>JAPWIX010000019.1:1200000-1520000 GCA_028751805.1 Podosphaera xanthii
GGTGCGAACGAGTTGGGCATACCCTCGGGTACGATCCCCGCCAGCCTCACCGGCTCAGAACCAATTGGACGAAGGGCTCTGCCCGGGACCCAAATACATAAACAAACAAACAACCCCTTTACTTATGCAAAATGGCCTTGCCTGCCATTCTGCCATTCTGCACGGAGTAATAAGGAAGCTTTACTCCAAGCCGGGGTAGAACCAATCGTACTGTCTCCCTTTTTTCCCTACTTAAATTTAATTGAGTCTGTATGGAAATCAATGAAGGATTACATTCGAGCTTGATATCTGGAGTTTGAGGATGGTAGGCAAACACTTCTACAGACGCTTGAATGAGCAATAAGAGAAGCTTGAGACTCTGTTGAAAATTTAACAAAGTAGGAAAAACTCTTCGAGTGATCACGGAGGAAAACAAAGTAAAAATTCCAAGGGGCTCCGTAGATATAAATTATGTTTGTAGTAAAGACTTGATTGTAACTCTTAATTCTTTTCTAAAAGATATATGACTATTTATATACATCGATATCTAGCAAATTCATGAGCTAGAATGTAGCGCCCTGTTACAAAGGAGAATAACCAAACTCGAAATCCAAAATCAGCCATGTAGCAGAATCAATGCTTACATACATCTAAGTATCAAATACCAGACGTAACATAAGTGAAGAGATTGCTAGTTTCAAATAAGCGATACCCGAGAATCTTGATGTTCACATTCTGAAACCACCTGTGATTAAGAGCGACAAATACTGGTTTCGCAACACACTCAAACTTATCTGAAGAACTCGGTCGACTTGTCGTCAGCTTGCTGGCATTCTGGTAAGTTGTCAGGCTGTTAAGGCAGTCGAAGGAAGTCCTACTTCATATTATTGTAATTTTTGCGTCAAACTTTGTCCTTATTTTAAAGGAACGTCTAATTCGATTACAGATTTTGCTAATTGTTATCACAAAATCAGGAGCTACCAGAATCATCCCAGTAATAATACTTGGATCATTCAATAAGCGGGCCTATAGCAGGGATTTAATTCAGGTCGACTTGCGTTTACAGTAGAACCTTTATAACGCTCTCAAATCAGCTACATCTCATAAAATTTGCAGGCATTCTCCGACCTTTTGATATTCTCTCTTCTGAGAAGGTTTATTGTATTATACAGGTTTACAGAAATGCTAAAACAGCATGGAATTTCAGTCTCACAGAGGCGTGCCCTTCACAGATATGTTCAACGACATCCTTAACTTCGTCAACAACAGCTCAGAATGTTGTTTGAGGATGAATTCCACCGTAAAATCACTCAGCCTATGATATCCGAGAGCCTCAGTGCCAGATACAGCCACCCAAACAAATCAGACCCGTCTTTCGACCCTACACAACAGCGTGAGAAGCCACTCAAGTGGCCGAAGCTAGACAAAGCGGTATTCCAATGACATCAAGAGCGAAAGCCGTAAATTCCAATCTCTGGCCAGCTGTTAATATCAAGGCATGGAGGTGCCTCCATGTAGTAATGGCTGACTTACTGCTTTTAAGAGTAGGTATAATATCAAATCATAGATTCGTCCTGGTGATGATGGAAATATTGATAAAGTTGCTATCGCATGGCAGCTTTTAAAGGTACAAGAACCGATAAGGCAATATCTTCATCAAGATGTCTATAACTGTGATGAAACTAGCATCTACAGGAAGATGGTACCTGATAAAAGCCTTTCTACACAGCAGACCTCAGATACATAGAAAGAGAAGACTCGGATAACAGTACACTTCCGCTGTAACGCTGATGGCAGTGACAAGCTTTCAGTGTTGTATTGGCAAGGCTGCTGATCCAAGGTGCTTTGGATCTGCAGGTCTCAACCTCGGAGCACTTGATTGCATATGGAGGCACAATGGAAAAGTCTAGATGTCTACAGAAATTATGACAGAATGGCTACTATTGGAACATGAATATCGCACACAAAGAACGAGCGAGATTATTGTAGTGCATTACTATGTTACGGGCTAAACCCGTTGCTGGTTGTCTGGGCTGTCCTACGGGCCCAGCCTTGTCATTTACCCGAGTGGCAAGGAAGGGGCTTCTCTTAAGAAGCTAGGGAGCGCTTATCTAAAAGAATAGGGGCTTGGCGGGTCGTCGAGGATTATTTAGAGTCGCGATTCTCCCATCTTTAATTACCCTTCATAGATAAATATAGATTATTTTGTGGCATTGTTTACATGCAGCGTCCGTATCTCTCGTTCCCATTACATACTATTCAATCTTTTGACTCGATTAAAGCCAAGTCCATTCTCTATAGACCCATGAGCTGGCGGAGGTGAATCCACATTACCATGGCCCAAAGTTGAGCTCATATATTAATTGGATTTCCGGTTTAGACAACGGGATAAATGTGTTTTATCATAGAGACTCTAGTCTGAAAAGGATAAGAAGATTTCAAGAATTTGCTTATGACTCTATTGTTGGGTACGCGAGTACTAAAAAATTTTCTGTCCCCTAATTTAGTACGGTATTCAACTCAGTTGAATATATCATTCAAGCTTTTCCAGCGGCTACAGTGGTTCTCGCGTCGTATTGGCAAGAGAAGAGTGCTCCTTGTAATGGAAAACTTCAGCGCTTTGTTTTTTTTTTTTTAAATATTGTATTCAGCCTCATAACTATGACAAAACTTGAGCGCTCATACAGCTGCACTTCCACTAGTAGCACCTCATGAATATTAAAATGTGTTGGCTGCCTTCAAACTCAACATCAACTACTCAGCCACTAGAACAAGGCATTATCAGGATCTTAAAATCCTACTATCGTCGGACATGGTTTGAATACATGCTAGACGAGTATTAGAAAAGCCATAATCCCCTCCAAACAATGAATATTTTGAAGACAATCCGTTGGTCATTTAAAACCTGGAATCAAGTAACTGTAACAATTATCCAAGGCCGCTGAAGGCGATCAAAACTGCTTAATTCTGACAGTGGAACAATGGAATCTGAGGAATTCCTCCGTGTATTGCCTCAGCTTCTACAACAACTAGAGCTATAAGGCTGAATTCAACAGGCTATGTCCATCTAGACTCTCCTTAACAATGAGCCTGAAATGGTCCAGGATATCCAAAACAATGTGGACCTAGAGGATCATATTAAACAGCTATTTGAACCTTAGCCTGCCTTTGAGAGTGATGAAGAAGAGGAGGTTTTGACAAAGGTCCCATAAAGCCAGGCACTTCAGGCTATCCAGTTGCTTAGACTACATGAGGAGCAACATGACGACTGTAACAACACCTTTTTGAAGCAACTGGATGGTAATGAAGTGGCTATGAAGGGGAGACACGAAGATCAGAAGCGACAACAAAATATTAGGTCTGGGCTCACGTAGACTCGTCGATAATCAACTCAAGCAACTTGGAAGGTCTTGATTTGAGTCAATTGCGGTTTATGGATGTGAGATTGCTTCCAATCCAGCTACGGATAATCATTTACTTACTTCTTATACTTGCTACAGCACAAACATAAAAACAAGACTTGCAACTCGATACTTTAGAAAAGTTGAGATGATTGCGAGTTATTGCCGGTTCATAGGCGCATGGCGGTGGGATATATGTGTTTAGTTTTGTTATCATATAAGCATTATATAATCATATTACATGCTTTAGTGAGGGCGCTAGGCTCTGTTGTAATTTAGGCATCGATGCAATGTCGAGATAACGAGGTATATAGAATTACATCACTTGTTTAATGATTTTAAGGCCTTAAACCAAGTGATCCCTGTTGTACCATCAATGATGATCAACTAGATCAAGGTTTGCGAAAAAAGGTAATTGTCGACCAGCCTGGGCTCACGTGATGTTTCTACATCGCTATATCCTCTATAACACGATACTAAAAGTCCCATCAGACTGTATAGCGTTACAGAGGTTTTACTATATGTATAAAGTCACAAGATAGCGCGTTGTTATTATATGTTTACTAATCCTTAGAAGATGTTGATCAATGTCTTCTGAGAATTAGTAAACAAATAATCACAACGCGCTATCTTGTGATCTTATAAATAGACGGACATCGACTTGACTTAAAGCCCTGCTACTGGCCCGCTCATTGTATGATCCAAGTATTATTACTGGGATGATTCTGGTAGCTCCTTATTTTGTGATCAGAATAGCAAAATGTGTAATTGAGTTGGATGTTCTCCTGATAAATCCATATTACCAGGTGTTACAGTTTTTCTCAAGGGGGGGGGGAGTGTATCACGACTCAAGAAAGAGGAAACACCAATGTACACGTAGACAAATACAAGAGATTTTCATCGTAGGTATTTACAGACATCCCTCTGATAACTTAAATGATCGGTCGCAGGGTAGTTAAGGCAGAACAGAAATAAGTATATTATTATTCAGATGTAAACTATCTATCTTAAAAGGTAAGGTTAAATGATACAAAATGAAAATGCCAAGACAGAATGCATGTGATTTGTATTGATTAATGTCTTGAATCGCGTAAATCTATAACGAATCTGCGGATGAAATCTTCATTGTGGGGTGCTTAGCTATGTCTTTTAAATTCCTAGGTTGACGCCATATGTCCAGTTTTAGTAGAGCTAAGATGGAGCATGAATGAGGCGCGGAGCTTAACTCGTTCTAACCACGATACTTCTACTTAGTATTCTGGTTGATCATTCATTTTTAGGGAAATTCATCTGCCAAAAAAAGCCTAGGGGCGCTAATATAGCAAGGAGGGACAAGCCGTTCACGATCAGGCCTTGTAACTTAATTCCAGCTCGAGAAACAATATAGAAAGGAAAATAGAGAAAAAATAAGGACAACTAAACATTATCTAAGGTTCTGGCATCCTGTACCGCACCCTGTTCCTACGCCAGAAAGTAGAAAAGGCTTGGAAAATATCACAGTAGAGATTACACGCCCCTGTTCAACATACACTTCAACTTGAACACTTATTTTTTTGTAAGTCATTCTTGTGTATGCAGCTTGAAGGGTACAACACGAATGACACTGGTACGGTAGATGGAGCGATGACTAAACTTGATGTGGTGGGCACTCACACCCAAGTATCATGTAAAGTCATCAATCTTCCCACGGTTATCCAGTGTACTTTCGTCATCGTCACATACATGATCAGGCAAGAACTGTCGAATGGGTCTTCCTAGACTCGAATCAGCTTTCCCCTTGCTCAAGTGGTGCATGTATCTAAGCTACCCAGATCCTACTTGGGGGAACATCCTGGACTGTATACCACTACACTATTCAACCGAGATGTACAAATTATTGTTCGGAAATGATCCACTCAACAGTAAACCGCATCGCTTATTCTCAAAAAGAACACTATTGTTATTTTGACATGACCTGCATTTCATGATTAATTCGAATTATTCCGGATAATTAGAATCAACGATAATCCCCAAGATTACCGACTACAGATCGTTATCAAGGCTAACCTTTATACTAGCAACTGCTATGACCTGTGAGATGCAGGATGACAAGTATCTCAATCCATGAGAGCCAGTAAATGAAAGTTGAAAATAAAACATTTCAAAGTTCTGCTAACAATAGAAATCTTTGACAATTAATAAAATTGCGCTTCTTCAGAATTTTTTATCACTCTTCAACCTCAAGCCTGAACAAAAATAACAGCAGTCACAATGACGACGACGACAAACATGGCGTTGAGAAAATCAAAAAGACTGGATTATTTAAGGCTAATATTTATATTAATTTGAACTAATAACATAATTTTCTAAATTTTGTCTAAATATGAAAGAGCTTTAAAATCAGCTATGAACAGACCGATGTTTCTATTTGCAGTTGAATTATGAATAAATCTTGTCACGCAAAAAACGAGAAAATTAAGGAAGTTTAGATCATACCTAAGCTCACACTTATGTACAAAATATGTTCTTTCTTTCTATTGAAGGATGAAGCTCTTTGTCGGGTTCTAATTGCGAATATTCGTCTTGTGGTTAGATACATTGGCTTACAATTTCCGTATATCCCCAAGTCTCCTTTAAACAATTTTTACTCCGTATAAACACGATCATCAGTATTAGGGAATACTTGCAAGTGCTTTTCAAAATAATTCACCTTAATTTTTCCTTTAATGATCATATTTTTAATTCTTAATCGGAATTTTTCAATCTACATTTCAATTTTTAATTTTGGTTCTCAAATCAAAAGGTTCAAAGAGATGATCGCTATTCTTTTTAGAAATATCTCCTATTCACACTGTTGTATATGTGAATAAAGTATCAGAGATAAATGTTCGGTAAAAAAGGTTAAACTAACGACCGTTATCTGCACCCGAAATGATCTTCGATTTGTCTATTTGACACCAATTCATAATGATTTGATCCTTCTAACTACCTCTCAGCATTGACGTGGTAGAACTTTCCATGGAATCTGAACTTTTCACAGGCAAGAGTAGATCAAGTTTTACTTTTCATTTCCTTATTTTGCATTGTATTCGCTTGGCGTAGCCGAATATGTCCTTTCGCACTTATTATGGTATAGGTTAGATTTAAATTCAGCAGAATTCGAAGACATCTATCTCGAGAAGCGACCTCCTCAGCTATCTTTATCTTCATAACAAAGATCAGAAAAGCAAATCAAGGACAAACTCCCATCTAATTATGAGTGGAGTCAAAAACACGATTCATACGACTGATGAAATTTTGCTACAGGGGAAAGATGCATTTGATCCCATAGACTGGGATCCCGATTCTTCAATGCTATCGATTGATGAATCTCCCAAGCCAGATTCCATGAAGCCTCAGCTTGTCACCTATACCACTGTGGGCTCCTTAGTGAATCCCAAAACAGTTCACCAATTTGCGGCACCGAATCGAATTCAGCGAGAAGGGGCGAACAGAAGACCATTGATGTCCATAATAGCAAACCGTCCCTTTGATTCTATCTTTCAGACTCAAGATCCACCTCCTCCCTTGAATATGTCAAACTCCATGCATTATACACAGCATCTCTCTCGTAATCAATCCCAGGAAGAGTCAATCCAGTCTTTGGTTGCGGATACTTATCCCGATTTATTTCTAACCTCGCAGCCTGATCTGTCTCCATTTTCCACAAATAACCACAGCTCGTTGACTATGAGAGATCAAGAACAAGAAAATGCAAGAGAGCAGTTCCATGGAAAAGCCGCCATGTTCCATAATCAGGAAAATCTACCGATGAAAGTTGATGTGCGCCGACACATTATCAGAGATATGACGAATATAGGCATTACAGAAGGGCCAAGAGAGGCAAAAATGAATTTAAAAACTCATGCATATGGTATGGAAAAGATGCAGACACTACAGAGACTCTCCAAATTTAAAAATCCGATGCAAGAGTGGGCAAGAAGTAAGTTGTCAGGATTTTCAGTCGTCAACCAACCCAAGCCTTCAAGCAAGTCTTATAATGCTGAATTTTTGTCTTATGAATTATACTCACCAAGTGGCGATAAAAAATTGGGAGTTTCTACAATAGCTTCCGATCCGAATCAGAGTAAATTCGAATACTACTCTCCTATAACAAAATCACAAAGAGCTCAGGCGAATCCAATGCGAGGTGACATTTGCGTAGCCCAGCTTCGTACGGGTACCACTACTTGTTCCACAAACTTTCCCCAACCCCTGATTGCTGGTCCACCTGGTCAGCGACAAATAAATTCGAATTTTAGTTCGTCCAATTTCTGTTATCAGGAGATGAAGTTAAATGATTTCAGAATGACAGGCCAAGAATCTACGCCTCACGACTTAATGACAACACAATCTTCTCATCAAGTCAATGCTTTTCAGTTACAACAAGAAAAGCTCGGACAAGATCAAATTATGCCCTGGACCGGTCATACATATTCTAACCTTGTTGATACAGTATCTGAGAAAGACGCCGCCAAGTATTATCCTTATTCCTGGCCAAATCGAGCAGCTGAAGTCATAGAAGAGGGTACTGCTAAGCTCTCTATCTTGACAGACAAGCAATCGGCCGCTAAAAAGCTTGAAAATCTTGATAACTGGTTTTACTCAGGTCAGAGACGGTTTGCTAGGATCATAGGATCAATTATATCGAACGAGTCATGTGATCAAAACAACGGAGATACCGTTCTAGAGCCAATCAGTCTACCAGAAAAATTACCGTCAGCATTTGTACTCCGGCAGATTTCAGTTGCTGAAATAAATCGAAAGCCTATATCAAGCTGTGTAGCGCCTCTAATCGACTGTTTACTCGACACCCTTCTGGAATATTCTGATAAAGAGGCCCCAGACTCACGCGCTAAACTGAGTAACTTTGCCGTAAATCAAGTATCACATCTTGACGCCACTGGAAATGCTGATTCCAGTCTCTTTGATCAGGATAATAGCACATGCTCTACTGAGTTTCCAAGAACAGACTCAAACGTTGAAAGCTTCGATCAAGGCGAGGATAGTCCAGCAATAGGCAAATCCACTTCGTGAATTGTAAATTGATATAAACAACGATTACCTACTGCACAAAGGTCATTTGGGTGAAAAATCAAAGCTGTAAACGGTATGTGATGATCCTTTTTGGTTTGATCTATTTTTCATCGAATCTAGAACTTATGATATTAAGCTAACGATTGATGATAGCTGAAAATGATGCGATACAAAATAAAACTAAGTGAGGATAATAATGTATAATTGAATTGATTCGCTACCGATAATATTTATAGCATTTTTTACATCTTTTAATACATGTATTTATATCATGAAATCAGACCTGATGTAGTCTAAGGCTCAAAATATGTACACATATTAATCTTTATTTGAAATTAGTATATTATTATAATATGTTAGTCTTTATGGACGTGATTGCCGCTTGATTCTACGCGTTTTTCGAAAACTTACTAACATCTCGCGTATATCTAGGCTAATCAAGTTACTTAACCGTTTGAAGAGGCCATTAAGCTCTGGAGAATAAGGGATAGATCAAGTCGGGACTGGGTCATTCGTCAACTACGTAAGTCGTTAAATTTTGGGCTACATCGTCATCGACAAAATCGCACCAAAATTTTTAACTAGACAAACGTGCTATTTCTCAAAATATCTGATGAATCGGATTAGGCTACGGCTCACACAGCTTCGTACTTCATTATTTAGAACAGCATATTGGTTGTATCAGGCGCATCGTCAAGGAAATTAATCTACCAACGCTATCGAAAGTTGTCCAACGATGATGTTTTTTTTTAAATTCCTTTGCGTCGTGCCTGCGCGCAGCACATGTTAAGATACAACGTGCCGGTTAGCCCAGGAGAAAGCTACCTGACGTGCCGGCGTCCTTGGGGACCTAGCATTTCCTAAAAGGCCTAGATCATTCTACCTAGCGCCTTACTATTATACGTAAATATATACAAAGAAGCGAGCTCTACCACTGAGTCACTCTAGGTTTATTTAGTAGAGAGTATACATCTACAGGGTTTACAAGGGGAGAAGTATTTGTCAGTAAGACAGTGCAAGATATGGTGGAAGAGACTACCAAAAGGCAGATTGGTGATTAAGGTCTCAGGCGTACCGTTGTTGAATTTCGTGGAAAACTGAAGTTCTCTGAACCCACTTTCCGAAGGAGCATGCGCCAACTTTCGAGCCTAAAACGCCCAACGATGATATAAAGAAAGGAAGATAGAGGTCTGTGTGTAGGGGTGCATGCTCTTCCCTCCCGCTAAATCGCGTCATGACTGATTTTGTTCTCAGATATTTAGTTATAGACAGATTTTGTGCAGTTACCTCCGAAAGAGTTTGAAGGGAATTTAGTTCATGTTTTAATCTTCAAAGATATCCGAGGTTCTATTCTGTAATGATGAAGCTAAAGCAGGGGAGAATACCATGTATCCTAAAACTCATGCGATAATAGGTCACTTTCTGGTTCGCATTACATTGTACGCAGATTTCAGGTTACATGTAACGCAGTCCAGGCTAAGTTTCATCGTTTTAAAACCATGTCAGATAGGTCTATTGTTCCGTTACGGCGGCCAGGGATCTCCGAGCACATGTCGTGATGCGTAGAGAGCTTACTCTATGGTATGTTGATGTGCATTGTGTAAGAGATGGATTTCGCTTCAACACGTAGGTTATAGGTTTATTGAGCGCTAGTCTAAGTTTCCTTGTTTATTAGATGGTCCGTGTTAGTTCAGTGGCGATTAGTCAACGTCGCGTCTCACATCTAAAATACGTCTCGGGTACGCGCATTAACGTGTTCTGAACATTTGTATCAGCAATGGTTCACCAGCTAAAGTATCCATCATCGACTGACGCTTCAATATCAAGCCAGTTAGGTTACAACATCTTGAAACAATTGGATACTTAGGACTCCAGAAGAATATATGTATCTTAGAATATCTTAGTTTTGGGAAGACAAGAAAGACAAGAAAGACAAGCTTTTACCTCTCCATTTTTATCTCTACATACCTGTGATTAAACAACCTCATACTCTATTTTAACATACTTCTTGAAAATGCTGGAACTTTTCCACTACATATTTTACCCCTGCCTTCTCACTTAAACTACCTTACAATCACAACTTCTGACAGTCATGAGCCCGGAATAGCGTATAAATTTTATATTTATTATTATTATTTTTTTTTTTCTACTTGAAACCTACCGCGCTTACACATAGTTGTGATACTCATCAAGCATCAAAATGGCGACTTCGATATCCTCTTTAAGATATATCTTGACTAACGACGACTCGTTGACCGATTGGTATACTCAGATTAACCGGCAAGCCATTAGCTTCGAACTTGAAACTTTTCTGGATCCAATCGATCCTAACTCGTCAACTTCAGAATACCCAGGAATACCGATAGACCCGGAACTTATCAGAGGGGGCGACTACTTGACTGAAGTGGTCTTAATGCCTAGTCAACCAGGCATTGTTGTGTCAAATCCTCAACCAGCATATGAGTTAACATACGTCAACAATGTACGATTCAGTGATGATAGAATGAAATATGCACGTGATCTTGACGTTGCCAAAGAAAAGAGAGCTCATTACTCGAGGCTCCGCAACTTTATATTTGAGACGATTGATGATTCTAATAAAGCATACTTACACAACTGTATCACCAATAGCCCTAAGGCACCGATCGGAAAATTGGTTGAGATATTGAAGACATACAGGCAACAAGACGAACCTGCTCAGAGATCAGCATTAAACACACGTCTTCAACAACTGAAGAGCCTTCCGTTTCCAGAAAATTACGAGCAACAAATATTAAGATTAAAAGAGTGGTTCAACCTCTGCGTCTGTGGCCAAGCAGTTAATCATCCTACCTACACAGGATACACAGTTATTGAGGACCTCTTATTCTCTATTCAAGGTTATAATGAGGCTATTGTTCAGACCCACTTCGAGAAAATACTTCAGTATGAAAGGGCAAAGAAACCAGCAGATTTTCAAGGGCTAATTGCAGAGCTCAAGCAGAAACTTTCTTCTTACCATGCTATCAAAGCGCTAAGGACTGACAACCCTCGATTCCAATCAAAATTTGCAACACTCCAGGGGACTAGCAATGAGACTACTAATATTAGTAGTCAACAGAACACCTTTGATGCAAACTAGAACGGATGCGGAAGCAAAAGAAAGAAGGGACCAATAATCAACAAAGGGGGTCCGAACAAGAAAATGAGACAAAATAGGGTAACCGAATGTCCGTGTGGCCGAGGTTGTAAAAATAATTGGGCAAAGTGCTAATATTTGACTCCAAGCGCTGCTCCACCAAGTTTTGAGCCTAACCCTGAGATAATAAACAGAATAAAAGACTTGAGAAAAGCCAGGCCGGGACTCGACAAAGCCTTGAAGGATCACGAAAGAAAGATGGAAATATTTTGGCAAAATTGGCCGGCGCCGCTTACTATGGCAGTACATTCGCTACAGATACATCGGTTAAACCAGATCATCCCTTAGCTAGATCTTACATAGCTGATTCTGCAGCAGATATCCACGTAATAAATTCATCTCACCACCATAAAGCTAAGCGAACTGCGTCTTAAAGTGATTTTGTTGCATCAGGAACACATTTAAATCCCATTGAGTCAATTAGCACCGCAATAATTACCATACGGGGCCCAGATGGTCCTACGGATCTTCTTCTTCGCGATACTGCATATATACCAGGTTATTTCACTAATATTGTCTCAATCACAAAACTAGAATCTGATGATATCTATATGGACACAATATCGTGATACTTGGACTTGGGCTTGGACTTGATGACTTAACTGTAGCTTGATGTGCACAAATAACTCTAATGGCTTGGACACTTGAAAGATCTCGAGTACGTGAAATATGATAGCTAGAATTCGAGGATCTTAGATATTGACTAGAGATAATGAATACAAGACTGACAGCTGAAGAGCCTACTCCGCTAAGACATGACCCATGTTTATACCTATAACCCTTGTTGAAATTAAGTGCTACTACCAATTTAGAGATAGGGCTGTGCACTCAAAGCGATATGCACAGATACACTAGTCTCCCAACAGTTAAGACTCTAAATTGTAGAATACGCTAGTCCTTATACGACCAAATCACTAGAACTCTTAGCACTAGATTATTATAGATTATATAGTTAGCACTCTGTGTCTAAGTGGGAGAAATTAACAACTCCACACTTCAGATTTACAGACTCTTATTTGTGCCACTCTGTTCCCTCTCTTATTTGTGATAAGTTAAAATTCTTATATTATTTGTGACTATCTCAACCAGGTATAACAACCTGGTGCTATCCACAAGCCCCCATCCTTTTAACAACCCTTCCACCTGATTCCTTGAAATTCTCGAATAGATACTCCTTGACACCGGACGCCAGCGAATACCCTAGCACGCCCAGGTCTCGTCGAATGCTATGGAACATAGTTGAATCAGAAAGAATCTCAAGGAATGATGAAATAAACAAAACTCCAACGCCCTTAATGATCAGCAGAATAAATCGACAATAAATACGTAATTGAAGTTATTGATAATGATCGACAAGGGGAAACATCAACAGCAGTTTATTTAGGCAATGATTGACAACCGAGCACAAAAAGATAACAAGCAATCATTTAAGACATAAAAATATATTCCGGCTTTAGCGAAAAGCTTAATTGGAACAAATTGAGAAAATCCGGGCTGGTCCGTGACACACAAGACAAAGAGCTTTGTACACCATGATCGAAAATCAACCGAGAATAGTGGCGTACTGTCCAAGAAAAAACGGCCATTTTATTCTAGCAACTCGAGAACCAGCTGTAGCATCAGCCTTTTCTCATTTATCCACAACTAGTGATGATGTAACACGCTCATCGAAGCGAATACATGAAGCCATGGGACACTTAGGTCCAAAAGCACTTTCTCTCCTGCCATCTGCAACCACTGGAGCGATTTTTAAAGGGCGAGGGCTGACAACTATCGAATGCGAAGCTTGTGCTCTCGCAAAAGCCAAACAAATTATTAACAGAAGCTCAGAGAAAACCTTTCCGGTGCAGAAGCCTTTTGAACAAATAAAAATTGATATTTTTAGTTTCCAGCCAGACAAATCTAATTACAAGTATGTACTTATTTTAGTAGATTCTTGGACTGGATTCACAATGGTCTACTCCCTGAAGCAGAAAAATGATAGCAGTGATGCAATTCTCGAAGCATTGGCCTTCATTGCTACACAATTTGACAAGAAAGTAAAATATATACGACTGGACAATGAAACTTCACTCATGTCAGAGACGTTTTTATCGAAAGTGAGACGAATGGGCATCGTGTTATTACCATCAGTACCATACACACCGCCACAGAATGGTCAATCCGAACGTGCAGGTGGAGAAGTAAGTTGAAGAGCTCGAGCAATCTGCATACAGAGCAAACTCTCACCCCTACTCTGGAGTAAACTTGTCAAAACTTCTTGTTATTTACTCAATCGAACCCCACGATATAGACTTGGTTACAAAACCCCCTTCGAAATACTATTTAATAAGCAGTCAGATTTAATTCATATACGTCCGATTGGTTGTAAAGCTTATTATCTGTTAAAGGGTCCCAAAGCTCCCCCACAACTCGAAAAGTTAAGCGCTAGAGCAGCAATGGGGTACCTAATAGGATATGAGGGGGCCAACAAATTTCGTATCTGGAATCCAGCTCGAGATTCTATCATCATCACTAGAGATATTACATTCGATGAAAGTACTATGTATAGCGTCCCAGAGTTACAGCAAGATCATCTTTTGACAAGAGATGATAGTATACTCAGATCTATCGATGAACCTAATACTTATGGAAAAACATCTATAAGACACCCGCATTAGCCGGCTGACCCCGAGCAACCTACAATTAGCTGGTCTAAAATGTTTGACAACTTTACCCCTACAGATACTCCTATCACTCATGAAGAATTGAACTCATCTCTAGAGAAATCGCCAGGAATTCAAGACACATTGACGAGGCCAGAAGTTTACCTTACACCCCAATCTTTAGACACCTCTTCAAGACCTGAAATACCTCACACCTTATGCACAGAAATTTCAGGATCTATTCAAGATACTATTGCCGATAACGTTGAATGCCAATTACCCTCAGAAGTAGAGCTGGACTCTAATAATCATCAGCCGGGTATCGAACAAGACTTTAATATTGTAGCGTCTCGAGAAAATGAAATTTCTAGTCGATTAGATGAAGCAAATATACTACCCCAAAACAAAAGAAGATCACGTAAGCCCCCTCGACAACATATTTATGCATTAGCCGGAAATTATGAAGCTTATCATTTAGCAATGACTGTCACAGTGAGCAATCCTGTCATTATAGGTCGAAAACTTCCTTTTGTTTCCACAATGACGCCTCTTCCCAGCACATGGAAGCAGATGATTCGACATTCTGAATCTGACGGATTTAAAAAAGCTGCCAAAATTGAATGGAACACACTCATCAAGAAAGATACATTACAAATGATAAGTGTAGATGAAGCCTGTCGACTTGAGCAAGAACATCAGATAAAGTCACTTCCTCTTAAATGGGTGTTTAATTATAAACAAGATAACGAAGGTAGACTATTAAAATATGAGGCACGTATATGTGTCCGAGGAGACCTTTATAGAAATACCCGTAATACTTTTGCAGCCACACTAGCAGTTAGTACTTTTCGTGCGCTTATTTCCTTGATGGCAGCATTCGACATGGAAATCATATCTCTGGATGCTGTTAACGCATTTTTGAATAGCAAGCTAGACGAAGTTGTCGTGTGCAACCTACCTCCTGGCTATGAAGTTTAAGGAAAGAAAATACTTTTGAAAAGAGCCCTTTATAGTTTACCCAGATCACCTCTTCTACGGGCTCAAACTGTTGAACGAGAACTTGAAGATTTCGGTTTCCACAAGGTTCCAGGAGTCGACTGTTTAATGTTTGACGGCATTATATATTGCTTCTATTTTGTCGATGATTCTCTCGCCATCGCCCTGCCACAACACAAAGATAAACTCGATAAGTTTAAGAAAGATCTAATGAACTCCTTTCAAATGAGAGAATGCGAACCAGACCGATTTTGGGGAATTCGAATTATAAGAGATCGTAAAGAAAGAAAAGTTTGGATCCTTCAAGATGTATACCTTGCCAACATGGCAGCAAAGTACAGCCTAGACCTTATCACAAAAACGAGTACCCCACTTCCTGTCACATGTGGTAAATTGCCTGTCTCTGATGATCGATTCAGCGATAATTCACAAGCCCCTCCTCAACTTGCCCACCAGTATCATTCTAAAGTTGGATCCATAGGTCATGCAGCGATGTTTACACGGCCAGCCGTGGCTAAATCCCACTCTCTGCTAGCTGAGCACCTTACCAACCCTACTCTGGAGAATTTAGAATGCGCAAACCAATGCATACAGTACCTATACAGTAGTCGTTACTGAGCTATCTTGTTCCAGGTCAGCAACGGTAGCGTTGGAATCTTTGATGGAGCAAGTGATGCTGCTTTTGCAGACGATTTCCAGACACGAACGTCATCTGAAGCGTACTTATTCCGTTTATTCGGTGGGCCAATCGCCTGGGCAGCTAAAAAGCAACCCACAGTCGCAAAATCTACAATGGGATCTGAATTAGCCGCACTTTCTAGAGCGGGAAGTCATCACAAGTGGTGGGAAAGGTTTTTTAGGTCAGTACAATTTAACCCCGAGCAAGATACAGTTCTGTACTGCGATAACACTGCAGCCGTCGACATCGCTACTAGCAAAGAAGACAAAGTTGCGACAAAATTATGGCATATGGATGTTCATCAGAACTTGCTTAGACAAGAGACAAACCGTTTATGGCTAGATATTCGATATATACCAACAGCAGACATGCCAGCCGATGGACTAACAAAAATCTTGCGCCCACAAAAACATCTAAATTTCCTCAAGCAACTTAACCTCGAAGACCTTAAGTATCTGATTGACACTAAATCAAACACCTGAATTGACAACGCTATTCGAAGATCAATAAGTAAGAGTACCCTTTCCATCACAATTTTTTTTCCTATCAGGTTTTTGATGGTTTTACCGGGACTCATACGACATTTCTCAATTCAAGCAATTCTCTCTGACTATGCATCAACAATCCAGACTTGTCAATACTTCATATTACCGGCAAGTCTGAGGGGGGAGTGTGAGAATTACAATCCAGACGCCATCATACCCAACTACATCGCCAAGTCTGAGGGAGGAGTGTGAGAAAAGGGTTTCGCTTCTAAACGTAGGTTATAGGTTTATTGAGCGCTAGTCTAAGTTTCCTTGTTTATTAGATGGTCCGTGTTAGTTCAGTGGCGATTAGTCAACGTCGCGTCTCACATCTAAAATACGTCTCGGGTACGCGCATTAACGTGTTCTGAACATTTGTATCAGCAATGGTTCACCAGCTAAAGTATCCATCATCGACTGACGCTTCAATATCAAGCCAGTTAGGTTACAACATCTTGAAACAATTGGATACTTAGGACTCCAGAAGAATATATGTATCTTAGAAAATCTTAGTTTTGGGAAGACAAGAAAGACAAGCTTTTACCTCTCCATTTTTATCTCTACATACCTGTGATTATACAACCTCATACTCTATTTTAACATAATTCTTGAAAAGGCTGGAACTTTTCCACTACATATTTTACCCCTGCCTTCTCACTTGAATTACCTTACAATCACAACTTCTGACATATTGTCTCGGATGACGCAACGCGATGTAAGTCTTGGTTTCCAACCGTCTCTCATGACACGATCTTGGCATCGCTCAACTAGCACTCTGAATGATGATGTATGACAGTTATGCGCGCCATCGTCGTGGAATACACGAGTCTTGTATGTCAGGTGAGCTAGTGATGTGAAGATAATTATCTAATGAGATGGACTGTCGAGGCCGATCAGTTTCGACACAACTTCACGCGTGAATCATGGGGTTTGGAGCGCTGATTCCAGTCTGCTAGTGACGGCAGCATCGCGAGCATGTTCAGGAGTCTGACGACTGTCGATGTAGATATTGCTATCTGTTGGTCGACCACTTCCCCACCACGAATCATGTTATGGTGTCCTGGAAGCGAGATCTCATTCTGGCTGTGATGTCGCATGTTAAATCTCCGAGAAGATTGTTTAGCGCGATGCATCGACGTGTGGCTCATCATGTGGGATGTGCGGTGTAGTACAGCCCCTTATCTGCACATCGAGGTTAGCTCCCGGAAATTCTCCACACGGATTTACGATCGATTGCTGCACATCAGCGACGTTGTGTTGCATATGCGCTGCACTGCACAATCCGTAATTATTTTTGGACCGTACACGTACGTACTCCTACGCGTAGATTTTTTGTGCGCTTATTCATCCTCACGCGGGATGATTGTCTCAACGAGAACTGGCGCACACGTTGACCTCGCCCGCGTCACCATCGTTGACCCCTGTTTAACCATCTCGTGGTGACGCCAAAGGATTCCTGTGACGAGGGCAGACTCAAGGACTTGAGGAATTCATCTCGACTGGTGACTCCGTAGGGCGCAGCTCCCCAGATGTCTGAGATCAGCGACGAGATATGTGGCTATCTAACAGCCAGGAATGAAAGCCTACGAGTAAGTATCACTTGATTCTCGTAGTCATCATAGATACGTGGTCCCGACGTGTGAGTCTCGAATGCGAATACCTTCTACTGTGACGGGATCAAGTGTGAAATGGCCCTCGTACACGTTGTGCCACGAATTGTCGCGTATACAGGTTCGTAGGAACTGTATTGCGTCAGATTGCCACAGTCACTGGTATTACATGTACGTCATCACGTGTCTGTGAAAAAAGAATCCCGTGACATGATGCGTTAACGTGCGACGGTAACTAGTGAGGCCGTTTACCACGAATGCAAGAGAAAACCTTCGCTTTTACTGGACCTTGAAGCCCGGGATTGCGCGATGCCGCGATGAAGTTGTCTTGTAAGTCACCGTTAGATGGCGAGTACAAACGGCATGGGAGCCCACTAGCACCCTGCTTCAAAGAGCGCAGATCAAACTCAGGTCGCGTATCGGTATGCGTATTAATATTCGTCGATCGGAGACGGTATTCTTCAGTCGTGTCTGATATTTTTGCGGGGAACATCAGAGGGTCGTCCAGGGTATACCTGCACTTACCCATCACTTGTTTCAGGTACTGAATGTCGGCATGTTTGGTAGCGTGTGGGTCACAACTTACCACTATGATGTGCTCATCAGCTCGTCACCGTCCGCTCTTTTTAAAATCAGATTGCCCTCGTTGAAACTTTAACGACATAACCCGTGGTCACAACTGGCTGCTTTGGAGGGTATCATATCACCTAAGCGACGTGATAGTCTGTTTCTATCGAAGTTGTCCATTCCCAAACACATAAATCCTCACATAGTTACACTCCTGCCGGCGGTTGAAGGGTGAGGAAGATCCCATTAGAGTCTAGGGTCGTCGCTCTAGTTGCATTCCACAAGCTACGGGTTAAATGAAGAACTATCCAGGTGGTGTAGCGTCTAAACAGCTTGTGCAACCGCGGGGACCCCTCTAGCTATCGACAATGAACCAGACTGAATTAATTGGTATAGTAAGCTGATGGACGAGGTCTAGTAAGGAACCTGCGCACATGAAGGTTAGGTACTCCGCACAGGAAAACGGGTCACAACAATGTGATGCCTACCAGAAGAGCAATCATAACTTACAAATTACGACAGTCGTCCCTCTCTAACTCGATAATGGGTCCCGGTATAAGTATTGAAAATATTCATTGCAACTTAGACTTTTATATTTGCAACACTTACCCTTACAGGTCATTTAGCGTGCAGGGGTAAGTATTGCAAATGTAAATGGTTGAATGTCAATGAATATTTTCAACACTTATACCGGGACCCACTATCGAGTCAGAGAGGAACGACTGTAGATATATTGAACACAATACGAAATATAAAGGTAAGCTAAAATTAAAAGTAGATAAAGAGTGCCAAGGCTGAATTATGATCAATCTCCAAGGTACCTCCGAGGCTGGATCGTCATCGACTTTGTAATTGCTTCGTATTTACACTCATATTTTTCAAGAGGCGCGCATATGTATCCTCCGCCGCTTGCGGATATCTGCATACCAGCTATGCCTCTGCTCCTGAATTAAATTTGGGGGTATTATCCCGGAGGAGAACGTCTTCGTGGTGAAGAGCTTCATAAATCTTGGACTTTTTTATGTTAAGTCTCGGGCAGATATGCTCATTGAAGGTGACACGAAAAAGTATTCTTCGTACGCCAACATGATGTAACTCGATATGAGTAGGAGGTACATGCTGAGATAATGTGGAAATTATCAACATAATTTCGCAACGACTTGACTGTCTCAATCGAAAGATATTCAGAGGGAAGATACCAGAATTTAAGGCATTTTAGTGGGTCGAAGCTAAACTCCGTCGCAGATTCATCTTGAAAAGGATGAAATGGGCTCTGTCCGACAAAATACTTTGTGAGCTTTAGCGAGCTAGGATTTAGTTGAGGCTATGGATAAATGCAGTACATTTACTCTAGTTGACGTACGTCGAGATCTTGAGGGATGGATGATCGATGTCTTCACAGTTCTGAAAATTCTTGTGGGCTGAATTTAGGTAGTCTGAGCGCACCCTCTAGCCCCAACATAAGATCTCAAGCTCGAAGCGAGTGGGATATCCATGTTCGAGTCGCACTCCATGTAGTGGAAATAGTAAAGAGATGACTGAGTAAGCGGCGGTTCCTAGTTTTTACTTATATCTATGTTTCGCGCTTCATAGTGCATACAGCTGCCGATAGAGGTGCAAATGCGGCTACTGTGGATAGTATGAGCAAATGGAATTTATGGTTAAGTAGATTTGATATCAACATAACTTAGCCTCTGGTATACAAACCTAGTCCTATAGTGACCCTAAATCAAACGATGAGACACTACTATCTCAAGAACGGCAACATATTAAATGTAAAACAGTCAAAGGTAATATGGTGATCTGACACTTTAAAATTGATTAAACATCTACCCGTGTCGTTGGTTGCTGGGATCTACGAATAATCCCAGTAAAGATCCACTAAAAAATCCGTGGGTAAGCTAACGGAACGAATAAGACAAGGGCGGAAATTGGTGCTGCATGGGGATTAAGTGGCCGTGAAAGAATAAAAAAAAAATAAAAAGTGACCTCAAACGACGGGAGAAGGGACAACGGGGGGAGGGACAACGGAAGACATATGTTACAAAATCTTCCTTTCCCTCACGGTCGATCGGAAAGTATTTTCATCGTCTTATCAGTCTCATCAACAGATCTTTTAGGAACATTCTTTCAGTCACTCAGTCATTCATTTGAGACGTGAAACGCAGGTATTCAGATAGTTGTTCGTTCAATGGCTCTTGGTCTCGCTTACCTTACAACATTCTCTTTCACGCAGCTTTCCAGCCATCTCATTAAGTTCCTTAACACAAAAACTTCTTTCCACAATCGGATATTTCTCGAGGACACTCAATCCTACGCTCAAACTTCCCTCTTCACTTTTCCGTCACAGTAACTGACGGATACTACTGTCTTTGGACCTACCGTGAAGACATAGCACATTAGGGAGGTTCGGGTTCACAACTCCTAGTTTGCGCCGCTTTATATTCTTCGATTTTCAGGGTCAGCGTTTGTAGCTTGATCATTTAAGTTTGACTTCTCGTGGGCGCTCTCGCCAATAGCAATATTGTCTACCAAATTAAATTTGTTTTACGACCGACACGACCGACACGATAACGTAACGTCCACATCTAGCCGTCTTCTGCAGCAGAGCTCACCTCGTAGAACACACATTGAAGCTATCTCTGCTGGTATACGACCTCGTCACCGCAATCAACCTTCAAATCCTCTTCAAACAATACCTACTAATGACTCCCTCCAAGACTTAGCTTCAATCAACCGATATCACAGCATACCGCTGCCGGAATCCCGAAAGAGACTGCGTCGCTCTTCAGAGTCTTCCGACGACTCTTTATCTGCCATCCTAAAAACAGTTGAATGTATACGAGCTCCGAAGAACTTTACTCCAGACTTCCTTGAAGAAAACGCGTCAATGTCGGACCTCGTCGGCGGGCGCCCGACAGCCCCTATTAGTGAAGGAGTAATTAAAGAAGGTGTTGCACAAAGACCACGAGGCTACTCGAGCTCGTATGCTTCTATGAAAGGACCCCGTGAAGTTATGCGAGAGCGGAGTGAGCGTGAAGCGCGAAGGAAGATTCAAATAGAGCAGCTGGAGGTGTTGGAGAGAGAAAGAGCGGTTGAGGAGTTGCGATTACTCGATGAAAGGCGAAAAAGCGTCGAAAGACGAGCCGCAGCAACCGCAGGTACCGCAGCCAATATAAAGACGGAAGGCGGTGAACGACAAAGCCACATTCAATACTCGACTCCTATTCAGAAGAAGGCGGATGATAAGATACCTCTGGGTTATGATCGAACACTCGGCCAGAAACCCAGCGATCGTTCACAAGGAGAATACATATCTGGGAATAGTAGAGAAGGGCCTGCTTCCATTGGGGATCAATCAGCAGCTGATAGATTACGCGCCAAACCCATACCTCCTGATTCGTCGCGTCCCAATCGATCAGGTGCTACATCTACCACAACTCACAACAATACACGCTCCTCATTCCCACATGCATTTGAGCGCTGGGAGACTCTGTCCGCCCATTGGGAAGGACTGACGTCATTTTGGATTCGAAGACTAGAAGAAAACAGCAACGATATCAACCGTGATCCCTTATCCCAACAGCTCTCGAGACAAGTGACGGATCTTTCCGCCGCTGGTGCGAATCTTTTTCATGCGGTTGTGGAGCTACAGCGACTAAGAGCCTCTTCAGAGAGGAAGTTTCAGAGGTGGTTTTTTGAGACTAGGTCCGAACAAGAACGAAATCAGGAGATTCAGGCTGCAATTGAAAAAAGGCTTCAAGCTGAAATTTCTGCGCGAGACGCTGCGGTTGCTAATGCCGTTGCCTGTGAAAGGGAAAAGAAAAATTCCGAGAGGCGACTGGCCGAGATGAAAAGGGAGCTTCAAATTTCCAAGGAAGAAGCTAGACGAGCGTGGGAAGAACTGGGAAGGCGAGAGCAAGAAGAGAGGGCCCGAACCATCTCACTACGGGAAGGTCTGCCGACGGTGATGGGTGGGGTTCAGGTTGTTCCGATGATGCCTGGCACCGTAACTCAACCCATCACCACTCTCGAGGCCAAACATGTCGATTCGCCCAATCCACCATACAGGACTGAAGCTCCAAATGACGAATCTGTCTATCAAACTTACAGTCGTTCACCGCCTGAGCCCACAAATTCTTTTCCTGAATCCACTACCACCCGCCGAACACCAGTCTCGAGACCAGCGGGAGGATCTAACCCAAGTTTATCCCGAAACGTAACACCTACCAATGTCCAGCCGCAAACACAAGTTCAACCTCTTTATCCCACTACGAAGACCTTTTACCAGCATAGTGAAGGAACATCTCTGGAGCCAATTGATACTAGAAATTACAAACCACCCACACAGTCCGAAGCTAGCTTTAGTGACGAAAATGATGAAGATTATCCAGTCTATGACCCCAGTCAGCTTGGTGGCAACGCTCAAGGGTCAAATTCTGGATTCCAGGCCGTAGAAGAGTGTCTGAGCGAGATAGATAATGTTATGAAGCCTAAAGACACCAGCTCAAGCATCTCGTCTTACGCACCAATGTCGGGAGTCGAGTATGGAAGAGGATCGACAGTTACAGCTGGATACCCAAATATTACAGGTGCTAACTCCGTACCTGCCCCTGAAATAAGTGATGCAGACGCGATTGCCAGTTATTCTGGATTTAACCTCGGGACTGAATGGACTTATGTTCCGCGGCATCATCATCCAACAAGACTTAGTGATGTTACGGAAGAAGATGAAAGAAGTCGGACAAGCGCGAGCCAAGTCAGCCGAACATAAGGGAGTAATAGTAAATAGGCTATAAATATTTTATATGGAGTTTTAGGCGAAGTAGGTGAAGGAAAAGATGATCTATAGCTTTTTCATTCAAAATTGTAATAAATTAAAAAGACAGCTATTCGTTGCAGTAATACGACGGATCAGGGTTCGATCTAGAAGCCAGTTCAGTAAATAGTAATTTTTTTAATATAATTGAGATGAGATTTTTACCAAAATTTTTTGAAGTAAACAGTTAGCACCAGTTACATCATAATCCGAGAAGCGAGCAAAATGACAACCATCAACACACCTAGTTCCTAAACATAACAACCAGCATGTCTAAACCTATGAAAGTTGGCGGCACCCTGCTTTCGCAGATCTCGCGTAGTCTCTTCAGGAATAACTTTTCGACACGGTATGCACACCACTACACACAGCCGTTACGTTGGTCAAGTCCAAGTACACGAACCTTTACAACGACTTCGGCGCGCTCCTACAAGACCGTCGAAGAAGCCAAGTCGCGGTACCGATCAGGGGTAGGGTAGAAAGATGTACTCTCGACAGACAAGTTAACTAACAAAGGAACAGCCTTTTTCCGCAACCGCCGGCATTCTCTTCGTCCTCAGCGGCATTGGACTAATCCTCTACTTCCGGCATGAGAAAGCACGCATGGAACGCAAGCGAATCGCCGAAGCGACCAAGGGTATCGGCAAGCCCAAAGTAGGTGGGCCGTTCAATTTAATCAGCCACGACGGCCAAGAATGGAGCAGCGAGCGGATGAAGGGGAGATACTCACTGGTGGGTGATCCGGTTCCTGACGCGGCAGGGCGTGCGACAGTGCGCCGGTGGCTCGCAGCGACGACGCAAGCGCTCACGCGCCTCGTAGGTCTATTTCGGCTTCACGCACTGTCCCGACATCTGTCCCGACGAACTCGATAAGATGGCGCGCATGATCGATCTCGTCAATGCCTCGCCCCTCCTATCGGCACCGACTGACGACCCGGCTGGTGCGCATCCCCGTCGTCTCCCGCCACTCTTACCGCTCTTCATTACCTGTGATCCCGCGCGCGATACCCCCGCCGTCCTTAAGGAATACCTGGCGGAATTCCATCCGGACATCCTCGGGTTGACTGGTACCTGGGAGGAGATCAAGGCGACGTGTAAGAAGTACCGCGTGTACTTTAGCACGCCTCAGGGTGTGAAGAAGGGTGAGGATTACCTTGTTGATCATAGTATCTACTTCTATCTGATGGATCCCGACGGCGATTTTGTCGAAGCTATCGGTCGTGAATTTAGTCCTCAACGGGCCGCCGATGTGATTCTAGCTCACGTCGGAGACTGGATTCGGGATCATCGCTGATCGGTTGCATGTCACGGATAAAAAGGGTTACATGTAGGGAGAACGGAACGAGGATACGATTGAGCTACTGATTTCTTGTATTATAACTACTGATAGACCATCGCCACGCTAATTGTAATCCGCTGTCCGCCACATTCATCAAACGGCCTTGGAAATTGCTCCTGACTTCCCTTTTGTCTATTCTGCTTGTCCCTGTGTGATACTTTTTGTTTTCAGTTGAGCGTAGTGTGGTAGGGCATCTGGCAGTTGTTGAACAGCTCCCGGTCCTTCGTCAATCCATTTCATGTAACGTCTGAGCGCTTCGAAGACCCACGAGTCAGGCAATACCCGAACATGAACGACGTACATTTACTCAAGTTAGGTCGAGCCGCAGCTCTCGCGTCCGCAGAGGCTCTGATTTCGACAACGGGTCGTTGCAGCACAGACACGTGCGTGGAGATACATAAGTTGATGGAAGATAACCACGGAGTGAGAGATCGGGGATCCACGGCGCTATTCAGGAATCGAAACACAGTCCGATGATGTTAGGCGGAGAGCGTCGGGTGGATCTCACACAGCTGAAGCCGGGCCCGGCGGTTTGGTGGCGACGGTACTCACGAGAGCGGTCAGGCCGATAATGGTGATGACTGCGCAGAGACATATGAGGACGATGGGGAGGGTGGGCAGCATGGACGCGCGCCTGCGGAGCAGAGGTCTTGATGTAAAGCCGAGGTGGCAAGAATGCTGCTGGTTGTGGGAAGCAAGTAATGGCTGCGAGTGCTGAGTTGCGACGCGTCATAAGGTGAATCTGAGGGTGATAACGGCGGCGGCGTGCGTGCCAATGGAGCAAAACTAAGGAGGCAGTCGGGCGCAGGGAAGGCGAATGTGTCTTTATACGCAGCGATGCTGTCAACGTGTTCCCTCTTTGGTAAACGGAATGATGATACTTAGATCGCCAACTCGGGTCTAGCTGGCATACCCCTTTCATCCCCCCTAGCTATCGCCTGCTCTACCCTGCCCTATCCCTATGTCTGCTCGTTTATCGCGGCATGCTCACTTTTGATGGGCTCGGCGGCTCTGACATATACTTGGCTATTCAGAGGAGTGCGAGTTTCTCAATATCATATTTTATTCCGCCGATTAGCTGTGACGAACTATTTACGTAAAATGTTGTTTTCTCCCTTTCCCTATAAACTTTCACCCTAATAATTCCCAGCGCCTCCGTTACACAAGTATAGACCGATCAAGTGGAAAAGGGTGTGGGAACAAACAGTTCCACTCTAATCCAAGCTTGACATCGCCACAGCCGCTGGTTCATTCAGAGAGGCATGTCGACTCAGACGGTCGGATATCAGGCAGGGAGAGAGTGGAGTCTGATGACCATGGAGACTCGTCCTAATATTGCAATTTCGTAGGACACGTCATCAGAACAGCCCCATCGATTCCTCCGACGGGTTGAGAATATCATCCTGTTACGACGCGTATATGGACGGGTCCATCGTGCGTGACCTGTGATAGGCCCGCCGCGCGACGTTGAATCGAGGCACCACACGCGTCGCTCGTGATTTTCTCGCGGCGCGACGATCACTTCGAGACTCCGCGTGCCAAGGAGCGCTGCGGTGCGGCGCTTAATATCTCGCGCGCATCACTCTCTCTTCTCTCCGGTCCGCCCAGCGACGAGCGCGCCCCGTCGAGTCGGCGAGGCATATCTGCATCTCTGTCGATGTATCTGATCAAGTGCTCTGGATGTGCTCCACGGTGCCCTCTTTAGCGGTGATGGGAGCCTCGACGCAGTATCAACGTATGTGGATATGTGGAGTCGGGGCTCGCTTGATTACACACGACGAGTGGGGATGGTATGATTCACTTTGTCGCGTAATCCTCGATTTCGTTCTGAGTGGGGGGGAGTGGCTAAGATCATGACTCCCGTCGGCTTGTGTAGAAGAGTTCTCGTCTCCGCTTCCTCTTTAAGACCAAGATGTGCAACGGTAGACCATCAACCCATGCGCTATTAAGATTTCTCGCTCTGGTGGGGAGTGGAGAACGGCGATGGTTGGTGTTGAAGATGTGAAGCTTGTTGATCGATTGTCTCGTGCATGTTCATGTGTGGACATACACTCCGGCAAAGGATGATACAGTAGAAACCGTCTTAGCTAGTAGTGGGTCCCGGTTTAATTACTGCAGAGATTCATAGAATTTTTACCGTTTATATTTGCAATACTTACCCCTGCACGCAAAATGACCTGTATGGGTAGGTGTTGCAAATATAAATGTCCAAGTTACAATGGATCTTTTCAACATTTATACTAGGACACATTAATAGCTAAGAGGGGTTCTACTGTACTTCCCTCCTAGTTCCATGCAAATTCGCCTGAGACTAGCGAGGAAGTACATTCTTGTCGCAGAGTAGGTACAGGGTCGCGGGGGTAATACTTTGCCCGCATAAAGTGGCAGAGCTCACTTTATGCGGGCAAAGTATTACCCCTGCGACCCTGTAGGGGTCACACTTGAGATGCTTTTTCCCGATGGAACATGTTTATCGCCGCTTGAAGCTTTGATCAGAGTTCATGGACAGGGATCATCGATCGATGAAGTTTTGCCTTGCTCAAGACAGACCTCTGTGATTGCCGTTAGGATTCCATGTCACGGTAGTTGTAAAGTATAATTTCAACCCTGAGAATAAAACTTAACATCTTCATAATGGAATATTGAATACTGATATTCTAATTACGCTTGTTCGGCAAATAACTACCATGGATTCAACCGTAGTACAAATTTATTTTATACTTTTACATCCATTTTCCTAACATAGGAGTACACGTACTTCCTATTAGTTAAGACTCCGACTACCACAATTACGTAAGAATAAAAATTTTAGACTAGATTGTGCCCGCTGGGGCTTTGCGCACAGAGATAAGTGTTCGAGTTGTCTATAATATTTACATTACGAGTCCTGGGTTGCTCTTTGCTCGGTGCTTTTACCGGGTCGGATGATGCAGTAGTATACCGTCCGGGCCGTTTTCCAAAGTGGAGTCCTGCTACAGTGTAACCTCTGTAACGCTATACGAAGGTACAGCCCATAAGTATTCTTCCATGTCGACCGGGGGGGCTTGGCCACCACAACGCTTTCCTTAATTAGGCAACATCGCTAGAATGCACCTCGCACCCATCCCTACTGTGTTTTGTATGTATTCCGATGACAACAACATCAACGCGATGGCTTGTTTACTAAGTATTAGTTATTATAAGAATAGGAATTATTTTGCATTTTGTATTATGAGTTGGGAATCAATGCTTTGATCATTAGAACTCATACAAAACATAGTAGGAATGGGTGCGAGGTGCATTCTCGCGATGTTGCCTAATTAAGGAAAGCGTTGTGGTGGCCAAGCCCCCCCGGTCGACATGGAATAATACTTATGGGCTGTGCCTCCGTACAATCTGATGGGACTTTTAGTATCGTGTTATAGAGGATATAGCGATATAGAAACATCACGTGATCCCAGACTGGTCGACAATTACTTTTCTTCGCAATCCTTGACTTGGTTGATTATAACTGTTGGTACAAAAGGGGTCACTAGGTTTATGGCCTTAAAATCATTAAACAAGTGATGTAATTCTATATACCTCGTTATCTCGACATTGTATCGATGCCTAAATTACAACAGAGCCTAGCGCCCTCACTAAAGCATGTAATATGATTATACAATGCTTATATGATAACAAAACTAAACACGTATATCTCAGCGCCATGCGCCTATGAACCGGCAATAACTCGCAATCATCTCAACTTTTCTAAAGTTTCGAGTTGCAGGCCTTGTTTTTATGTTTGTGCTGTAGCAGGTACAAGAAGTAAGTAAATGATTATCCGTAGCTGGATTGGAAGCAATCTCACCTCCATAAACCGCAATTGACTCAAATCAAGACCTTCCAAGTTGCTTGAGTTGATTGTCGCCGAGTCTGTGTGAGCCAAGACCTAATAGTCTGTTGTCACTTCTGATCTTCATTTCTCCCCTTCATAGCCACTTCATAACCATCCAGTTGCTTCAAAAAGGTGTTGTTACAGTCATCATGTTGCTCCACATATGGCCTAAGCACCTTGAATCAGCAGCCTGGCCAATAAACCACACTGAAATCTTGTCACTGCCATCAGCATTACAGCAGAAGTCTACGGTTATCTGAGCCTTCTCTTTCTTTGTACCTGAGGTCTGCTGTATAGAATAGCCTCTATCAGGTACCATCTTCCAGTAGATGCCAGTTTCATCACAGTTATAGACATCTTGAGGAGGATATTGCCTTGCCAGTTCTTGTGCCTGTAAAAGCTGCGATGCGATAGCAGCTTTAACAATACTTCAATCCTCATAAGGCCGAATCGATGCTTTGATGTTATACCTCCTCCTAAATACGGTAAGCTAGCCATTGCTAAATTGAGGCACCTCCGTGCTTTGATAACATGCAAGACGCTACCAAAAACGAGCTGCCTACCAGATTAACAGCTAACCAGAGATTTGAATGTACGGCTTCCGCTCTTGATGCCATTGGAGTAGCGCTTTGTCTAGCTCCGACCACTTGAGTGGCTCCTCAGGCTGTTGCATAGGGTGGAAAGATGGGTCTGATTCGTCCAGGTGACTGTATCTGGCACTGAGGCTCTCTGATGTCGTAGGCTGGGTGATTTTGCGGTGGAATTCGTCCTCAAATCACAATCTGAGCTGTTGTTGACGAAGTTGAGGGTGTAGTTGAGCATGCCTGCGAAGGGCACGCCTCTGATTGGCTGAAATTCCATGCTGTTTTAGCATTTCTATATACCTGTATAAAACGATAAACATTCTCAGAAGAGAAAATATTTAGAGGTCAGAGGTTGCCTGCAGAATTTACAAGATGGAGCTGAATTGATAGCGTTATAGAGGTTTTACTGTAGCTTAGAAACATGCACCACTTGAGACAGGAGAAAGCTGATTCGAGTCCAGCAAGGCCTCTACACCACCTGGTCATGTATATGACGATGATGAAGGCACACTGGATAGCCGTGGGAGGCTGGAATGCATTCCTGCGGCAGATGTAAACGGTTGAGGAATCAAGGGGTTGTATGGCGCCTGGCTTCGAGTGATGTCTTGAAATGATATTCGGGGTTGAGTGCCTCTGATATCAAGTTGGGTCATCGCTCCATGTATCGTACCAGTGTCATTCGTGTCTTGGCCTTGAGGCTGGATACACAAGAATGATCCAATGTGATTACTGCTGAGATTTGTGTAAGATTTACTAATCATATTTGCAATACTTACCCATACCTAACTTTTTGCAAGCAGCGATAGGTGCTGCAAACATAATTGGTAAATCTTACATGGATCTTAACATTAATTACACTGGGACCCATTATTAATTAAGAGTGATTCGACTGCACTTGAAAACGTCCGGCATAATACTACTCAGCCTTGTCATGATGTCTCATGCGTAGCGTTGTAGAGAATTATTGTCTGTGATTTTGGCCTGTTATACTAACCGTACACAGACGTCTAAGTAACTCACGTTTCTCATCCGACTGCTCTCTTCGAAGCCTTCCTCATCAACAATATCATCGATTGCTCCGACGCTTCCTGTCCTCAGCTCAAGTTTAATGTCTTCTTGGGCACTACACCATGCTGCCAATCTCAATCCCATCTCAATTGCCTTTCCACTAGCCTTCATAATCACTTCTTCATCTCTCTTCTCCTTCCCGATGTCATCCCTTACAGCGCTAGAGATGGTTTTCAATACTGTGCGAGGGTCTTTGCGAAGAAGTGAGTTGGCCTGGGGGCCGAGGGAACGCTTCTCTACATGGTTGAGAAGGCTTCGCACACGCTTTACTGTCGCTACAAATGAGCTTTTGCTCGAAACATAGACGACCTTTGGCGTTGAAGATGCTGATCGTGGGGGTGCGATAGCTGGATGTAGGAGTGGTCGTTTGGAGATTCTCTGTTCTGTAGTCGAGGAATTAGTTTTAAGTAAAGCAATAGGACAGCGGGTTTTTACTCGATTTCAGAACTGGTAATTTCCGGGTAACACTAGGTTGGTCAGGTACTACATTGGGGCTTATTGCAGGTGCTTCCGGTGGGTGAGAAGACATCTTTTGTAATCTCACAAACCTCAGGCGGAAGTATGGGAATTACAATCCAGACTCCATCATACCCAACCACATCGCCAAGTCCGAGGGAGGAGTATGAGAAATGGGTTTCGCTTCTAAACGTACGTTATAGGTTTATTGAGCGCTAGTCTAAGTTTTATTGTTTATTAGATGGTCCGTGTTAGTTCAGTGGCGATTAATCAACGTCGCGTCTCACATCTAAAATACGTCTCGGGCACGCGAATTAGCGTGTTACGAACAATTGTGTCAACGATAGTTCATTAGTAAAAGTATCCATCATCGACTGACGCTTCAATATCAAGCCACGTAGGTTACAACATCTTGAAAAGGTTGAATACTTATGACTCCAGATGAATATATGTATCTTGGAAAATCTTATTTATGATAAGACAAGCTTTTACCTCTCCATCTTTATCTCTATATACCTATGATTACACAGCTTCATACTCTATCTTTAAATACTTCTCGAAAGGGCTGGAACTTTTCCACTATTTATTTTACCCTGCCTTCTCACTTAAACTACCTTACATTCACAACTTCTGACAGGAAGCAATGTTGAAGTTGATGTTCTAAGCTTTTAAAAGCGTGAGCCGGTCGGCCTCCACTAAAGCCGAGGGATCTTATTAATCCATGTACGGGTTTTTTGCTGGTACGCCGACTCTTTCGACATAGTCACAGTGTTTTTTAAAATCAATCTAGCATATGCAGTCTGAGGCTATGACACGAATGATTACTAAAGACAGGTATATTTCGCAACACGACTCACATTGACGTTTGGAACGCTCAAACTCAGATTTCATCTGCATGTACCACTACGAGAATAACGCCTTACGACATGTACCCTCCGCGAAAACCAACCATAGCGAAAAGCGAGAAAACCCTATGGTTATCTGCGCATGCCTTCATCATCCTACGAATACAATATCACCGCGAGAGAAGTAGTGTAAGAGTCTTGCTGGATTTGAACCAGCTTTCTCTTTTCTCAAGTTGGGCATGTGTCAAAGCTACCAAGACTCTATTTGGAAGGACGGGCCGTATAGTGTACCATAGCAGGTTAATGGTAGTGAACTTCAAGTTACTCCTTGGAGAACAACGATGTTTGATTCAAGTTTAGACCTTTCTGTTATTTTCTTTCTAGACTGAGATCATTGCCTCATTAATGTAGTGAGTACTACGTGCATTTATAACCTAGAGAGCCAAGTTACTAGAACATTCCCATTCTCCTGGCATAAGAATGGTAGAATATTCTCGATAATAATTGTTTTCCCCTCAAGACTGCGGTGCTACAATATTGTTGAAGCCCTGCATAAAGCCCCTGAAATCTTGCACAAGCCATCACTGATGTCTGTCAGAGTTTATGAATTTAGGTGTGGCAAAGCATGTTTCAGCCTGTTATGACATCATGGCTCTGATATCACAGCAAATTATTCTCCGCCTATTGTAACCCTCCGGTAAAGCTCTACAGATTTTTAACAACTCCGATACGTCGCCTGGCTCTACCGGTGGCAGCGCTACACACCCTTTGCTTACAATTGCTCCTTTTCAAAACGACAGCTTTATTCTGATGGGGGATCTCAAGCTCTACCACGCTTGGTGACTGTCATCCTAGACAAGTAGCCCCTCCGCTGGCGCCGAAGTATTCGTTGACTGGATAGATAAAAATAACCTGACTCTGCTTTCCCCCAGATATATCAACGCACGGCAGTGGCAATGCACTCGACCTATCTTTGGGGCTCGGCCCTCTGGCTCACAGTGCAAAATATACCTTAGGCGCGTATCTGGATATAACTTTTGGCCACTTGCCACACCTCATTGAAGTTGGCTGGGCAGGATATATTGAACTAATGAAAAGGCTAAGATTTGACACGGTATACCCTACGCAATTCTATCGCCGTCTCTCTGTCTCTACTCGTGTACCCTTCCTACTTCTCTCTCTTCCGACCGGAGAATGTATGGACAGGTTTGCCGAGGGTCAGGCAGAAGCCATCTAGCTAGCATATGCAGGAACGGTCCACCGTTTTCCGGGCCATGGAGAAGGTAATTCGTTGTAAAAAAATCATGCAAGCTCGCCCGCTAGACCCTCAAAGCACGAATATGAACTCCACTTACCGTAGCAGAGTTCAAGGAGGCAAGGAAAATATATTGCGAAACCATTAAGCAGGCTAAAAATGTATTTTACAAAGATAGGATTGATAAAGCCTGTACACTCAAGGACATTCTTGCCACCCACGTTTTACTATCGCTCTACCGGCTTCCAAAATCCTCTTACAACAATGTTGGCGGAGAAAGAGAGGTCTTTACTGGCAATTTTCTCGTCAACCTCGCTCAAGCAGGGAATACTTTTATGGACACTCCAGTTGTACCGACACGTGCGCTTAGGTTTCCCTCACTTTCCACGGAAGAAGTTAATGCTTCAATAATAATTAGAAGTGACAACATAGTTTCGAGTTGCGATAAGATAATTATCAAAATCTCTCAATACGTTGACTCCTTATAGCTGATCATGCACACTTGTTTTTCACCAGCTGCCTCTTACCAGGATAACACTCACTATTTTCACCAAGCTGTCTTGGTCATACCATTGAATCCTAGCAACCAGACCTTCTCTTCTGCATGCTCATACCGCCCAATTGCTCTTCTCTGCGTACTGGGCAACGGAGCAGAATGGCTACTGGTTAAACCAATCGTCTGACTCGTAGTTTGAAAAGCGGTCTTAATTACCCAGCCATGTGGCACCGTCTCCAAGATATCTTCTGACCAGATGTCAAAAGCGCATTTGACAATGCCTTACTCGGAAGACTATTACTACGCTTGCGTAAGTAAGGCTGGCTGGAGTTCCTTGTTCAGTGGGCTAGTTAGCTATCCACCGACCGCACGGTGCAGATTCGCTTAGTTGGTAAGACTGGGTCGCTGCAGTAAGTCAACAGTGAACTCCCCAAAAGGTCTCACTACATCCCCTATTCTTTCATGTATTTCATCTCTTTTACGTTTAAAGAGTGCAACTTTTCCCGGAGATTTGTCTGTGTGAATTATGTCGCATTACTTCAGACGCGGCATCTCGTCCAAGAAGACAGTAGCTGATAGATAGCTGCTTTGCAAAATGTTGAAACGTGTGGCCGGGAAAAGATACAATCTTCGATTCATCACGGTTCGAGGTATTGAGTTAGAACTATTGTACATCATGAAGTAGTTCACATTTATCTACACACAGAAGAACTAAAGCTAACTCTTGGATCACCTCCTTCCAATCTTTGTACTGATCAGATCATTCGACTCCGAATTATGAATCCTGTTTCAATATATTTTGCCACATCGTTGTTGTATACTAATTGTCATGATATTTCACCCAGCGAAACCCTCGCATTTTGACCTGCCGATCTCTTGGCGGTGAGCTAAAATAAGCGAGTAGGACTGCATGAAGCCTAGATATACAGGGGGACAAGGGTAAGTTAACTAACGGGTCATTTACAGGGGTTTTTTGCCCATCATTTTTCATATTAGGTAGTTTTCAATGATAATCTTGTTTAAGCGAGGCCTTATCAGGTAAAGCTTCAAACTTCATTCCAGAAAAACTCAAAAATAACGTGAGAGAATTTGTATCCGACAAAAGTTAACTGACCAGTCATTCTCCACTTAGCTTCGCACTAAGCCGAAAAATCACATTCATACGTCAGTCATGTTTTGATTTCATATTGTAATTTTCTACAGTAACACTCATTTTTTCTAGTATGGGATGGGACCACCGTTTGCGCCAATGACTTCCTCGCATCTTCTCGACATGCTTTCCATTAGACGAGAAAGCTTTTCCACCGTCGTGCTATGGTACCATGCCTCTAGCACAATGGAGCGAACCTCCTCCCTGTTCCGCTGCCTCTTCTGCTCAAACTCTGGATACCGTTCCTGTATATAGTATTTCATCATACTCCATATATTCTCGATCGGGTTTAAATCAGGGGAATTAGCAGGCCAAGGAATAGATTCGACTCCATTGGCGTAAAGGTATTCCCTGGCAGGACGTTCTCTGTGTACAGCCGCTTTGTCATACATAAAGTAGACTTGGCGACCAATCTCTTCGGACTTCGCCCTAGTCCAATCTACTATCAACGGGAGAGTAGGTAAAGCGTATTTTTCGGAGGTCAGCTTTCCCCAATCCCTCTCCCAAAAGATGCATGGGCCCCGCTCAACTCCCGCAAAACTCCCCCAAAACATCTAAGAGTTGTTCTTGTAGTATCAGTCTAGGACACAAGTATCATCAAATTCCTGGCCTCTCTTTTAATGTAATTAGAAATTTGCATACCTTGGACAATAGATTGGTCTATACTCACTTTCCTGGTAACATGACCAGACATTATTCGATCGCCATTGATCCAAGTTTCATCACTCCAAAGAACCTGGGACCATTCTTGACGCCAGCCTAGGTGCTATTCTGCCTAAGAAATGCGTACCGAGCGATGGTTTTCGGTGGGGGGGGACATCTCCTGGGTAGACGTCTTTCGTATCCTCTCTTGCGCAACGCATTCCGGATCGCAAATTCCCTAATGCCCCACTGACGAAAGTGGAGTGCAAGTTCGAGAAACGACATCTGTCGTGTTTCTCTACAAGAACAAACAAAGACTTCAAGTTCATCAACCTGAGCAGAGCTCAAGGAAGGTGGCCGTCCTGTTCTAGGTTGAGGGGAGACGCGACCAGATCGAACTGCTCCCTGGACTCGTAAGATGGTTACTCTTAACTGATCTGCTATTTCCCTGTTCGAGATTCCTGCTCTGTGAAGTGTGAGTATCTAAGTCACATTAATTTATTAGATTATCCATATCGTTGCTGAAGTCTTATACTCACCTGTATTCTTTGATCTCGTGACAGAAAGGGCGCGCGTCTACGGACTGTTAGGGAGATTGTATTATCCATCCTGTCATGATATTTGTAAATAATAAATAAAGCAGGCAAACGAAAATTAGACGTGCTAAGATGGGTAAATTACAAATGATTTTTTGTGTTAAGTGTGCCGATCGAGAAAGAATTTGGGGTTATTCTTAACGATCAGAAACAATGATGACGATGTCGGAAAGCAAGTTTGGGGGACGAAGCGGGTAGAAGCGAACACAGAGGACATACAGTCGCCCCTCTCTAACTCAATAGTGGGTCCCGGTATAAATGTTGAAAATATTCATTGAAATTTAACCATTTACATTTGCAATACTTACCCCTACACGCTAAATGACCTGTAAGGGTAAGTGTTGCAAATATAAAAGTCCAAGTTATAATGAATATGTTCGACACTCATACCGGGACCCACTATCGAGTTAGAGAGGGACGACTGTAATCGCAGACTGCTGGGAGAGCATTGAGTCACATTTCACAGAGCTGTTTCATGCATGTATTAGATTCAGAAACCACAGGTTATATTTTAAATGCGCGGAAGTCGTTTCCCTTCAAAAACCTGAACGAGATCCCACTTCAGCAAATTCGATATAGGCCAATTTCACTTTTCTCCTGTCTGGGTAAAGCCCTACACAGGTCAATTGCAAAAAGAATATTTTATTTGGCAATTGTGCGGGATATCGGGGGCGAATAATAATTTAGAGCCTTGTCAAAGTGGTTTGCGTATGATTTGGTTTCTTGTGTCTTTTTTTTTTTTTTTTTTAAAATCATTTTTGCGTATGAAGCCTGAGGCTATGACGCGAATGATTACGGAAGATATGTATGTGACGCAGAATAACTCTGTTTGACGTTTGGAACACTCATACTCAGATTTCATTTGCAGATACCACTACGAGAATAACGCCTTACGACATGTACCCTCTTCCGTGAATACCCACCACAGGGAAAAGCGAGAAAAACCTGTGGCTATCTGAGCATGCTTTCGTCATTCTACGAATACAGTATCACCGCGAGAGAAGTGGTGTGAGGGTCTTGCTGGATTTGAACCAGCTTTCTCCTGTCTCAAGTGGGGCATGTGTCCAAGCTACCCAGACTCTACTTGGAAGAACGGCCCGGATAGTTTACCACTGCACCATCCGACCCGGTTTCTTGTGTCGTGTGTGACACTGGAAAAACTCGTATCCTGAAGTGGACTACATTATCTGTAACCTTTGACATCCGGTGAGCTTTTGGTGAGGCAATCCATAAATATCTGTCGCAGTGGATGCAACCACAAGGATGTCCTGAACTAGTTCTGCAGTGGACTTCTTCGTTTTCAAGTGTTCACTCAGTGAAAGGGCGCTATTCAGGCGCGTGTGTAACAAGCCCAAAGAGGCTTTGATGTGAAGTACCTCAAAGATCTTCAATATCTCCGCTTTTATTCCTTCTATAGGGGGTCAAGGCTAAGTGAAGTCGCCTGTCATTTACAGGGGTTTTTTTTTGCCGATATTTACCCAAACATAGTAACTTACCGTGATGATTACGATTAAGCGAGGTCAAATATGGTAAAGCTTCAAACTCTGTTCAAAAAAAAAAACAAATTAGGTGAGAGAAATTGAGGTCGACAAAAGTGAAGTCGCCTGTCTCTCCCGGCTTTGTTTCGCACTAAGCCTAAAAAATCGAGTTCATACGTCATATTAAAACTTGCAATTCAGGTATACTGTTGATACAGATTTTAAAGTCTAATATGAAATAGGACACTCGTTTGCATTCCATACTTCCTCGCATCTTATAGCTATACTCCTAATCAATTGTGTGAGCTTTTCATTTGTTGTACTATGGTACCATGCCTCTAGCACAATGGGTCGAATCTCCGCCCTGTTCCACTGTCTCGTCCGCTCAAACTCCGGGTATCGTTCGTGTATGTAGTATTTCATCATACTCCATACATTCTCGATCGGATTTAAGTCAGGAGAGTTAGCAGGCCAGGGCATACATTCAACTCCATTGGCATCGAGAAACTCCCTAGCCGGACGTCCCTTATGAACAGAGGCGTTGTCAGGCATAGAGATGTAATCATGGCCCGTCTTTTCTCTCTTTTCTCTCATCCAATTACCTATCCTTGGGAGGATATATTCACTGTTTCCTTCAGAGGTCATACTTCCCCACTCCCGCTCCCAAAAGACATAAGGACCTCGTTCGATTCCCGCGAAGCTTCCCCAGAAAATCCAAGAGTTATTCTTCTTGTAACGATCGATAACACAAGTATCATCAAAGTCTTGGCCCCTCTTTTGTTGATATTAGATTCCGAGATACTTTTAAAAATTAATAAGATTAGACTGACCTTTCTGGTAACGTATCCAGACATTGTTCGGCTATCGTTTATCCATGTCTCGTCACTCCGAAGAACTCGTGACCACTCTTGACGCCAATTCAGATGCTGTTCGCTCCACCGTATTCGGACCGCACGATGATTCTCAGAAAACAGGGGAGAGCTACGTGGAATTCGCCGCTCGTAACCTCATTTTCTGAGCGCATTCCGAATTGCGTATTCTCTGGCACTCCAACGACGAAAGTGGAGAGCCAGTTCAAGAAACGACATTTGCCTAGTTTCCCGCGAAGAACAAACAAATGCTTCCAGCTCATAAACTTGGGCTGAGCTTAAGAGCTGTGGACGTCCTGTCCGAGGTTGGGGAGAAACACGACCAGATCTGACCGTATGCCGAATCTGAAGGTTGGTGGCTTCAAATTGATCTGCTATTTCTCTATTAGAGATTCCGGCTCTGTGGAGTGTGAGTATCTAAATGTAGTTAATTTATGGGGAAAGTTTTCTTATGGCTGAATTTCTATAATCACCTGCAATCTTTGATCTCGAGTAAGATAGGGCGCGCGTCTGTTGATAGCTGGAGTAGTTTGAGTATTCATTCTGCTAAGGTTTTTGTTGGCAATGAGGTACATTTATCTGTTTGATTGGAGATTACAAGTGTGTATTGAACGAATGAAGCTTATTGTATTTTCTATATCGCGCTAAAGATTTGGTAAAGTTTGTGTAATGAAGGAAAATATTGTTCTAGATGACTAGTGAAAATTGAGGTCAGTGAGTATGAACAAATTCGGAATTGTTAGACACGATTCAAAAGGATACTTTGGGGGAAATGAAACTTGGCACAGAAAATTATGTAATAGTACTGAGATGCCCTGTTTTAGGAACTTCACCGTGCTTTCACCGCCTGCCGTTTAAGGCTGATAACACCCCTGTACGCTAACCCATATCGATTAAGCGAAGACTTCACTTACCCTTGAGCCCCTGTAGCTATAGCAAGATCTTCGCGTGGCGGAATTATTAAAGCCCGACTCAGCCATGCTGACGACGTTGAAATTCTGGGGATCTAGTGTACAAAAACAGAGTCTACAGCAAAATCTCGCCAGAAAATGACTTCCTTGTTATAATGGGCACTGAGAAATACTATTTTGCTCGAAGCGGCGAAGATAGGGGTCAAACAATTCCTAGGGCGCTTTCAAGATACATCTATAGGTATCCGAATACATGACAAAGGGAAAAAACCTACCGAGCATCTTAGATGGCTCGAAGTCTATCTAAATCATGAGAAATCTTTCATGCAAGATGTGACTACATGGGGTAGCAAAGCTCTCAAGGCGGCTCAGTTCTGTTAAACGTGAAGTTGTTCCAAGTTTCTCAGTAACTGCGACTAACGCACGTACAGTTTCAGTGGCAACCTTCGACGCATAGGTATGGTGACTAGACTTATTACGAGAGATGACTTGGGGGACTGTAACTCCTGCGACCTCATATTTTTGCACGTTAATAGACAACGCAGTTTGTCTGGCCATCAGATCTACGCTGCCAGTATGGAGAACTATGTCAAACTAAGTTCTTCACAAGGAAGCAAGTAAACTTCTAGCCCGGACTCTTCTCGTAGACAATCACTTACAATTTACAGCGTCTCAACTCCCTAGGTAATCGTCGCCCACTTCGAACCAGAGCTAGTATGTTCCTAAATGTAGGCATCCTTAAACACAAAATAAAAGCAAGGGCGATAAAGATTCCGGTTCACTATTGATGTGGGAATGTATGTATCGCTAGCCCCCCACTAGCCGAACTCGTCAAAACACTTCCCCTACTAACTTATCATAAAAAGCTTGGTACTAAATTGGAAGGGCTAAAATCTCACTCGCAGTGAGTGAGGTTCATTTCTCCTAATAAAAATTTCGTTCACCCAGATGGAATATTTGTTGGCTATGGCCACTGTTTCGAAAGATTCTCATCTGGCGTGAAGGTGTCACATCGGAAAAAAGAGGGAGTGCTCTGCACGGCGGTGCAGTACACGATGTAAAAATCGTAGGCGCTAGTGCAGTACTTCGGGCTGCAATCTTAGCAAGGTGATGTTGGTAGGAAAATATCGTTCTGCTTAATAATCAGACAGCAGTCTATGCCTTACAGACAGTAAATTCAAATTCTTACCCAAGTAAACAAACATTTTTTATCGGGTTGCTAGTAAAGTCAAAACAGCAATAAAATGGGTACCAGGCCAGCTAAAGACTATCGGGAATCAGGGGACCTGTGAGCAAGCTCGAGCTATACTGCAAGGACTTCCAGAGCCACAAAATACACCTGAGTATATTAATTTCGCTCACTTTCTTCGACTCATGTACCATCGTTGATTGATTTTAATAGACGGGTGGTTGTCAAAAGTAACTCCAGGTCGATTAAGAGAACTAGGTCTTAAGATACGTCGCCGCAAACCGCCAGAACTTATCTTTTTGGCCGGCTACTATATAGACCTCTAGCGGCAAGAATAGGTCATGGGGATTTTGTGGTTTATTACCGTCTCTGTCACTACTGAGATGCAAATTTAGACTACGTTTGCGGGTGTTGGACTTCGCCTTCCCACTTTGTTTCCTGTCGAAAAAATTCCGCTCTAATACGGAAGCTTTGAAAGAGGGCTACGATGAATAATTATATAGGTAAATACCGGGAATCCTGGTGTGTTGCGGAGTTTACAGAGTTCACCAGGGAAAAGGCTGCTTCGGGGGCTTCCCCTGCACACTTAACAACTGCTGGACGCGAGGATTGTAACCATTTTGTTACCAAAAGTTAATGACTAGCAGGGTAGTAATCATTGTGAGAAATGTCTGGTCAACCCGCAGGACTGTTTTCTTTTGTCTGGAGCTTTGGATACTGGTTTATAAATTAGAGAGAGTTTTGTATGATACCACAGTACATTATCGGTATAAGAATGTGGGACAAGACTTAAATAAGGATCCTCATTGGAGGATTTAATTGGATTCGCCAATGAGAGCCCTTTTATAAATCTCACCCCACATTGTTATAACGAGAGCGTACTGTACATGTATACAGTAAAACTTCTGTAAGGCGATAGTGGATCCCGATTTAATTATTGAAAAGATTCATTTCAATTTTGCCGTGTATATTTGCAATACTTATCCCTATTCGCAAATCTACCTGCATGGATAAGTATCGCAAATATACACGGCAAAATTGAAATGAATCTTTTCAATAATTAAATCGGGATCCACTATCGCCTTACAGAAGTTTTACTGTATTTGTATTAGATTTCATCGGACCCGAATAGGTATCTTTAATGGCGCATGCAAGTGTCTATCAAACTATTTATTTGAAAAGGAGGAAACCTTTTTGTTAAACCCCCTGAACCCATATGTTAGGATTGTGCAATGTGCTATTTTTAACGATTTCCTCATGCGGGCTTACACTGGTAACTGTGGTACAGCGGTGAAGTATTACTGCATGACACTAGGCCAGGACCCCCCGTGACCTATACACTAATACTAATAGGGCAACAGGGGAACGCGAGTTTTAAGATCATGAAAACATGGTGTTTTCTACTGTAGAATAGCGCGACGTAGAACCTTATTATTAGTATTTAGTATGGAGTCCTTTTGCGTCAATTACAGCCTAGCAACGCTTTGGCATGCTCTCAATCATGGCCCGAAAGTCCTCCTCTCCCACCTTATCCCAAGCATCTTTTACTGCCTCTCGCAGTTGAGTATACCCCATGATCTCAGGATAATTATCCTGTAGTTAGTTCTTCATAATGTGCCAAACTCTTTCGATAGGGTTGAGTTCCGGAGAAAATGGAGGCCAGTATATAACAAAAACGCCCCTCTCCCTTAGGTCCTCCCGAGTATCTGCGGCGGCATGGCCTGGGGCGCCATCTTGCATTAAAACAAGGTTAATTCCCTCTCTTCTCATCATCTCGAAATACCCATGAATAACAGGAACTGTATGCACTTGGTACGAGTCCTTATTTATCGTCCCTCAATCCTTTTCCCAAAAAATCCCTGGCCCCTTTGTATGCCCATGAAAGCAGAATTAAAATGGTTAATGACAATTAAAGAGTGACATACCGTTTAAGAGAGAGAAATAGGTTATGATGATTGAAGATAATAGTTGATTAATCCTGTATTATTCTTGTTATCGTTGTAATGGACTACCTATTATGTACCCAGAATCAGAGAGATTCTAGATGTTTCTCTGCATGGTGTGAGGGTTCTCCAGTCATCTAGCTTTCCACGAGAGCATACTAGAATATGCTACATGTAGATCATACTTATATGTGACGATACTCGGTGCATTATGCATTATAAGTGGGTATGATATTATTAAACAAAATAGTATAGCAGGGATCAGGGTACTAGGTGCAGTCATGTTCCTGCCTTAGTTACAACAAGCAGCCCCAAAACATCCATACCTTCTTGCGTTGATGCTTCTCGACAATACAGGTAGGATCCCACTCCTCTCCTGGCCTTCTTGTTACCCAGGTACGTGTATGCCTTCCAGCAGTAATCCAGGTTTCGTCGGTCCAAAGGATTCGATACCATTGATCCATCGTCCAGTTAACATGCTCTTTAGCCCAGTCAAGGCGGACTTGTTGATTCTTTTTTGAAATCGGCGGCTTTCGCATTGCAAGGCGACGATGAAAGCCTTCAGGTGCAAGAGCAGTACAAATAGCGTCCTTTTTAACCCCAAATTCCATCACTTGAGCTAATTGTGTATAGCTCATTCGTCGGTTATTTGTAGAGGCGCACACGAACTCGAAAAGCTCCTCGATTTGGGCTTGCATATGAAGAGGAGGCCTACCACTCTTCTTTTTTGGCGTAGGAGGTGATGATCGACAAGCTCTACTAATTTGATCGAGAGTATGGCCTGTATGTTCGCGAATTTGTGCGTATTTCCACCCAATTTCGTGAAGGAGTTGGCAGTCGCGTTTTTGATCCCTCGTGAGATCTGCCGCTTTCTTACGACGAATAGGAGGGTGCGGAATAGGTGAATTAGACCCTTGAGGAAAAGGATTTAAGAGAGAAGTAATCGGAATTGCCATTTTTAATGAAAATAAGTGGCAGAGTGGGTAAAAGGCTCTGCTTTGCAATGTTGTATAGTAGAAAACAAGGGGACGAAGATGGCGTTTCTACCTGTACGTGGTGTCTCCTACGAACCTGGAGTTTATCTTCAGGGCCAACAGAAACACGCAAAACTTGGTCATAGAGGAAAAGTGACCCAAATGAGTTTCCGGGGCGTACCCAGCTCCCGTCATGGTGGTGATGGATTAGACTAAGTTGGCCCTTTTTACCAAGATGAATTCTCACTGTTTACAGATATTCTGGCATTATACTGTCTCCCGAGGAAAGAGCTCCGCTGCCTGAGCGCTGGTGGTGTCGGTATAAGGAGGAAATCTGGACTATGGGATATTAGGGAGATACAGATGGGGATACGCACCTCGTGCGACTTTGGTGTCTAGGCCTCACCCGGCTGGAGTTGCAGGTTTTTTGAGACTTTTTCTCGCGTACCGATTTCCATGGCTACTCTTTTTCAAGTTTTTTTGAGCAGAAGGTTCCGTAGAAAAGGTGGTTGAATTCTATGGGTAATTACTGAGCTAAATGGCTACCCGTCATGGGTCAATGTATCAATGATCTTAGGTTCGAGGTGAAAGGGGATAGGAGCACTGTAAAAGGTGTGGCCTGGGTCAGAGAGGAGCCCGAGGATTACAATAGTCGTTGACTCTACATAGCACGAATAAACTCCACTATAGTAGAATATACCATGTGTTCATGATCTCAAAGCTCGCGTTCCCCTGTTGCCCTATTAGTATTAATGTACAGGTCAGGGGGGGTCCTGGCCTAGTGTCATGCAGTAATACTTCACCGCTGTACCACAGTAACCAGTGTGAATTCCATCGTCTTTCCCGCATACGCCCCTTATGCCTTTCCCTGACGACTGGCTCGACTCCCCTCGTCATCCGAAACTGTTTCATTCATCCTTCTTTCTGAATTAACTGCGTGATTCTTGTTACGCCCTCTGAATTGTTCATCGTACTTTCTAAAGAGGGGGTTCTCGGTTTTGGCAGTACGTCGCCTTCTCCCTAACCCATCGAGGACACGTCATGTCTACGTGCTTGACGTTTTGGACGGATATCTACATAGACATTTTTGGCTGTTTACTCCGAAGACGTTTTTAGGGTGTGGATAAGAATCGAGCCCTCTGTGCTCGCTTCTTATTTGCATAGCAAGACTACTATAGGCCCTACTCAAGTTTTTACATGTATAGTAAGAGGGTTGTGAGCGGCAGTAGATAGTGCAAACGTGTGTGCGTATCTTCAGGCGTGATCCTTGCCGGCTTCACTGGTCCTGTCCCCTCAACGGACATGGGATTATGGCCTAGAGACCAAACTCAGGTCAGCCAGTAATTGAAAATAATTAAGACTCTCGAACTCTTGCCGCGAAGGGACGCCTTGTGCCCTAATTATGAATAGACCTGTATTTACATATTAGTCGGGTCGGATGGTGCAGTGGTACAGTGTCCGGGCCGTTCTCCCCAGTAGAGTCTGGGTCGCTGGGACACATGTCCTACTTGTGACGGGAGACAAATGGTTCGAATCCAGTAAGCCCCTCACGCCACTTCTCTCGCGGTGATATTGTATTCATGGAGTGATGTGGGCATGCTCAGATAAACATGGGGTTTCTTCGCTTTTCCCTATGGTGGGTATTCTCGTAGTGGTATCTGCAAATGAAATCTGAGTATGAGTGTTCCAAACGTCGAACTGAGTCATTCTGCGAAACGTGCGAATCTTCCGTAACCATTCGCGTCATAGTCTCAGGCTGCATACGCTTGAATGATTCTTAAAAAAATAGTTGCCATAGTAACCACTTCTGGAGTCACTGGTAAAAAACTTGTCGTTTCCCAAACAATCTACTCACGCGGATTATACGGTGTGACAGAATTATGGCATGAGGGTGTAGAAGCACTAGCATGGACTAAGAAAGCTGTGGTTTATCATAGAGAATGGAGTTACAGAGAGTCTTTTGAAGATGTTGAATAACGTTTTCTAATTTTTTTCTGATTTTAGCATAACTGATTGAATGAAATTTAATCAAAGCAAAACATACTCAGGTACATGACAAGATTTCCAAATGACTATGCACTGTAGATAAAAAAGGATTTTTGCCAGTTTCCACAAGGTGGTAGGAATATTATAAGTTCCGATAAGTTTGCTACGTTGTGTTTTTTCCATTTTGCATGGCCTACGAACGTAATTTTGCATAATACATTTTCGCTGCTCGTCACACAATAAGATAACCCAATTTGGTTTGTACAATGCTTCGCCGCTCGCTAAATATCGATATGTTTATAGGTTGTTATCGGCAATTCATGCATGATTAGGCGATCTGTTAAGGGAGGATGAAAGGAGGCAGCACATATTTGATAATAATTGAGTACATGTAGCTATTTAATATCCACTTGCTACCAAACGGTATGTTCTACCACATGTACAGTACTGCAATACAGTAGAACCCCTCTTAGCTAATAATGGGTCTCGGTGTAATTATTGAAAAGATTCATGGGAATTTGATCGTTTGCATTTGCAATACTTATCCCTACAGGCCATTTTGCGTGCATGGGTAAGTATTGCAAATATAAACGGTAAAATTCCAATGAATCTTTTTAATAATTACACCGGGACCCACTATTAGCTAAGAGGGGTTCTACTGTAATACAAATTATGAGTGGCTGAAAATTTATTTGGTATGTCAATGTAAGTAATTGCAGGGCTACGACGTAAAAAATAAGCTTCAGCTGCTACCAATCTTTAGGGTTAAGATACTGTACGCACAAGGGGCGAACGAAGGATTTCTATCTTTGCCCTGTCCACCATTTTCTCATCGCTGGCAAATTGCAAAATTTCTTTTTTATCGGTCCATCGCTGTCCCCACCACCAATCGGTGACCTGAACTACTAGTAAGATGATGAGATCCTAGTACTATCCCCGGAACTTGTTCGTGTCACGACCCCATACATTACCCTTTTGGTGTTTCATTTGTCACAAAATCTTCGTACAAGACTCTCTCATCATATTATCTCAGCGCAATTTGGATCTCCGTCTGCCCACGGTTTGAGATAGTCTACAACCTAGGATTCTAACGATTAGAACCTTGATAAAAACAACATGACATGCGGACTTGGAAGAAACAAGAGTACTGCAAGAAAATTGGTACTACTGTGCGTCTTTCTATTGTTTCGCTATTCTCACATTGAATGTATAGCATGAAAAAGACAATCGTGAGCTAATTGCTGAAGATTAGTGGTGACGGAGCTTGTGGTAAAACAAGCTTACTCAATGTTTTTACCAGAGGATACTTTCCGACTGTTTACGAACCGACCGTCTTCGAAAACTATGTCCATGGTTAGCCAACCTAATTCTCTGGGGTTAAATCAACTGAGCTAACAAGACATGAAGACATATACGTCGACAATGTACACATCGAACTATCCTTATGGGACACGGCAGGCCAAGAAGAATTCGATCGCCTTCGATCTCTCTCCTACGATGATACCCACGCTATATTGCTCTGCTTTTCCGTCGATAGCAAAGACTCTCTTGAGAACGTTGAAACAAAATGGGTCCGCGAGATAGCAGAGAACTGCCAAGATGCCAGTCTGGTACTGGTTGCTCTTAAATGTGATCTGCGTGAGCAAGATGATGACCAAGTAGAAGAAGACCTGGAAACTCGAAGCAATAAAGAAACAATCAATTATGAACAAGGACTGACAGTAGCCCGAAGAATTAATGCCCTGAGGTATCTCGAGTGTAGCGCCAAGCGAAATCGCGGAGTGAATGAGGTTTTTACGGAAGCTGCACGAGTTGCGCTACAGGTAAACTCTAGTGGCGCAAAGAATTCTACCAAATGTACTTTGATGTAGAAAAGACGACCAAGTTTCGAAATCTGCAATGGGATGTATCACTACTTCCAGCAGCAAAAAGAAAGAACAAATTTTCTAGACCGCCAAAAACCTCGGGAAATCGATACGCCTGATGAAGAACGACCCTATACTCCTAATCGTCGCCTCTGAAACTTCCGCTTGCACCTCGTAATTTGAAAGAATTATTTTTCGAAATACCCTAATAGAATACCGATTTGAACGACGCGATTAGGAGGAAATTCGATGGGTGCGATTATTTCTACACAAATGTCTTACCCCAGGTCAAATGCAAATGAGGTTTTCATCTTACAACATCGTTAATTTTAATCTTATCTTTTTGACCAGCTCGAACCTTCACTTGGAACGGCCATTTCACCGAATTCTTTACGGGAAGAAATCAGTCACGACAGAAGACTTGTAAGCACTCTCAGCCAAGTACCTAAACTTCAGTCATTTCAATACTGTCTAACGTAGTGATAAAGTCATTCTACCGAACTGAGTCTGGCTCAATATTTTTTCAATTGCATCCGTCTTATTTTTCATGGAAAAGGGGGATTAAAGCTCTGGTATTTGAAGGAAGAAAAAATAAGTAATGAGAAAGGTGTTGCTGCTCAAGAATGGTGACAGTCAGAGAATCCTAGCAGTGGTAATTTAATTCCCCCATAGACCTTACGTTGATGAATATGGTATGGTGTTACGGTATTGTACTTTCAGACATGTTTAATTCTTAGACATCATAAGATAAATTTACGTTGCCGTGTCTTATTAGCTATTAAGACGCCTACTTTCAATGTTTTATTAGCTAACTATACTCCTATCTATACTTTAGCGCGTCACTCATCTTCTACTCGCGTCTTGCTCTGGTGGGAAAACTTGATGTGTTAACGGGTTACGATCTAAGTTTCAGATATTTTACTCTTCAGAAATTTCCTGACATTTGCCACTGAGGCAGCGACCTTAATAATGTCCGGGTTATTGCTCGATTCCGCTCGGGTCTCCTTAAGGCTGTCCCCAAAAACTTGCTTTGGAGGACACGTACATAAATGCCTGCGTACACTTATATTCCAACCCAGAGGACGTTACTCTCCGCCATCAATAATTTCAATTCTTTTTGTTAGATATTTTCAACACTTTAATTCTCTGGAATTGGCGGGCCAATTAATTCTTCATATTTCATAAATTAAATTAATAGTAATCCTAATTTCATCCGTCGTGTCATGTTCCCTATCCAGGCAATCTTCAAAATCACATTCTTTGTTAGCGCAATATTACTTCCAGCTTTCACGCATCCGATAAGCCAAAATGCAGTCGACATTGTACCGCAGATGAGCACTCGTGACGAACAAAGTTTGCTTAAGAGAGGCCTCCCCTTTAACGATCCACCACTCTTCGTCCAACACTTCAACGGTGGGGGGAGCAAGGTCGGCTGGGCCTACAATTGGAACTCCGTCACCGATGGCACTTTTCCTGATTATCTAGAATTCGTACCGATGCTCTGGAGTAATTCCCTGGAGCAAACTTCAAAAGCATGGCTATCCTCCCCTTGTCTTGGTCTCGGACTTTATTAATCGTTCACCCAGTGGCTGCCCAACATTGCACTTGCCCTCGCCCAAGGCAAATCACACCATTTACTCGCATTCAATGAACCAGACATCTGTGGCAACGGCGGTTCGTGTATGACACCCGAGGTAGCAGCCGCCACATATCTCGCTTTTATTCAGCCCCTGGCGGGCAAATTTCGACTCGGCGCGCCCGCTGTTACTAATGGCCCAAGTGGTCTTCCATGGCTGACCGAATTCCTCCGGCTGTGTACTGGATGCACCATCGACTTTGTGCCCATCCACTGGTATGATCGTGCCTCAAATTCTGTCTACTTTCGATCCTACCTTGAGCAAGTTCACAATGTTGTTGGTACGCGGAATATTTGGCTCACAGAGTTCAGTGGGAGCGGCACGGAAGAGGAGCAGAAAAAATTTATGGCGGATGTTCTTCCGTGGATGGATTCGCTGCCCTGGGTTGAACGTTATGCTTGGTTCTGGTGTGATCCATCTTCACAAATGGGCCGATTGGTTGATTCAGGGGCCAGTCTAACGGCGTTAGGAGAGGTCTTCGCCTACAGTTGAGCTGAAAGCGATTTTGGGCCTTGGAATTCGACTTCGTTTATGACAGTTCCGTGTCATACTGTTTTCCGACAAGCACCTCGCTTCTCTTCTTGTCAATGTTTGATATTCCTCGCTTTCAAGAGGCTGGCACATAATTTTTCAATGAGTCATGATTTATTAACTTTTAATGTAGCTAGTATGGATGTATATTCCAAAATCAAATACCCTTTAATCTGCTAAGCCTGTATTCTTTGAGTACCTGGTATAAAAATATGCCGATGAAGCGTAGAAGGTTGAATAGCTTCTAAACAACGGTTAAATCCAGGTGCTGAGATAAGTTGATTATTCTAGCTCACTCATATTTCATTCATAAATTATTATTATGGAACATTTTTTGAGTGAGTCAAAATGCTTAATCTTATTTGTTGAATTTGAGAAGCGTGAAACTTCATGTTGTTTAATTATTTTAGCCCTGTATCAACCGGAGAAGTAGATCATGAGTAATAATTAGCTTTTTGCAATACTTGTATGTATCGAAGCTCGCTATTTCTAACCTAATATCAATTATGTGTTTCGTTAAACAGAATGTGGCTTATTTCTTTTGAAAACCATCACAGACGTATTCGATGTGGATTTGGTTCGTTAGATCAGGGTAAACGAGAGGAAAATTAAAGCCCCATCAAGATCGACTTAGATCTATCAATTGCCTTTACTGTCGGTATCAAACATTTAAGTCGATTAACTATGCATATCCCTCAGTAGATTCCAATGAATGTTGATCTTTCTATGGAAAACGAGTCTATTATACTGTTTCCGAGATAACCCCATCTTTAGGTCTAATCTACTCCTCATTTCGACCCAAGAGTATCCTCAGGGCCTGACGGGCACGAATGACTGTACGTTTCAAGGCCTCCAGTTTAGCTGCACAGCTTAGTAGAGATGGATCAGCGCTACTCTCGACATGGCACTTCTCCTTGACTCGAACTTTCTTTCCGCGATACATGAACTCTTGGTCTAGTTCATCATGCTCCATACGGCGCTGAGCGCCTATCCCAGTAAGGAAACGGGAGCCAAGCGATGGTTGGTGCGATATCGGTTCTAGCACTCGGATTGTGAGGAGCAGGGAGCAATCATTGATGCTGAAGGTTAAGGCTATTGTCGACGGCAGGTCGGGCACAAACGAGATACCGTCAACAGTTTCGGTGTGCCAGGCTGGAGCTTGGTGAGGCATCGACACGGTTGGAGTGTCTGAAGAGGACGTGAAGCTCGAGCCCTTGAGAATGCAGAGAGATTCGAGAAACAATGAGTCCAGGACTCGGAGTTGCGAGGAGAGAAAGATCGCAGCTTTAGCTGGGTCAGCCCGGGGGCTTGTGAATCTCATTGAGTCTAGACAGTCGAGAGCCTGAGATAGAAGGGAACATAGAGCATCAAGACTATGCAGAGAAAGTCCATCGGTGTCTAGGTCGCTAACATCTGAAGTTTCCAGGGATTGGGCTTCAGAGATTGAAAGACTGAGCGGCTCGTGAGTATACAGACGAAGGTTGAGAGTCTAACACGCGCGTAAGATAACCAGCATGATATTGTTTGAGATGTAGGTACACATACGCCCTTGACAATCTTATTTCCAGCCCTAGTAATATGTCCTTTAATGCTCTCGCTCCGAAAACTGCTCAGAACAAGAGTAGATGCCGAATTTTGGGGTGAAAGGAGTGCTTCACATTCTTCAAGGCCATCTTTGAGTGCTAATAACGTTTCTTGCAGAGAATCAAGCAGCCAAGAAAGTTCATTAGTCTAGGAGCGTTATTTATGTTACTTGGACGGCAGATATTTAGGACTTACAGCTGATTCTTCTTGGGCCTCTAATAACTTTTCATCTGATAAATAGGGATAGACTGTCGTGGACATATTCGACTGTTGATTCGGACGTTCTACACAAACTTGGATGAAGATGCTTGTGCCAACATTCGAATCTCCGCAGCAAAGGCCTCAGATGTACTACTCAATATTCTACAATATGCTTCGTGATCTTATTGGAAAATCTATATATATATATATATATATAGTAATTAATCTGCACGCAAGAAAATGGAAATTGCTCCCATGTGCAGGAATGAACAATGCTTCGCAGCCTGACCTATCAATCCAAAATGCCGTGCCGATGTGCAATGCTCTCAATCAGCACAACTTTACACTGGTCCACATGTATCTTGTTGACGTTTACTCACTACAGTTACTAACTGATTTGAGTATGCGATCACTGAATTAGCATCTTTTTTCTTGCCTCTACACCAAGTTCTGGCACGACTAACATAGATAAAGTAATCCGCCAGTTTCTCGGAAAACTCTAGTTTCGCAAGTAGTTGGCACAAATCACTCCAGTTTGTCGCTGTTGTCATCTAAAGCTGTTCAATATTTCCGAAGCTTATGAAAATTGGTTATCGACTCCAATCTCTCATGGGCTATCATTAGCTGTAGATTCTTACTCGCAAAATCGCAACATAATAGTCGATGATAAACTCTCGATCAAACTTCGTACTTAAATAGATCTGAGCACTCGAATATAATAGTTTGTCATGTCACATTTCTTTGAGTCTGTCGGGTTAGCCCTCTTTCCACTTCTGACCGCCATCTGCCTGAAACAATTTGGAGTACACCAAAGATACATGTAAGCAGAGCTTGATTACACAGTGTTTACTACCACAAAGTGTTTACTTATCTAACAATAGTTGTGATTAGAACATAGAACTCTACCTTGCTTCAGTTCAAACGAGAGTAGAAAGAAAAGAAAGGAAATTTGTCATAGATCAGAAATCTGAGCTTCTAAGCCATTTCACTCTCACGGCAGTCCTATCGTTATATTTTATGACTGATGGATATGATAACTCACGCTGGTCAAAGATAAAAACATCAAGGGTGGATTGCGCAAGCAATTTGTTTTCTTCATGGAAGTACAGACTGATCTTCCTTCCGTGAGAATAATATGTACAATGTGAACTCCGATTTGATGTCAGATAGGTTATAATTTGTTAAAATGTTTTACTACTCATTACTGTAGAAGAATATGTATGTATGTACCTGGGCTCATAATAGTTCTGGATATGTAAGTTTTAACCTCATTCTGATTTCCTCATGCTCGTGTTTCTGCACCTTCACACTCTCTCTCATTACACATCTTGAGAAGTCTTGAACTTTTCTTATTCTTATTTCAAATTCTTCCATGTAATTTTCTACCTTATCGGCAACAGCTTCTGACATTTTCGAGTAATAAGCTCGAGTATGTCACTGATAGAGAGATTATTTGCGAGAGCCTCTAGAGCTAACACATGATATTTACAACCAATTGAGAGTAGTTCAATTTGGAGCCGGATTTTTTACGCCTACAGAAATCCTCTAGTAGAGTGTCTTTGTGATTGATTCGACAGTAACATGCTGTGACATTTATTGACGTATTTTGATGGTTTTTATTTTGTCAGAAGTTGTGATTTTAAAGTAGTCAAAGGGAGAGAGCAAGGATAAAATGTAGTGGAAAAGTTCCAGCCTTTTCGAGAAGTATTTAAAGATAGAGTATGAAGTTGTGTAATCATAGGTATATAGAGATAAAAATGGAGAGGTAAAAGCTTGTCTTATCATGACTAAGATTTTCTAAGATACATATATTCTTCTGGAGTCATAAGTATTCAACCATTTCAAGATATTGTAACCTACGTGGCTTGATTTTAAAGCATTGGTCGATGTAGGATAGTTTACTAATGAACTATCGTTGACACAATTGTTCGTAACACGCTAATTCGCGTGCCCGCGACGTATTTTAGATGTGAGACGCGACGTTGATTAATCGCAACTGAAATAACACGGACCATCTGGTAAACAATGAAGCTACGACCAGCGCTGAATTTAACATAAACGTTTGCTTAGAGGCGAGACTCCTTTCTCACACTCCTCTCTCAAGGGTCGGATGGTGGTGTGGTACACCGTCCGGGCCGTTCTCCCAAGTAGAGTCTGGGTAGCCAAGGCACATGCCCCACTTGAGACAGGAGAAAGCTGGTTCAACTCCGGCAAGACCCTCACGCCACATCTCTCGCGGTGACACTGTAATCGTGGGATGACGAAAGCGTATTCAGATAACCATGGGTACTTCTCACTTTTCCCTACAGTGGGTATTCACGGAAGAGGGTACATGTCGTAAGGCGTTATTCTCGTAGTGGTATCTGCAAATGAAATCTGAGTATGAGTGTTCCAAACGTCAAACTGAGTCATTCAACGTAATTATTCGCGTTATAGCCTGGGACTGCATACGCAAAAATAATTTTAAAAAAAGGCCAACGCAGGTATCTATCAAACTTTGTATTTACACAGGAGGAAACCTCTCGGTGAAAACCCTTAACTTGCTTGATAAAATTCTGTTGGTCAGAAAGTTTACCTTTCGGTACCGCGCTCACATTGATGTATCCAGTATAGATACCTTCTCATCTAACAGCCTCCGCTTTCCTTCGCCTTTCCTCTCTCTCCAGCATCAGCCCTCCACTTCCCCAACCAGTCGAGATTGTTGAAACCATCCTTGATCCAGGATTCATTGCGTGATTCTCTCAAAGTCTTATGGATCGTTCATCATGACTGCAAATGAGCGATTTTTGGCTTTCCTCCACACCTAAGCCCTACTTATAACTCTTAGAGTGCTAGCCATTACCGCCTGCTTGACGATTTCCGAAAGAGATTTTCATGGGCATCTTGGTTTGTCATTTCCAGGAACTTTTCTTAGATACAGATAAGACTTGAGCCCGATATGCTCGCTTATTATGTGCATTGCAATGCTGCTTTGAGACATTTTTAGATGTTGATGTATATGGGATGACGTTCCCGAGAGATTCATCTTCGGCTTGCCGGTTTTCTCGTCAAAACATAACTTTGCAGCTTTCCAGACTCCAGGGTCGGCTTCTGTTCAGTTTTTCCGAGTTCCCTTCGACTTTGGAGACCAAGGGTCCGCCCACTCCTGGCAAGTGGCTTTCTTTCCGAGCTTTTTTTGTCCGAAAATTTGTTCATTCCCGCTGCAGATCTTGGAACATACTTCTGACCCCTTTTCCAGGGTAGAGAGTCATTAATTGCACTTCCTTCATATTGTTGCATGATTTTTTGGTAGGACTTATCTATGGTCCGTCGAACTGACGAATTGCGAATGAGCCCGGCGTGCTGCACTCTGTAGTACTGTAGGCAGACCTCCATTTACAAAATATAGTTCTCGTGTTCCAGCACTCTTGTGCTGATAGACTTATATGTCACTGCGAAATTTTGTAAGTATTTACTCAGAATAAATTACACAGGCTTAACTTTTTTTTCAGGGATATTATCTCTTTTCCGGCCTCGGCCCAGTTAGGGAAGAGATATTTAAGGGCCGGTTTGACCATTGTGCTACATTTAAGTTTAGCTTTGTGTAAGCTTGCTTCCCATATCGATTGGGTTAACCGAGTTAGTGACTCTACTTTTTCTTTTTTTTCAATCATGTTATATTCAGTCTCTGAGCTATGACAGAAGGCTTAAGTAATTTTTTGGTGTTGTTTTGTTCTGATTGTCTCAGAGCCTCCACTCCAGTACTCCCCATGCACCCCCTTGGCATTTGTCTGCAGCTCACAGCTTACTTTAGATAATTCAACAAGGCTTCCCTTCCCTTTGTGTTTCTCAGGAAAACCATCATGTCGTCAAATTTTTTTATTTTATTTTTAAATAGTTCATGTTAAGTTATTGAATTTTAAAGGAAAATATGAGAGTTTAAAAGAGGTCTTCTAAGCTGCAAGTGCGTAAAATTATGCGTAAATAAATTCTTCAACCGGGGGTGTCTTACGTTTTGAATTGCATTTACTTTTTCCCAGGAACCTGAGAAGACACTGTCTACCCAGTGTGGTATTGAAGAAAATTTGCAGATTTTTTGTTTTTAAACCGTCAAATTCCTTAATTCTCTCGGCTTCAAAATGAGTACAATGGTGTTTCGAGTGTTGCATAGTTTGCTTCTCCATATCACAGTAGTTTCATAGTGCCTGTACTTGTGTCCCTGCCTTCTACTGCACACGGATTCCTGCAGTAAAAATTACGCTGAGTTTCGGGCTTTTCTTATTATTTTCAATCCACCTAATTTGGCGCCCCGAGGGATCACGCAGGTATTTTCCAAAGATACGTATTTTTTTCGGAATAACTCAGTTTTTGATGACGTTTGGAAAAGGCATATTCAGATTTCATTCGCAGATACTACTCGAAGCTATTAACCTTCGCGATATTTAAATTCTTCCGTATTCACCCATCATAAGAAAACCTCTGAGAACTACATAATTATTTGTTTATGGTTTCGTCATTCTAAGACTTTAATATCGCCGCGAGAGATTGTGGTTTCAGAGTCTTGCTAGATTCGTAAAAGTTTTCTCCGGTCTCAGGCGGGGCATGTATCCAAGCTACCCAGACTCTACTTAGGAGAATGGGCCCGACGGTGTGCCACTGCGCCATCTATCCCGTCTCGCCAACTTAGCCATTCAATAACTTGATCAACCATTCGACAGGGTCTCTTTCATGTCTTCTCCCATGTCACCATGGTGATATTTTTGCAAAGGTCGGCTTCATGATGATTCCTAAACTTATAACTGCGACAAAGTATTATCATGCATGAATTCGTTTTTCACCCGTGATCAGAACATAATCAGAAGAATATGGAATTAGGAGCATATGAAAGATTAGAGATGATATTGCTTAGATTAATGATGATTATGGCAGTAATGAATGTACAACGTAAGGGGGACGAAGACGGCATTTCTACTTGTACGTGGTGTCCCCTACGAACCTGGAGTTGATCTTCAGTGCTAACAGAAACACGCAAAACTTGGTCATAGAGGAAAAGTGACCCAAATGAGTTTCCGGGGCGTACCCAGCTCCCGTCATGGTGGTGATGGATTAGACTAAGTTGGCCTTTTTTACCAAGATGAATTCTCACTGTTTACAGATATTCTGGCATTATACTGTCTCCCGAGGAAAGAGCTCCGCTACCTGAGCGCTGGTGGTGTCGGTATAAGGAGGAAATCTGGACTATGGGATATTAGGGAGATACAGATGGGGATACGCACCTCGTGCGACTTTGGTGTCTAGGCCTCACCCGGCTGGAGTTGCAGGTTTTTTGAGACTTTTTCTCGCGTACCGATTTCCATGGCTACTCTTTTTCAAGTTTTTTTGAGCAGAAGGTTCCGTAGAAAAGGTGGTTGAATTCTATGGGTAATTCCTGAGCTAAATGGCTACCCGTCATGAGTCAATGTATCAATGATCTTAGATTCGAGGTGAAAGGGGATAGGAGCACTGTAAAAGGTGTGGCCTGGGTCAGAGAGGAGCCCGAGTGTTACAATAGTCGTTGACTCTACACATCACGAATAATCACAACTACAATGTGCAACGTCGAATGTGACATCAACCAGCGATGTTTTAAGTCGTCTGAGAATATACGTGCATCCTTGTCAATATGATGCATATTGATCATCTAATTTCGGCCTAGCTCCCGCTGTTCACCTATATCATGTTTCAGACCAGTCCGGGTACGGGTAACCACGACAACAAACACTTTCAATATTGCCATACAAACATCGCGGTACGAAGCAGCAGAGTACAACACAGTACAAGCGTAAGAAGTGAATTAGGTCGATAGTCGTAATTGGCGATGATTTATCATTTATATATAAGGCCGCACATCTGAGATATAGGGAAAACAGATCATTATCTTTACTTGATCATCATCATTGATCTTTCCATCATCTTCTATTATCATAATCGCATTCTACAGTCTTTATTCATTTATATCCCTCTCCTATCATCTCTACTCGTCTACCACCATTATTATCCTTTCACTCTACATCTATCCGCTCTTGTATCAGATTATTAGGTAAGCTCGTGACTTCAAGCAACATACATTCTGACAAGTCGTTTATCTCTTTTCTCATCCACCCTTCGTTTCTTCGTGATTGCTCTCTATACTTGACACGAAAGCACGTTCTGCTTCCATTATATTCCAAAAATAACTGTTGTGACAGCACATGCCCCAGTCAATTGTGACATGTAACTCAGTAGTAGTGTCAAATGACATAGTGGTTGTTGAAATTTACGAGGGATATAAGCGTCAAGATGTTAAGCTTAGTAGAAATATTACAATAGTCAGAGATTGGTGGAACGTAGAGAGTCTGCAGAACAAAAGTGAGAAGTTGTTTATTACTCCCACTTAGGTTTACAGAGTACTATATCCAGCCGTACTATTATTCGCCAAGCAGCCGCAGTTTTATCTCTAATAAGCCATGCGGGAATGGCCCATAATCACTTGTGCCAACAACCCGTTGCGAATAATTTTCCCATCACCTGGATAATTTTGATCAATAGGGCCCTTCGCCCTTCCCCTCTATGACAACCGTGGGAGTTCTTCGTAGAGAGAGTGCTAGAGATGATGAAGGTGAGACGAAGATGACCGAGGCCCGTATAGATGAATGAGGATCCTGAAGGGAAGGGCTGCAACACTCTTGGCTATCCCAGACGTGCGCACATGCTCAATATTTACAGCTGGCACCGCGTGAAAATCAAGAGTGCGTCTTCGCTAGCTCGGTATTCTCTGTCATACTTGTTATAGTATCAAGTACAGCATGTGTCATGTGACCACGCGCTTAGCTATTTGTAGATAAACTCCCTCTAAAGTATTGCTTTATTTATTCCTCAGACAGGTATTCTCGGTTGAAGGGAGATGCAGGGCGTAAGTCTCACCAAGTGTAACCCTGTAGTGGTGTCGGCGAATGCCTCCTTAGTATGAGTGTTCAGCGTCAAGATTGTATTATCTTAGTTCGAGCGACTGAGGATAGCATACGCTTTCCGAGGTCTTGCGTCTCAATAGGGAAATTTAGAGTGCGTGGCTGCACGTTTTCCGTAGACCTAATAAACGTTGCAGACTCTCTCCCAAGCCAACATTTTCAAGACACAACACACAACTAGAAAAATTCCCCTACGCTTATTCCGTCCCTCAAATAACTCGTAAACCTCTGATCGTGCTTTGATTTTCCTGTTGTTCTCCATCGGTAGTCTCCAAAATGCCTGCGGTGAGAAAAAATCGACCGCCAACGTCAACTGTCATCGGCAAAGAACGGGCACATACGTGTCCAAACTATCGGGCCTCGCGCAAAATTTAAATAGCGTAAGTGCGTTAAAAGCTTGTCTCTAAGGATAGTCCCCAAACCTTCCCGATGCTGAAATGATTGATGCTGAACCATTCAGTTTGATCAACCACGGTCTGGAGACCGCACGAAGCTCGGAACAGGCCACAGAGGTCGCAGGCTTGGGTAACGGAAATGAACTTGTCCAAGAAAAGACGTCCCAGCCCACAGACCTGCCTGCCAGAAAATAGCTGTGCCTGTTTCGCAACGCACAGCCGCCACAGAAGCATCGGTTTATCCTCTGGAGCTACATGCCGTGCTAGAATCCGAAAAGCGAGAAGCAGCGCGAATAACTGCTCACTTTTCTATCTGCTCAACAGCAATAAACAGTGTTGAGCCAGCCCTCTTGCCACTTTCGACTGGTGTGAACGAATCTTTCATAGACTGTATCAAAATCTACCTACGGGCGGCCATATCGCAGCTCGTACACATCGGACAAGGCTCGATACTTCCAAGTCTTCCAGCCCGTCCCTCTTGGCCCCTTCCATCGAGGGCCCCCAAGAAAAGGATTTCAACCTTGGCGACACCTTAAGAACAGGGCACAAAGAGCACTTGGGCTAAGGTTTCTCGTGACTGCCTACGTCACAGCACCATATCAACGACAACGAAAGTAGCACCAGTGGCTCAAACATCGAATGAAAGCATCTCCAAGATGAAAGTCGATAAGCGACTGTTCCTACGCCTAACCAGATAGGACGCATCGCGGAATGCATCATCGTCATTCTTACAACAAAAGATATCCACCATAGCCGCTGTCCCCTTGGAAAATATCTCTCTGGTCTAGTGTGTCAAACCCGGTTTTGCCATCACAGTGACAGATGAGACAAGCACAGGAAAGATACTTGATCTTGTTCTCCAAGAGGCTAGTAAGATTGACCCCGCCTCAACTTCAGTAGCCCACCTCATTCCCACCTTACCGGCGAAGGGCTGCTCATCAGCTGCTAGTGTCTTATTGATAGCTGAGACGGTCATAAAGAAAATGATATGAGTTTTCGACAAGGTTCCCGCTCTGGTTTGGCCCCACGGGGTCAGCAAACTTGGGGCACCACACCAAAAGTAGATAGCGATCTTTCCACACGAATCCGCTCCACGGCCCGGCTTCAAGTTTTTTTTCGAATCCGGAAGGGAGACAATTTTTCGATCCCGCCGATATATCGAGCAGTGTAAACGCCGCCTAGACTACCACGGATGTTCCCGCTCCCCAGTTTGTTGGAATTGCGGATCCAGAATGCAATCTGAAAGAGAGTGTACGGCCTCTACGATATGTCGAAACTATGGAAGACCACATCGATCGGAAAGCCGGCATTGTCTAGCTCGACCCGCGAGGATCGGCCCAGTTGCAAAAGAACAGCTTGCCACAATCCGGCAGTATGCACAGTGCGAGTACGCTGCCTTAGCCTGCGCGAAGGATGCTGCTAAAAGATTAGAAACAACCCCCGACGCGGCTTTGAAGGATGTCCCAATGGCAGAGGAAACCGGCTTTGGTGTATTAAATTCCGAAGAATTATAAAAGGTGCAGCTTCTCGAGATGGGGTAACTACAAGTGACTTAAAGAAAAGAATACCGGAAATTGGGTACCGTCAAAGGTTACCTGCGGCCCATTCCTCGCTCTCGGCGAAAATGGAGAAATACGTCAACTGGAAGGTGAGGTTAGAAAGGAAACGGACGAGGAGTGCGGGTTCCGGACCAAAAGAGATATCTTCCATAGGGAAAAATTTTTTTTTTTCAGAGGAGTAGTTGGGTAGGAGTTGCATTACAGTCAAGAGGATATAGTGTGGACCGTCCTTTACTTTTGTTATGCCTTCATTTCCTTGGAGACTCTTCACTTCTTTTTTCATCTAGTAGCAACTACGTTAATGCAGCCTAGTTATGTAGTTATTTATTTTACGCAGAAGTCCGGGGTTGACCCTTCGACATCATATTTCCCGTCAGGGAATACTGAAGGCAAGTGCTTCGCACTTGTTCCGCTAGACGTAAAATAAATTACTACTACTGCTATTACTACTAGCCTAAATGTCAACAATCGTGCTATATTAACGTATCTAATCACACCGTTTACGACATTCAGTCTGTGGTAATATCAGGTCGTGTGTTTTTGTAAGGTAAATATTCTTCTTCACATCGGTTGGACTCCGCGATAATTTAGTACAATATTTACGATACATTCATAATTGCTAGATCAATAAACATTGGTATTTAGTTCAACCTGCTAATGGGACCCGCCCTCAAAAATGGGTCCGCGAATTAGGTGGAGGCTGAGTCATCGGACTGAAGACTTGAAAGGATGGTGAAACCCCCTTAAATATTACTCAGAGAAAATGTTTGAAGCTTTTCACGGGTGACGATAACTTTACTGGTAGCAAGATGTTAGAACACGAAATCTCGGTTTAACCTGTAGAAATTTGTCCGAAGCCAAGGAGAGCCCACCACGTCGGACTATTGGACAAACTGGCTGTTAAGCAGACTGTAAGATCAGCATACAATAAGGAGAAGATGCCCGCTCGCGAGAATACAAACATGCATTGAAAGAGAGGAATTATACAGCCTAGCAGACCAGAACCTGTACAAAAGTCGATAGTAAGGGCCAGCAAAAGAAAGCTGTCAGGGAAGCAGTATTCCAAAAGTGGGAAAACTTCTGGAGAAGGCAAGAGAAGAAACAGCAATTTGATAATCGAGCGTCTGCAGTTCCGAATATTAACAAAACAGCAAATATCACTGTAGGCCGAGAAATAGGTAGACTCACAACGAACTACAGAGGTCCATCATGCCAAATTCACCAAAACCTTAATGGAGTCCAAAGCAGCATCGCCACACAAATAGGAAGCGAGTACATCGGGCTCAATTCTTATCTGTATAGAAGAAAAGTCCCCGTGTTAGAAAGCCCCTAATACGACTGTGGATTTCCGTCCCAAAAATTTAAAAATTTAGGCACATAGTAATGACGTGTTCGAAATTGGCACCGAGAAGTAGAGATATCTTGAGCAACGTAAGAAACCGGTGTTTCGAGGCCGTAATGAATATCCCAGATGATGTGGCTGGGATCACACGGTGGATATAAACTGAAGGTTAGCTAGAACAGTTCCGACTTGGTAAACAGATTGAGGCAGTTGTTGTAGAAGGATGAAGAAAGCCAGAAATTGGTAAGACAGGATTCGCACGGAATAAAACTGGGAAGCGCACTTCCTGAAGGAAAATCTAAAATCCAAAAGAAAAAGACAGACAGGATCGAGAGGTTTCACCGCGAGGGTTCCTCTTAAGTGGTAAAGGATTAGTTGAAAGATTGCCAAGGGGACTTCATCTTCGCCGCAAATTTACCTTTTTTCATGTGTACGAATGGGTTGGATGGTGTAGTGGTACACCGTCCAGGCCGTCATTCCACGTTGAGTCTGAGTGGACAAGACAAATGCCCCGCTTAAAGCAGCAGAGCGCTGCTTCGGATCTTGCCAGATCTTCATGCCGCATTATCTCGCAGCGTTATCTAAATCCTAGAATGAAAGCCTACTTAGATTTACAAGGAGGGTTCGCGCCTTTCCTGTGATGGGTATTCACCGAAAATGTTTCGTGTCGCAAGGGCTGATGTCGTGATATCTGCAATTGGTATCTCAGTATAAGTGTTCCAAACGTTGAACATTCAATTATTCTAAAGAAAATACGTATCCTCCAATTATGCCTACATAACCCTCACGGGACCTCATTCGGTTAACTGAGAGAAAAGCTGATCTGACATTGAGATGTGACAGTTGACAAAATCGAGTGTCATAAGATTTTGAAAATATATGCGTATCGTTGCAACTCACTAGTACAACAGGGACTGCAAGCAGCTAGGGATCAAGCTACATAGCCCCCGATTGGGATGCATGTACATGTACATTTGTGTGAGTACATGTGCATACTAATCATTTCAAGGATGAGAAACGAAACCGATGATGATCTCACGATAATAAACGTTCTTTCCCACTTTACACATGTGAATTTCGACGATAAAATCACCTCGTGATTATAACATTACATCCAACGTCACTCGTCACATTAGATTAAATGTTATAGACTCATCTAAATGTCTTCTATCCAATACGTCACGACGTACCTATACCTGAATCACTAATGAGCTTCCTATGAACAAAATTCTTTCCTTGGCTCGACGCCATACCTTAACCATTCATTTTCCCTAAAACTGATCCTCCTTGCTTTAAGATTCGGTGATATCTTCACACAAACATCATGGCTGTCAGCGCCTTAGGTAAGTTTGCCGTTCGAATAGAAAACCTTAATCATGCAGTTTAAGAATGTCTAATCAAATATAGGAGCTGGCCTTTGGACCGCTTCGATGATCCTGATATCTAGTTCTATTGTTTTCATGTTTTTTGTCATACTTTCAGGCGTCAGAGATGTTACGCCATTAAATAGAACCTGGTTTCTTCAAGCAGACACTTCGCATATCACCGGTACCACTCGCGCACTCTCACAATGGACATTCTTCTTTATTTGCGGTGCGAGAAACCGGAATTGTGGCGACCCCGTTCCTGCCCTTCCGCTTGGCTACGCGTGGGGCGCTGGAAGTGACGGTGTACCTGAAGATTTGATTGGGTACGTGATTGATATCTAAAATTTTTGGATTATCTGATCCTCACGGTTGATCCTTATGTTGCATAGATCTTATGGAAAGAATACGACAAGCAAACATTTCTATTACATGTGGCGATTCGGATGGGTATCTTATCTCATAGCATTGGTTTTTGTCATCCTCGGATGGGTTATAGCGACCATATCTTTTTTTACTCGAACTGGCTCAGGACTAGCAGGCCTTATTATTGCCTTTGGTCTTATCTGGTACAGCGTTGCTGTTAGCCTCATGACGTTAGTTTGAATCCCTTTCCATTCATTCCCTTTAAAATCACAGTCCAATGCAGAATGCAAATGAAAAGTTTCAATGTTATTAATCAATGGCCGTCTTATAGGGTTGCTTTTGTTAAAGCTCGGAACTCCTTTCATCGCGCTGGACTTGCTGCAAAGGTTGGACGCTATGCCTTTGGGTTTTCGTGGGGTGCTTGGGTTGCTTTGTTTGTTGCAATAGTTCTTTTATTTCTAAGAACCACCACTGGAAAGAACGTTAGCCATAAATACTCTCGGAGAAGTCGAAGAAGGACAGGGACTTTAAAACATCAAGGCATGTAAAAAAAGGTGTTACAGAGTCGTTATACTACATATATCCACTTATACTATGAGGACCAGAGAGTCGTGGCGTTCTTGCGACGAAGGCAGTCCGATGGAAATTTAAAGTGGTTGGATATGAAGAGAAGTGATGATGAACCGATCAACTCAAAGAGATTTGTTTCCGGAAAATATTCGCAGATAGACCCCAGTTGTGAGTGTGCAGTACGGGAAAAAGGTGTAGTTCGTAATATCTTTAGTGCAAATGCTTCGCAAAACTAGTAAGCAGTAGAAAATCTCTTGTCTTGATGCGGTAGAGAGATGCAAAATACTTCACAGTACTTCTTCCAAGAAAAAAGGACAAAAAGTGTCTGAATGTAGGATTCCTTATCTGATATGGCGACTCATTCAATCTAAGCGTACTTCAAATTGGAGAGGTATGTTCACCGAGTTAGAGTTTGAGCGAGATACAATCCACATCTTCTAATTTGATTGTTCATAACGGGGTTTTCTGATTTTTCTGGTGATTGAGATGTCTTCCGGATGATTTGGTGAAAGAAGGATTACTTAATTTCAAATCAACATAAAATGTGACACAGCTGTGCAAACATTTGATTTTTGATTAGCGATCTGCACAACTACCGATATTAAACCAGGGGACATCTGTATAGCCATAAAAAAATAGGAAAAGAGCCGTGAACATCCACGTGATAAAAAAATAATTCTTAAGTATCACAACAAGAATCCTGTACAAATGTCACGTGGGAATTGAGCGTGAAGAAGCGTAGATGAATGATTTTGATGTTGATTACATTGACTATCGCAAAGGGGCTCCTTTACGTACCGCTCACGTCTTCCTATTCCTATCCATCTATTCCCTCTAAATCGATTCCTACAAGTCGATTCCTACAGAAGTGCATTTTAGTTCGGCCATCGCGTTCGTGATGGCCAAATCACAACAACCACCTCCCTTGGCCCAGCGCGTTGCTGACGAGCTTCAGCTCGTCCAGCGCGTGGCAAAGGGCCGAGCTACTTGGGTTCAATCCTTTCACACCAAGTTTTGGTCAGCCGTTGAAGAGGCTGATCCTCTCATTCAGTCCTTCGTGCGCGAGCAAATGAACGCGTTTCTCTTAGCGGTTGCTTCTGGGCACCCTATGCGACCCAACAGCCAGATACAACCCAAATCGTCGGGCTCCTTACCCAAGCCCAGCCAAAGCATCCCACCACGACCCCCCGCCCCTACATCGAAGAAAACTCAAAGTTGGGCAGCGACCGCCGCAGGCCCTCCCGCCAACATCCCCCCGGCGTCGTCGTCGTCGCGACCCAACACAACACATCACCCCTCTCGCGCGCCTGTTCCAAAACAATCTGCAACCACCAAGCGCCCCAAGGCTATGTTCCGCCTCTCAGAGGAAGCTCCACTTCTCAGAGCAGACACCACAGCAGTCAAGGCTGCTTTCATTCACATTGTGCCCGACCTTAAGGACGGAATTGCCTCCGTTACTCGCTGCGCAAATGGTTTCAACGTCATTTTCTCGTCTGATGCATCGCTAAAAATTGCGATGGATAACGCCGACTCCATAAAGGAGTCTCTTTCCGGTTCCCTTGCTCAACTTGAGGACCGCATCGGGCATGTTGTGAAGCGTATCCCACACACTATCTGGAATCCGGTCTCTAATTTGGTTCCCACCACGCTCGATGACGTCAAGAGCATTGCCCAGGCACAGACTGGCGTCGCTCCATCTAGCGCCCACTGGTCTTTACATGAAGATCGCCATGATCCACTGCATACGGCAGTTATTTTCTTTCCTAAAGAGGTGTCAACTTTTCGAATTGTTGACAGCGCCCCTTCCCGACGCTATATCCCTAACCCGAAGGTAGTCCAGTCTGATGCTTGTTTCGGGTTTCACCAATCCTCTCGCTGCCGTACTCAAGCATTGTGCGCTCGCTGCGGTGCACTTCGCCACCACGGAGAATGGCGTCATCTTTGTCGGTGTATCAACTGCCTGGGGCCTCATTCAGCAGACGACCCTAACTGCTCTTTACGTCCTCGCCCTTTCAAGGGAAAACTGATTCATCCTTCGGAAAAAGCGATAACAGAACTCCGTTCATGGAATCGTAATAATCTCAGGAAAGAGCGTCGCGCAGAGGCCGCTGCTGCCGCTGCTACCACCCCTGCCACCTCCACCTCTCCTAGCAGCTCTAGTGCAGCGACTCTCTCGACGGAAACCCCCTCTGTCCCTTCTAAACGCACGCCTTCTGCCAGCCAGAATAGCTTCACACCGCTTGCATCTGCCCCGGATAGTTCTATGGATGTAGACCCACATGAGCAAACCACCATCAATACTTCTAATAGCACTTCCTATGAGCAATAGAGCCTATTTCAGGAGTCCCCCCCCACCTCGCCTCCGTTTCCTCCAAGCAAACGTTGGGCGTGGTGGATCTTCTCACCTCATCCTTTTACAAGCCGCATTTCAAGGTAAGTATGACGTGATCTTTGTCCAAGAGCCCTGGACACAAACAATCAACCTAAAGAACGTAACCAAGTCCCATCCAGCCTACGTCATCTTTACTCCTCCTAACCGTGACTGGAAAAATTCGCGCCCGCGCGTTATCACCTATGTACGAAAGAAATCAAACCTCCGTCCTATCCAGCTGGATTGTGGTTTCTCACCCGATATCATTATCCTCCGTCTTCAGTGCTCTCCTTCTTTAGAGGTCATAAATGTATACCGTCCACCTCAAGCTCCGATGCCTGAGAGTCTCAGCGCACTCCTAAGTTGGCCGATCAAACCGAATACCATAATTGTGGGAGATTTTAACCTTCACCACGAATTGTGGGAGCCTAACGTTTCCCGTTCGTCTGGCGTCAGCAGCTTTGTTGATTGGATTGATAGCTATTCTCTGAGGTCGGCAGTACCTTACGGTGCTCCCACTCATCGTGCCGGCCATGTACTCGACCTAGTACTTACGAACATGGAAGGACTTTCTGCTCGTGTAGATCCGGAGGCACATTCAACTTCCGACCATGAGACGATATCCGGGTTCGTCCAACTCTTGTCATCTCAAAGGCGGCACGCTACGCGGAAGCTGCCCAAACTCAACGATGAGAACGCTAAAGTATTTAGGTTAGCCCTCTCCGCCACCGCTCCTCCTAGTCTTTCCTTTGAACCAACTCCCCAGCGACTGGACGCGGTGACTTCATCGGGTATCGCCGCTCTCTCGACAATTTTGCTGGCAGCTAACCCTCCGAGGCCTGCATGCGTTCCATGCAAAGATTATTGGAATGACGAATGCTCAGACCAACGACGCCGGTACCTCGAAGCTCGCCATAGCGGTGATCCTAATCTCATTAGCGAGGCACAAAATAGTTTCCGAAAATCCGTAAGACGAGCTAAACGAGAACACAAGCGCTCCAAGTTGGATAATGTGTCTTCGATCCTGGAGGCCCATAAAGTTGTTGGATGGCGGAAGTTATCTAGTCGCTTTGGCCCCCCCCCCAATCCACTTCCAAGGTGTCACATATAGCACCCCGACCGAGCGGGCAGACATATTCTTTCGAACTAAGCTTACCCGCGCAATTGATAAACCAGATTTACCCAAGGATACTCCCACTTGCCCACTGCGTGCGATCCCCGCACCTCTCTCTATAGACGAAGATGAAGTGCGCCACTGTCTTCTGGAGGTTTCGTCAACCACTCCGGGACACGACCACCTTTCTGTCCCAGCTCTTCGCTTGATATGGGGAGTGGATACATGGCGCTCGTGGATTGTTAAACTTTACAGCCTCTGCCTCACGTATGGTCACCATCCCAGCATCTTCCGCCGCGCCGAAGTGGTGGTTATTCCTAAAACACACAAGGACGATCTCACTACCCCCGCGAATTGGCGACCGATTTCGCTTCTCCCAGTCCTCGGGAAGGGGCTGGAACGCCTCCTTGCCAGACGCTTTGCCTTTTGGGCATTGTCAAACCGCATTATCTCCCCAACGCATTTCGGAGCTCTGCCTGGAAGATCTGCTATGGACCTCGTAGAATGTCTGGTTCACGATGTCGAAAAAGCGTGGGAAACAAAGCAAGTGTGCACTCTCGCTACCCTCGATATCCAGAGTGTTTTCGATAGCATCCAGCCTGGCCGTCTTCGCATTCGTCTTCGCGAACAGGGATGGCCCTTACCATACGTGAATTGGGCTGCTTCCTTTGCCTCTTGCAGGAAGGCTCGCCTCAGAGTGGATGATTTTGTAGGTGATTTCTTGGAAATTCCGCACGGCTTGCCCCAAGGGTCCCCTGCTTCCCCAATACTTTTCCTCCTCTTTCTCGAGCCTTTATTCAAACTCGGGTTTCCCACATTTGGATACGTAGACGACGTAGCAATCCTCTCGGTCGCTAAAACGCTAGTCGACACTTCTCGTCTGACCACTAACAATGTTGAAAGCATCACCCGATGGTGTGATCAGAACGGACTCTCTCTGGCAGAAAATAAGACCGAAATACTACATATTCATAGATCCCGTCAACCTCCTCCTCCGGTAACCATAAATGGCGTCTTAAGAACTACCAACTCTACTCTGAGGTGGCTAGGCATCTTCCTCGACACCAAGCTCTCTTTCAAACAACATGTGCAGGAATAGAGTGCCAAATCGCAACGGATTAGCGCCCACATTCGACAGCTTGGAAATACCAACCGTGGTGTACCAACAACTTTTCTGCGTACTGCAGCCCTAGCTGCGGCGCTACCGGTCCTTTTGTACGGTGCGGAGGTTTGGTGGCGTGGAAACACCTATATCCGGCATGGCCGCTTGACTTCTACCCGATTTCAACACCTTGTATCCATGGTCACTCGAGCTCTGGTCAATTTGGCTAGAGCAATCCTACCAGTATACAAAACCACTCCCACTGCAGCACTCCTAAGGGAGGTGTGGCTCAAACCAGCACACATTCTACTCGAAGAGACGCGCCTCAACTCTGCTGTTAAAATAGCCGCCGCTGACCACTTTCACCCCCTGGTCAAAAGATCCAATGACTCCCGGGCGCATACCCGCTTAACTGGAAAGGCTCAGCTCGTTCCGCGCTTTCCCCGTCCTCGGCTTGTAACGCCCTCGTATAGAGCCCCCCAAACTCTAACCCGGGCTGAACTCTCCTCTGAAGAAGCTTCTCGGCGTATCAGAAACCTTCCACCATGGGACATCCTCGTCTTCTCCGACGGTTCCAAACAAAAAGATGGATCTGCTGGGGCAGGTGCCGTCGTTCTCCACAAGGGAATAACCGTAGCAACAGTGAGAGTCCCGCTAGGCCCCGACTTTGAGGTCTACGACTCTGAGATTGTCGGTGCTCTCGCAGGGCCTAATGCTGCCATAGCAGGTCCCTCTACCCACCTGGCGACTAATATCCATGTAATTCTAGACAATCAAGAGGCAACGCGACGCCTTCTCGATGCAACACCATCCAAATCCTCACAGCAAGAAATATTCGAATTCCGAAAACTCGCCTCCCAGTGGCCCTCAAGGAGAATTCTGCCAATTGCAGCCCCTGGTAAAGTCCACGTGATATGGTCGCCTGGCCACATGGGGATCCCTGGTAATGAATTAGTCGATAAGTTAGCTGGCGAGGCTGCCCGCCAACCGGCTCCTCCTGCTGCATCTCTCGCTGGAGCCCGGACAAAGATGAAACAGTATATATGGGACCTGACTTCCGCATGGTGGCAAAGTCATGCTCCTTCCACCTACTGTGAATTAGGGATGCCATTTCCCAAGAAGCCCCCCGAGGAGCTACGACTCCACCGCCGTAATCTTGGGTACCTTATTCAATGCCGAACCGGACATGGAGACTTTCGCGCTTATCACGACCGATTCCGTCACAAAGATGCATACTTGACTTGTTCCTGCGGGGGTGACAAGTCAATTACCCACCTAGTTTTCTGCCCCCTAGTTCGAGAGAGACTAGCCTCAAATGGTCGCCGAAGAAGCCTAGGGACACTAGATTTGCTTCTCGGCACCTCCCGTGGTGCCAAGCGTTTTTCCTCTGTTTTGGAGAAGACAAAATTCCTATCGGAAATTTGCCCGATCCGTCCCGTCTGACTTATGTCTATGTGAGAGTCCCGCTGTACAGCGCTTACTACACTTTCACGAATTCAGTTTCCAAGGCCTTTTGGCTCCCCATTTATTGTTGATTAGTTTAGTACATATTTGTCACCATATCCCCCCAGGGACGGGGCCCTAGGCGTAGCTGAAGCCCGGTAGACTTGTAAAAATCTATAAATAAATAAATAAATAAATAAATAAATAAATAAATAAATAAATAAATAAATAAATAAATAAATAAATAAATAAATAAATAAATAAATAAATAAATAAACAAATAAATAAATAAATAAATAAATAAATAAATAAATAAATAAATAAATAAATAAATAAATAAATAAATAAATAAATAAATAAATAAATAAATAAATAAATAAATAAATAAATAAATAAATAAATAAATAAATAAATAAATAAATAAATAAATAAATAAATAAATAAATAAATAAATAAATAAATAAATAAATAAATAAATAAATAAATAAATAAATAAATAAATAAATAAATAAATAAATAAATAAATAAATAAATAAATAAATAAATAAATAAATAAATAAATAAATAAACAAATAAATAAATAAATAAATAAATAAATAAATAAATAAATAAATAAATAAATAAATAAATAAATAAATAAATAAATAAATAAATAAATAAATAAATAAATAAATAAATAAATAAATAAATAAATAAATAAATAAATAAATAAATAAATAAATAAATAAATAAATAAATAAATAAATAAATAAATAAACAAATAAATAAATAAATAAATAAATAAATAAATAAATAAATAAATAAATAAATAAATAAATAAATAAATAAATAAATAAATAAATAAATAAATAAATAAATAAATAAATAAATAAATAAATAAATAAATAAATAAATAAATAAATAAATAAATAAATAAATAAATAAATAAATAAATAAATAAATAAATAATGTTGATTACTACCTGAAAGCAACCCTATTCTAATATGAAGGCCAACTTCTATTAGCTCTTATTAAGCTGATAACCCTTGCTTTGCTCCTTAATGCGTATCACAATTTCGCTTATGGGATGTACATCAATTATGCAAGCAAAATCTTCTTACATGAAGTAAACAATCAAGTAACTACCTTTACGTTCCCAGTAAAATCAGAACCTCTTAGCGTATCATGTCACATTCACAACAACACCAGAATCAAACTCCTGTGCGAGAGGCTTATCCTTCTGGCGCCTCACATAGTCAAAGGGAATGAATGGCCGAAGGAAGTAAATAATGTGGGTTGAAAGCTACCTCGTAGAGGTGAGGGTAACTCAAGTTCCCGCAAAGACCTCCCAATGATACACCCGCTTGCACAAGGCACCAGTATGACTCAATTAGGCTTGATATGCGGAGGCACGGATAAAGATCCTTACAATCCCGGCACTGAGCGGCAGCGGGTGTATGTGCGAACAATCCATGTCAACAAATTGGCGGACGCAGGAATTCTGGAGGTCGATGATGATTCTGATTTATCAGACTGTTGAGAAGACACTGCACAGCTTCGAGAGCGGAAATTCAAAGGACAATTGTCATTTGATAATGTACGTGAAGATATGTGGAATTTCAGTGCCGATGAGAAAGAAATGGAAGGAATATTGGCAGTGATTGATGTCGTGCGAAATTATAGATCTTAGGAGTATTTAGACTAGGATGCAGTATAAAAGATTTCTTTTAAGGTTACCTTTGGCTAAGAAGTGCGCACATTGTACACGACAACTGTGGAATAGGTATTTACTTGGGATGTAGATTTGTGGGGCTTCAGGCAACAAAAAGCTGTGGGTGGGTTGAAAATCTTGTGTGTGAATGTTAGCTATATAAAAATTGGGGAAATATTGATTATTTTCTTTCCTTTTTTTCATCAGGTGGACTTTTATGGCTATTTCGCCGTTCCCTACATGATTTCATTTCATTGTCCTGATTCGACATCAGTAATGGCACACGCAAGTGTCTATCTACTTAATCATTGACATAGGAGACCTTGCGGTAAAGACCCCCTCGATCTATCTTGTATAATTCAGTAGGTTTCAGGTTTACCTTCAGGAAGTGCTATGTACTCTTCTATCCAGTACGGATCTCCTCACGTCAAACTCCTACCCCTTGCATTATTCTTTTCTCCTCTTTCCTTCACCTGCCTCTCCACTTCCTGAACCAGTCGAATCTGCTCTAACCTTCTCTGGTCTAAGACCCACTGCGTCATTCTTCCTAAATCTTTCGGGTTGTTCATCATTTCTTTGAATGATCGGCTCTGTTACAGGTTTTACCCGATGTTGTGTGGCTGGGCTGCACTAGGGCCCAGCCTTGGCCATTAGCCGAAAGCTTGAATAACTTAGCCTCTTTTGTGGGAACTGATACAGGGGGCTTAGTAAGGGGGCTGCATTAATACCAGTATAATATAGTTCGTCCAGGGGATAGGATTACAGTACCTGTACATATCGCAGAGGGGACTATTTGGGTATTTAAGGTCGGCTAAGGCCGGTTGATGAGTTTTCTCTTTCATAGAAAAATGAAGATTATTTGTGGCATTGTGTGCGTGCAGTGACCGTTGCTCTCGTCCCATCACAGGCTCTTGAAATTTCTCCATATATCCGATCTTTCTTTGAACTACAGGGGGTAGGCCATGATCGCATGTTTGACGTTTTGCGAAAGATATCCGCACGGGCAGTTTGGGCTACCGACTTTGGGGACTTTTCTTCGGTACAGATAAGATTTGAGCCCGATGTGCTCGCTTCTAATTTGCATGGAAATGCTGCTTTGGGCCTTCTTTAGGCTTTTGTGGATGTTGAAAGGGGTTCTCTTAAGGCTTAATTTTTCTCTGCCTGACTTATCTGTCTAAATCTTTGCTGCAATACAGACTTCGGGATCGGTTAGGTCTTTATCTCAAGGCCTCGTTGCGAACTTGGTGTGTCTAGAAGTTTTCTCACTCTCGAAATGCCGCGATCTTTCCGAGCTCTTTCTATCCCTTGATGGACACTTCATCACAACAGATCATAGACCACGCCTCCCTATTATTTTTCTTGGATAATTTCCTATGGTTGTCCTTTTTTAACCTTGTTGCCTGATCATCCAGTAGGTCTTTTTTATGGTCTTTTGGACCGGTAAATTGCGAGTGAGCCTGGAATACTGCACTCTTCCATAATTTAAGTAGACCTCCATCAGTAAGATGGAGGTCTCATGTTCCAACACTCCCAGGCTGGTAGATTTATTTGCTCTTGTTATATTAAGTAAGCATCTTTTCTATTTTGACTTCAGAGGTTTCACTATCTTTTCGGGGAGGTTTCCCGTTGTCCCAGTCTCGGCCCAGATAGGGGACCCATACATAAGGACCGGTCTTACTATCGCAATGTAAATTATTTGGCTTTAAGGGAAGTTGCTCCCGTTGTTGAATACCTTAGTCTACTAAGCGCCTGCAATTGTACGATAGAAGTTTGCTGGACCTGCTTAATGTGGGCGGCCCAATTCAGCTTGGGGTCGAAGTTACTCCAAGAATTTGAAGAGAAGAATGAGGCATAGTTAGGTGGCCCTGTATATTGAGAGTAGCTTTAAGGCCGTGTTTATTCATTGCTCTCGAAAAGTGCGTTAACTGGTACTTTTCTGGTGCAAACTTCACCCCATACTTTTTGGCTCATGGCTAGCAGATTTGATCCTATTGCCCAAATTTTTGACGATTTTCTTCCGTGAAACGCGACCAGGTCAGTATGTTGGTATCGTTTACGAGACAGACCGCTGTGGAAGTTAGAGTTTGAAGCTTCAGGAGAAGTTTGCCAAAAAATAAAGGAATAGGATAGGAGAGAGAGATGAGCCCTGGGGTATGCCAGTATAGGTGTTGATTTTCTCCCCTTTGAAGGATCTGAGGAAAAACAAGATAGTTCTATCTGTTAAGAAGGATTTAATGTAGTCGGCGATCCGTCTTGGGATTCCCTTTTCTCTAATGTTGTGAATTAATCTTTTGTGAAATATATTTTTAAATTTATCAGAGATGTCCAGGCTAGGGATTAATTCCACGCGTTTTTTCCTTTTCTCCAAATTGTGTGAATCTGCTCAGTTATAAGTTCGACTACTGAGATCGTAGATCTTTTGGGTCGTGCATTCATCTGTTCTTCAGGACGAAGGTTGTGGTCTTTTACTGCTTTTGATATTAGGTTAGCCACTAACTTTCAAAGTAACTCACTCATTGTGTTAAGAAGAGCTATTGGTCGGTATGCCTTGGGTATATCATATCTTGGCTTCTGCAGCTTTCTCGAGACGATTATTGTCGACTCTTTGAATTCTTTTGGATGGTACCCTTGAGTGAGGCAAGCATTGAATAGATCTGCTAGGAGTTTACTGAGAGTCTCTCTGTAATCCTTGAGGAGTCGATTGGGGATCCCATCAGGACCTGGAGCCTTATCACTTGGTAGCTGACCGAGTGTTACTTTAATTTCGGCAGAGGTGAAAGTACACAATTTAAAATATCTATTTCTTTCGGATAGGTGTTCCCCTTGATATCTTGGATGTACGCAATGATAGGAGGGGGGAAGAAATTTCGTGCCATAACTCTAGTTTTGTCTCGATCTTCGTTATATGTATATTTTCCTTTGTGTCTTTGATGTCTGGTAGTTGAGATAATCTCCGGAGTTCTTCAATCTTTTTCTTTGCCCATTTGACGATCTTCCATGTCTTTTTGGGGTCCTTGGAAGCCATTAACAGCGCTACTCTCTATCCAATCAATTTGTCTCAATTGATCTGAATTTTCTTTTTGTTTGTAGCCTTGTTGTAGGCTACCCAATTCTACTATATACCCTGTTTCGTCCACCTCCTTCTGGTCTTTCGAGCTTCGTTGACCACCCATGGAAATTTCTGTGTCCAGTATAGTTTGGCGAATGGAGAAGGCCTTGGTTTTGGGATTGTGTTTCCGGCGGTATCTAGTATTACCGTGGTTATCCATGCAGTCCTTTGATCTATATCTTCCATCGTGAGCAGTTGAAAATCTGTTGTTGCCAGTTTCCTCAGATTTTCTGCTAGTGTTTTGTTAGTTATTTTCTAGTTTGCTTTCTTCGATTGAAGTCGTGGATGTGGCACAGCTTCGACCGGAGACTTTAGTTGAAGTTCTGTCATTATTGGAAGATGGTCTGAGGATGATTCAAGTTTTTCGGCTATTTCGCATATAATTACCATATTCTCCAAGTCCTTCGAGATAAGTGGAAGGTCTAGGGTACTTTGGCTGCCTCTACTCTTCCGGGTTATGGTGTCTTTGGGAAGATTGAGTTCCATGTTTTGTTCACTAAGCATCTCTATCCGTCTCTCAGCCGTTTTATGATGGCTAAGGACTGCTGAGCTCCCAATCTTGGGAAATGCAAATTGAAGTCTTCCACTAGAACATGGTGGCGAGATTGGGCAAGGATTTGGGGGATCCATTGAAGTGTTCCGAGGTTCTCACTCCTATGAGATAGGGAATGTTGATTGTAGACGCTGTGTATCCAAACTTTACCGTAATTTGTCTGTAGTCTGATAGAGGCTGTACCTGTATCAGAATTCCTTGATACGGCCTCCATCTTCCTCACATCTGCCGCTAGTTGTTTGCTTATAAAAATACAAGTTTTTCCCTTATTGCCACCAGAGAATACCAGGTGATAAGCAGGGTGTGTTAGCGTGGTATTTTCAAGAATATTGCGCCACGGTTCCTTGAATGCAACAAATGGTGTTTTTTTGGATCTAATTCTTGGAGAAACCGTTGTTAGTCTCTCGCCATTTCCTGCTACAGCAGAACCTCTCAAAACTGATAATGGGTCCCGGTATAATTGTTGAAAAGATTCATCCATATTTTACCCATTATTTTTGTAATACTTACCCATGCACGCAAAATAGCTCGGAGGGGTAAGTGTTGCAAAAGTAAGTACTAAAAATTTACGACAATTAAACCCGAGACGTACTATGGGTTTTGAAAGGTTCTTCTGTATACCTAGATCGAGAACATCAAATCTCAAGGGTTCCCTATAGATTTGGTATTACAAAAGAGAAATATAGGGCCAAGAAGATCCCTGTGGTAGACTAAGAACCATTACCACGAGGAAAAGAAGACGACTAATAAATTGATTCTAATGACTATTCACAGGCAATCAGAAGCCTCATGTATGCTATGATATTCACAAGACCAGATATTGCGTTCATCTTGGGAAGGTTATCACAGTTCACAAAAAGGCCCATCAAACATCATGGTCATGCACTCAAAAATCTGATGCGGTATTTTAGATCAACTATCAAACAGAAACTGCGTTACGGTCCATGAGGAGCTCTAAATGAAAACGTCAGGATTTATACAGACGTTGACTGGGCTAGCGATAAGATTTACTGCGAAAGCAATTCGAGTGTTAAGGGTTAAAGCGAAACAGTCATTGCACAAAAGCAATACCACAAAATAAATTTATATTGAATCTATGAAGGGGAAACAGAAGACCGCTGCAAGCGCCGCTATTTATTAGATCCCTCTAATATCTAGAAGATTCTCTTCCTTATTCTTACTCACTGGTGCCCCTTAACCTAGAATCAACCAGAATGCTCCTCTAGAACCTTCTCTCAAGTTCTAGTAGTGAAAGTAAGGATCCCCTGTACATCACTAATTATGCCAGTCGCACTATTTATGCATGCACCTGCACCTGCGCATGCATAAAATATGCCATAGGCCACATAATTGCGCCACATGACGTGACTCGGATGGGCCAAGTAAATTAGCCCAGCCACAGTCAACCGGGCATAGCCCATTACATCAAGAGATTTTGGAAGCTTTTGAGGACTTTTTTCCTGGGCATCCAAAGTGCAAGCTTCAGTCGCAACTTCTACGGTAGAATCTGAGTACATCTCACAATCTACTTACGCCAAGGCTGGGTCAATGGTTAGCACAGGTATTGAAAGACATGCTTTTCCCAGAGTACCTGAGTCAGAGCAAGAGAACCATCCACAATGTATGGTGATAATCAGGGCGCAATAGCACAAGTTTTTTACGTCTCCTGAAGCTGTAAGCTCACCACCCCCTTTACATCTCACTATCTTTTGAATTACAAAATGAACTTTGTTTTCCTTGCAAATCAATAGATCTGGGTATGTTTGCCTCCTTGGACAAAAATCCAAGTAGTCGATTTCATAGAATAGCTCTTTTACTCAAGAAGTTCTCTATAACATTTACCCTCTATCAGGGGTAGAAAAGGTAAATGTACTAAAGCGACCGGGGTACAACCCCAACAACTAAGGTTTTGATTGGTTTAGTATTCATGGAAGCCCATGTCTAGCTCGCTCACTAGTTTTACCAGCAAGGATATTCACCAATGATCTTCCGTGAAAGTCAAAATTAAATGGGACGGATTTCAACTTAAAAAGAAAGGTAAGAAGGGTTTTCTTAATAAAAAATTTAAAAAAAAAATCATCTAAATTACACATCAATCTCAAACATGTTATTGTACTTTAGTGCTAGATTATACGTCAAGGGCCTCAGTCTGGTTCATGAATAAATAAAACTAAAGCCTCAAGCTCATCAACTTGTTCAGTACTCAGTATTGATGAGCGTCCTTTGCGAAGTATAGGATTCTCATCATTTCGAGAACACGCACGCTGCACTTGCCTCATTGTGAAGCCAAGTTTGTTGAATATATCTTGTAGTGTCAAGCCAAATCTTCTTAATGTTCTTATTTCAATACATTGATCGCGAGTAATCTGCTTGCGAGATTGTTTTTTTGGAACTGAAATTTCGAAAGACATTGTAAGATAGATTGATAGGTGATGTTAAGAATTAAGGATTTTGTTTGAGGAGCAGTCAGGGAAGAGGGTTGGTGAAAATATTTTTCTGACCAATCGTTTGACAAAGACAGTTGGACGACACTTCATGGCGAGTGGAGTAATAAGAATTCGCAGCCTAACCTATTACGTGTTAGCTTGACTGCATTTACAAAGTAGACCCCTGAGAGACCCACTTTAAAATTATACCTTTCCAACCCCTGATAGAGGGAAAGTTGGAGCCTCAAAATGCCAAGTAGTCCCCACCATGGCCGAGAAGCTCCGCAGATATCACTCTAAGTAAACTTGATAAGTCTGTAGTAAAAGACTATCATATGAATCTAATAAAAACCATTCCTCCTTCCTCCTTAATTACCTACTTTGATAGCTCCGTGTTCAAAGAATAAGGTGCTGCCATAGGTATTTCAATGTATCTTCTTTACACTCGGGAACTTAAATGTCTCTTATTTAATCTAAGTAGATGTATTGGTATCACTGATGCAGAAGCCTATGCAGTATAGAAGGCTTTTAGTCACATTTCTGCAACAATACCCAAAGCAAGCTGTTTCCTTTTTTTGACAGCCAAGTTGCTCTACTCAGAATCTCCTAAGGAACTCATTTCTTTTCACAAAAGATTGGATCTGAAAGTAATAAGATCAATCTACGACTGCAGTAGTGTTCTAGCCATCAAAGAATTGTAGGCAATAAACTAGTCCACAACCTTGCAAGAAAAGGTCTGGATCAACCTGTTAAATATTATATCGGTTATTGAGCAAGATATAATCAACAGACTGAATAATTTATAATTTGGATACACGAATGAATAGATGAGTGTAAGGAAAATATATTTAATTAAGATGGGCTTTTGAATCAGCTTCCAATCTCACGCATATCATAGACAATCTAGATTACAAAGGAAAAACTCATCCTCTTATCATCAGGTAATGTACATAATTTTGTCCATATATGTCCTAGGCATATCAGACCTACGTATTACATGCCTGAAGCATAATACTCCAGCATGATCTTATTCATCCGGTCAATGCCTTGATGCTTAACTGCATTGCATGTTTCGCCATCGTAACTTTTAACAAGTGGTGGGTAGACAATATTAGTAAAGGTAACTTTTAACACAACCAATTCTGCCTAAGGATATATTCACATCCTATTACTATTTGAATGAAAATGTTAGAAAACAAATTCTTTTATCCTGGCAATTTGATTGGACTAAGCAAGTACTCAGAGAAGAAGGTAAGAAGGCTATTGGGCTTGGTAGATTTTATAGAACATCTGCAAGGACAACTATACCTATCTTTAAGACTATGGCCAATTAATGTGAAAAAATTCAGCAGGGGGACCCATTCATCTTATTTTCAGGTAAGAACTGGGATTGGCAAAGACCTGGCTTATTTTTATAAAATGGGACAAGAAAGTAGTGACATTTGCAACTTCTGTCAGATAGAGAAGCAAAACATGCCACGCTTAATACTCTACTGCTCCCATTTTGGGAAAGAAATAAAGAAGGAATTTGATGGTCTGGAACCTATAAAACTGCTTATATTAGTCATTACCAAAGTTGGTTGACTTTGCCTTTTTTACGGATTATCTCGTATCTCTCAAGATACCGTGCAATAATGTCAGAGCACTAGACTACGTAGAGGGTCTATGAGTAAATACGAGTGAAGAAAGTTAGGGACGGTTACGGGGACAGTCACGGGGAATTGTGAATGGAATTAATCAGTCGTGTGGGTAAATTTATATTGTATATACATATATAAATGTTGAGAAATAATGAGTTCCTTAGTCATGGAGTTGCAGAGCGTATCAAATCTAACGAGCTACAGAGAGAAACTAAGTACGGAAACTTGGATCACGTGCAGACCAACAACGCGGAAAGATGACTAATCATATCTGGCGTATTTCCAACAATATATACAGTCGTCCCTCTCTAACTTGATTGTGGGTGAATCAATTTCAGATAAACAATTACATGCAAATTAAAAATTAAAATCAACCACGAATTTGGGATCATTACAATCACGGAAATGGCCGCGCAGCTCCCCAGCGAGACTGCCCAGCGGCATCCCCTCTCCCTCCACAAAAGCACAACATCTCCGGATGTTGTGATGGTTGACGCCCGACCAACAAACCAACCCATACAACTACCTCAACATACCCCCACCGACGCGTTCGAACCCATACGACCGCAAAGCTCATTTGCAGAGAGCGTGTTAAAACACATTGACGCGGAAGCTGAGAAGTTTCACCACCGCGTGGCCCAAGCCAAATTAGTCCTCAGCAGGTTCTGCAACCTGCTAGACGCAATCGAAGATGAAGAAATCCGCAAATCCACTGAATTCGCGGCTGCTGGTCTCAGGGATCAGCTCACAAACATCCTGTCAGGCCGGTCGAACAGCCTGGCAGCGGCCAGCCGACCACCCCCAGCCGCAGAAAGACCCAAGACAGTCAGGACGCAGTGCACAGTGACTGCCGTGCCTCAAACCCCCGGAATCCGCGCCCAGCGGAGACCTACAAACATGCAACCACCCACCCTGCCAGCAGCCAACACGCCAGCTACTACCTCAACATCCGCTGGCACATCCAAGGCTACCGCATCAAAGACCCCGACAGGACTCCCCCAGTCAGAAGGTCCCTGGAAAAAAGTTACCAGACCCAAGTCCAACAACACAGGGCAGATACAGTTGGCCCCGCAATCTACAGCAGAGCCACCCCGCGCTCAACCCCCTCCCAAGGCAAAGAAATGCCCTACACCCCGGCCAGACGAAAGACTCTTCCTTAGACTCAGGGAAGGTCACCCGTGGCGAGCAATGTCACCACACTTTGTGAAACTAAGCCTAGCCTCCAAACTCAGAGTTGCCACCTCGGCCATCGAACATGTAACGGTGGTGAATACAGGCTTCGCGATCACAGCTGCCAACGAAGCAGCCAGAAACCGCCTTCTAGATGAAGTCCACCGTTTACACAGGGAAGAAAACGCTGCCGAAGGGTCAACAGAGGAGGACCCCAAGCTGGAGATCGCATCTAAGTGGACATCAGTTCTCGCCCCCAACGTTCCTGACTACTTACAATCTCTCGCAGATCTCCCCGATCTGGGAGAACTGGGAAACATAACTAGGGCACAGCTAATAACAATCACTATCACAAAAGAAATGGTGATAGAAGAGGCCGCGCTCAGAACGGGCACAACCCCAATCTCAGCCCGAGCTCTCGCGAGAGACGTAGATCGCATGGCAACGGACTGGATTATATATTTTCCAACCGGCAAATCAAAACTAGGCGACCGCCTTTTCGAGGCAAGCGGCCGGCTATTCGAATTTCACCGCCAACCAAGGATCTCCTAGTGCAACCGCTGCTGGGGTCACCATCCAACGCGAACTTGCTCAAGAGGGGAGAGGTGCAGGAAGTGCGGCTCTCTGGAGCACAAAAGCGATAAATGCCCCTCGATTGTCATGAAATGCGTCAACTGTCATGGACCCCACGCAGCCAACGAATTACGCTGTGTGGCAGGCCCATCACGCCTCAACGGACAGATAGTCCAGAGGACGCGCGAGCAACTTCAGGTAATCAGACGTTACGGACAGCGAGACCGAAACGCAGAGGTACAGAAGAAGGAAGCTGAAAAGCTGGCTGAAGCAACTACGGCCACGACCCCCCCAACCACGGCACCTGTATATCAGTAAGACCCTCCACAAGAAATACTACGAAAACGCACTCGTTGACATTCTCCTTTCTCTGTGCAAACCTGCGCAAAGGAGGCCCCGCCACAGACATTATTTTACAGGCGGCTTGGGAACAAGGTACAGAGCTACTCCTATTACAAGAGCCATGAGCATCCCAAAAGGATGGCCTATGGCTAACAAAGTCGCACCCGGGCTTCGATAGATTCACACCAGCTACCACAGGCCAAGAAACCGCAAGACCACGCTCTCTTGTCTATACTCGCAAGGGTAGAAACTGCCAGCAAAAATTCCTATGCGGAACTTCACCAGATTTCGCCGCGGTAACGTTCGAAGGCATAACCTTCGCCTCGATATAAAGGGCACCAGGAACGGACATAAACCCCCTACTGAACTGGACACCATCCGGACCCACTGTGGCCGCGGGAGATTTCAACGCCGTCCATCCTGAATGGCAACCCCTCGCAGACCCACTACACGGGGAGGGACGAGTCATCGCAGAATGGATGCAAGAACACAATATGTCACTCGCATCACAGCCAGGGGTGCCCACACATGATCAAGGCAATGCTCTGGACCTCGTGTGGTCAAACACAGGTGCTCTCGCTGATGTATCAAAATGGATGGAAACAACATCAGACCATCGCACTTTAGTCGGAGACGTGCCAAAGATAAACGCCCGTGCATCAGCTGTCATTCGAACTGTAAGACCAATCCGTGTCCAGGACAAAGCACTCGAAGATTTCAAGAACACCGTGGCCGGATGGAGCAGTGAACTCGCGCAACAGAGCCCCCTATCAGCCCAGGGAGTGGACGAATTGCCCGACACTTTAGTAAGAATAGTGGGAGACGCAATAAAGGCAACAGGAAGGAGAAGCTCCCCGAGACCGGGAAGCGGTCCGCCATGGTAGACACCAGAATGCCGCGAAGCAAGAATATACTTCCAGACCCACAGGGATCCCGAGAGCAGGAAGGCGCTCAGAAAAGCCATTACCAAAGCAAAGAGACAATACTGGCGGAGAAAATTCGCCAAAGCCGAATCCGACGCAGATTTATACAAGCTCGCCCGAGGAGCCAAAGGAGTGCAGCAGATCAAAAATACACCACTCAGGACGGCCAATGGCCTCGAGACCGACCCAGAAAGCCAGGCTTACCTCCTTCGAGATTTGCTGCTAAGCCGCTTTACGAACGAAAACGACATCAACGACGAAGGACCTCCTGAAGGCCACCCGCCGCTAGGACACCTTCCATGGGACACTGAGGTCACGGAAGAGGAGGCAAGATGGACGGTAACAACCTGCAAGGATAAAGTACCTGGCGCCGACGGAATTACAACGAGATTTCTTCGAGCCGCCTGGCCATCAATTGGCCAAAATATCAGAGCCCTGTACGAATGATCTCTCAAACATAGACACTTCCCAGAGATATTCAAGCTAGCAGAAGGTATCCTAATCCCTAAGCCAGGTCGAGACCAGAGCACCGCAAAAGGATGGAGGCCCATAGCCCTACTCTCGTGTCTGGGGAAGGGTCTCGAAAGACAAGTAGCCAAGAGAATGGCCCATACAGCACTGGAAAGACAAGCTATTCCCAGGCAACTCTTTGGTGCCCTCCCAAAACGATCCGCCAATGACTTTGTCGCGTGCATCGTGCACGACATAGAACACACTCTTAAAATGCGACAGAAAGCAGTACCAGTGACGCTAGATGTGCAAGGCGCCTTCGACGCCGTACTCTACGAAAGACTTCTTAAGAGAATGCGGAATATGGGATAGCCGGAACACGCCATCAATTGGATAAGATCATTTCTCAGAGGCCGATCAGCGCGAGTACGTTTTGACTCTGGGATTACAGAACCCAGGCAACTTGAGTGCGGCCCACCGCAGGGATTACCCCTCTCACCGATTCTCTTCCTCTTCTACATGGCAGAGCTGATGGCGGGCAACAACAGGAGATTCGGATACGCAGACAATCTGGCAATACTAGGGACTGGACCCACTCTCGATGTGGCAACGGCGAGAGAGCAAGAGTAGGTAGACAGAGTCTTAAAATGGGCTAACGAAAACGCTGTCACATTTGACCCGACAAAGGCGGAAGCCGTATACTTCCACTGCCCACGATCCAGACAAACAATGGCACCCGAAATCAGAATAGGCGATCGCACAATCACAGCCAGCGAGGAGATCCGCTGGCTGGGCATCTTCCTAGATAAAAGGCTGAACTTCCGGCGCCATGCTGCAGAATGGGCGTCTAAAGGTGTTAGACTATCTCAATACCTCCGACGCATCGCGTCATGCACCCTGGGACCCCCACCAGGCCCTATGACAACAATCGTAAGAACGGTAATCCTACCAACCGTTCTCCACGGCGTAGAGGTTTGGTGGCCGGGCCGCACCCGAGCCACAGCAATTGGCGAAGCAAAACATTCCTGCGGAAAGCACCTCACCGCAATAGGCAATGCCGTCCTGACGGGCATCCGAGTGGCCTTACCCACATGGAGAACCATGCCAACGGTGTCCCTGAAAAGGGAAACAGGCATACCCCCTTCGTGTATTATCCTGGAAGAGAAACGTTTTGCAAACAGCGCCAGAATCCGACGCCTCGATCATAACCATCCCCTCCACTTTAGGGCCTTAGAGAGTACCAAAGATGCGCAGCATAGACTGGGACTACGCATGTCAAGCAGAGGCCGTGCCGCGGCAGATCACATCCACGACTCGCGCATTCAACGTACCAACAAATTACTACCCGAATCAGAAGGCCCTCCCCCCCTCCACAAACCAGGCCCTAGTCCTACAAGACCACCACATCAGGACAAAGAATCGGCAGCGGTAGAAACTATGGAGTGGCTGGCCAGCCTTGCGCCAGACACTTTGTGCGCCTATAGCGATGGATCACAATCACTTTCACCCAGTTCGAAATCCGGCTGGAGTTTTATCACCTATCCTAGCGGTACATCAGAATCCCCCGAGTTATGCGACACCGGCACGCTCAGCGGAGCACAAGTATATGACACAGAAATACACGGAGCCAAGGCTGATCTCCAAGCCATCGTAGCTGCCAACAGACACCTTAACAGATCAGCTATATACGTACTACTCGATAACCTCGACGCTGTACAAGCCCTCCGGTCTGGAATCACTACCTCATCAGCATGGCGCGTGCAAATATTTAGGAACCTGACTCGACAGATCTCGATGCCAGTACATATCCGATGAATCCCAGGCCATAAAGAGATACGTGGCAATGTAGTAGCGGACCAACTCGCCAAAGAGGCCCTCGAGCAAGACGTAGACCCAGCGAACGCCCCAACACAGATGACGCTTGCCTCAATCAAGCGTTTAGCACACGAACGCTCGGAACAATTAACAGCGGACTGCTGATCAACATCTTGTCCACCCAGGTACGCAGACCTGGAACTACAGATGAGGCGGAAAAAGCCGCCAGAGCTCGCTCTACCCAGGGCGCTCTACGCACGCCTACTGGCCGCCCGCACAGGCCACGGAGACTTCGCGGCATTCCATCGCCGCTGGAACCACGACACAGCAACTATCCTCTGCGTATGCGGGAGAGAGACATCAGTAGGACATTTGGTCGAATGCCGGACGGCACGATCCAATTGGAGGACTGCCAGCGGGCGCAGAAGACCGCCAGCACTGAACGAGCTGCTAGGGGAAGTAGGCTGGCAGATATTCGCAGAGTACGTAACAAGTAGCAGGATTTACAGCAGGCCAAGCATAGGCATGTGTGACAGCTGATAAGCTGAATTAATCCTGTAGCCTATGTGGCGCATAGGCAGGCCCAAACTCTGTAGGGATAAAAGTATGGCGCATGGAGCATGTGGCAAAGGGCAGGGTACTGTACGGCAGGGGGGGTTCTCGCTATTGTGAAACTTCCTGGAATACAGAGACTAGCTGAGACTCGGAGGCAAGCTGAGGCAAGCTGAGGCGTGGAGACTCCTTGATACACCTGGGTTTTCTATTACGAGGACTTTCTGATACACGAGGATTTCCCAGAGACCCTCAGTCATGTTAGGGCCAAGGCGAGTTATTAGATTAGAGAGAAACTGTATATATATGTGTTGAGGAACAAAATAGTTCACATCCTTATAGATTTGAATATTAATTACCTCTACCCATTTAGCTGCGCAAGCGCTCTTGTCTAGACTGTGACAGCATGATGGGAATAGGCGAGGAGGAGCAGACAGAAAGCTAAGCGGCAGTCTCAGGATGGAGACTAAGCCACTTCGAAGATGTTGAGTAGACTCAGGCGCGTGGTGGCCGAGGCTGAGAAGGGCGCAGAGCACAGTCTAGGGGCATGTAAACTTTCTTTTGTTATCCCAGATGGCAAGCTCGCCATTTTCAACACATGTATAGTAGTCTTGTAGATTTTGTCATTAAAGAGGGACGAGGTATCGGTAGCCAACCTGATCTGACCCGGCCCCTCTCGCGTCGGACTCCACCAGGAGTGTAAGGCCAACAAAGGTCTGTCGCGTTTAAAAAAAAAAAAACTCGATTGTGGGTCCCAGTATAAGTGTTGAAAATATTCATTGTAACTTGGACTTTTATATTTGCAACACTTACCCTTACAGGATATTTTGCGTGCAGGGGTAAGTATTGCAAATGTAAATGGTTGAATTTCAATGAATATTTTCAACACTTATACCGGGACCCACTATTGAGTTAGGGAGGGACGACTGTATATATACATGAGCGCCAAGTCAATAATTTTCTCTTCACGCAACGTCTTCTTAATACAAACTCACCAATTACTGTTCAGATCTCCTTGGGAAGATCATTTTATTCATATTCTGAATTCCTACCTTTACCCCACACGCATGACTCATCACTTCCTCTCTTCCTTGATAAGACTTCCTCCATTGAATTACATCGGAACTTGATCTTCATCTACCTTCCTCTGTCCCCCACAGAACACTGCTTCCTTTCCCCCTGAGAGCCTTCGAGAATTCTTACAATCCAGCCATTACATTGAAAAATATAAATCATCTCAAATCAGTATTATGTTTAGCAAAAATTAACGTGTACTCATTATCTATACTTGTCACAGTAAAAACTTGTCTTTTTTTTCTTTTAAAATTTCTCTATCAAATCTTATAAAAATAAATCACAAAACTGTAATAATGATTGAATTTTTGTGCTCAGCAGACTATATCATCGGCATTGAAGAAAATAAAGCTGCCCGCCTGTGAGAGAAGAAATATACATGCTAGGAACCAGGAAAATAACCTTGCCTAATGGAGCAGAATCTGCGGGAAAGAAAAGGACCCGAGTAGACAGGAGTTATTCAAAATCTCAGCTTTTCAGGAGTGGGAAATCTCCTGGAAAATTGTTGGAATTTGAGCCTAAAAGTTTGAAATATGGAACATTAAGATCGGATAAGTCATTTACATCTTGTTCTGTCGCGGGATCAATTGATGGTGGTGAACACCAGAGCAAGTCCAAATATAAAATCAGTTAATTATTAAAATCTACCGAGAGAATTTACAGCTATATCTTCCTATCTTTATATACACATTCATCCTCCACTATTGTGACATGAAATGACACAATCTTTCTGACCAGCTTTGAAAGTTGTAGATGTAGTACCAGCCACCGAATACCAGCCACAAAGTACTTGCCACAGAAGTAGCCTCATGAGTGTCAGCCTCGTGAATCTCAGCCACAGAAATACCAGCCTCTTGGATATTCAACCTCGCGGAAATAATATGGTTCTGGCACAGTCAAAACCAACCTCACGGGTCTATCCCGTAACATTACCCCCCCTTTTAGGCACTTTATCGCACACCAGTGTGCATGCCGGTATCAGCCTCTCCTACATCTTCTCCCGTCCCGTAATTCTGTTCAAATAACTCCAGCGCCACTGTATCTTCGAATTCAGAACGAGGCTCCCAAGTAGGTTCCGCTTGGCCCTTCCATTTTACGAGCAACATCCGTCGAAATCCTCAACCGCGGCGTTGTTTTTCAGCTCTCATTATGCGCTCGATTTTAAATTGTTGTTGAGAACGGGGCAAGTTAGAATCTACAGGCGGAGGTTGATAATCATCCTGTTTTTGCGATGGTAAAGGGTCCTCTGCTGCTCTTTTGAGAAGGTCAACATGAAATCGAGGGTGAATACCAGTGGGGACATCAAGCTCAACAACGTGAGGAGAAATATATTTTACCACTTTATATTTAGCGTGAAGCCAGGCGAATTTCTTTGAGGGTCGAGGTGTTGCGATATTTTTAAGGTTCAACCAAACGAAATCACCTTTCTTGAACAGTTCTGCCTGTTGGCGTCCGCGATTCGCGGTATCTTCCATTATCTGTTGTTTCCATCCCATCGCTGCTTGCGCTAGGGCCTGGCCTTCTTCAATTTTCTTTACAAATGCGTCAGCATGTCGAGCTTTTATGGATTTCAGTCTTGGCAACGTGTTATCGGATGTATTCACCATCGTTGTGATAGGGGAGACATGATAGCCATGGTTGAGAAAGAAGGGGCTAAATCCAATAGAGGAGTCTCTATTATTGAGGGCTAACTGGGCCGCGGGAAGTAATTCTGACCAGTTTGTTTGTGAGTAGGTAACAAAAGCGCGGAGATATGCTTGAACTTCTTGGTTAGCGCGTTCTGTTGCACCATCGGTCTCTGGATGGAAAGCCGTTGAAAGTCTCTGTTGAATGCCGGCCCGCTCACAAAGTCTTTTCCAGAAGTCTCCGACCCAATTACTTCCACGATCTGATGTTATCGCTTGAGGAAATCCGTGAAAACGATAGAAGCATTGGAGGAACCTCTCTGCGCAAGCCTCTGCCGACATTGTGTGCATGGCCTCCAGTATTATTTCCTTACTCAACCTGTCTGTGATTACCAATAAGTAGCGCGGCTGATCTTTATTGGCTGGGAGATCTGTCATAAAATCAATAGAAATTTCTTGATGGAAACGTTCCGGCACTGGTAAAGGTTTAAGAAATCCTCGTTTCTTGTCTCGCCATACATGTGTCCGCCCGCACACATCACAGTTTCTCACGAATTGACGGACCATGTTGCTCATCCTTGGCCAGTAGAAATCCCTACTTAAAATTCTCAGTGTCGCTTCACGACCTGGGTGTCCAGTAACGGGTGAGTCATGAGCATTTTGGATGAGCGCTGTTTGAAGAGGCTCATAATTTGGGATTAATAGACGATTTCTCCATTGTACGTGGTTGTTTTTGTCGATTAAACATTCTGCAATAGAGATTTTGCAAGTTACAGATGGGGGAAAACATCGGTCGCCTCTTTCCAATGCTTTTTGTATATCTCGATATTCTCCATCGCTTTTTATGCTTTCATGCCATAATTTGTTTAGATCATCAGCCTCGAATGGCAATAAAGTTTCGTTGCTTACTGTGTATAGATTATGGGTTTCAGGATTTCTTGCTCTAGAAATCCAATCTGGTTCTAAAAGCTGTCTTTCTCGATGCTGAAGTCGAGGGTCGTTTGGGTCCATTGGTGTGTCTTGTCCTAGTCTTGACAGGGCGTCTGGTCTGGCTGCTTCCTTACCTGGTCGATAACGCAGTTTTATATCCGGAAGACTATCTAAAAGAGATTTCCAACGGACTTGACGCTCATTCAGGGTTCTCTTTGTCATGAAGTATTGAAGATTTTTGTGGTCTGTTAGAATTTTGATCTGTTGATCTAGGGACATCAGTTCTGACCTCCAAAACTCGATTGCGCGGATTATAGCCAATAGCTCTTTGTTATGAATGTCATAATTACATTCGCATGGAGACAATTTTTTTGAAAAGTAACCAACTGGCCGAAGTATTCCCGCAGAGTCATATTGAGATAAGCAACCTCCCATAGCCCAGCCTGAACAATCCGTTTCAAGCACTGTTTTTAACTCGGGGTCAAAAAGTGCCAGAATAGGCGCTGTGATGAAGTGCTGTTTTAATTTTTCAAACGCTTGACGGGCTTCGTTATCCAGTTGGATGTTTCCCTTACCAGAGAACTCCTTCATCGTATAACGTTGGAGAGGAGCGCTCATGCTAGCAAAATCGGCAATAAAATCCCGGTAAAAGTTTGCAAAGCCTAAAAAACTGCGTACTCCTGTCTGGGTCCGAGGGAGCTCCCATTTTTTTACAGCTTCCACCTTTTCTGGGTTGACTGAGATCCCCTTGTCTACGGTGACAATAAACCCAAGGTATTTAATTCTCTTTACTGCAAAATCACATTTTGATAGGTCGAGTTTCAAACCAGCTTTCGTAAGTTTTTCAAGTACTTTGTCTACTTTCTCCAAATGGTCTTCCTTACTGCCATCGCTCCAGATAAGAACATCATCCAAGTAGGCTGTGCAGAAATGGTCCAAGTAGTCACGAAGCAGATCATTTATCCACCTCTGCCATGCCGCAGGTGCACCTGTAAGGCCGAAGGGCATGACTAGCCATTCGAATTTACCTAGTCGTGTTTGAAAAGCCGTCTTCCATTCATCTCCTTCTTTGACTCTTATACGATGAAAAGCCGCACTAACATCGATTTTAGTGAACCAGCGGGATTTTGAGATCGCTCGAAAAGTTTCTTTAACAAGAGGGAGAGGGTACCGATCTTTTCTTGTAATGGAATTTAGCGATCGATAGTCGACGCAAAAGCGTAACCCTCCACCTGGTTTCTTAACAAATAGAACAGGAGCGCCTCCTGGAGAACTGCTAGTCCTTATCCAGTTACGGTCCAGAAGCTCACTGATTTCTTTTCGAAGACACAATAATTCATCACGTGACATCCCATAAAGTGGTCCTCTTGGAAGGTCTTTAACACGCCCTTGCTCGTCCTTCTCAATCTCTATTGAAAGGTTGACACCTGGTCGATTAGGTGGGAGATCGTTTCTATCGTTATTGTCAGCTTCGAACGCGCGGAAATGGTGCCGCAATTTCTCGGGTAAATTAGATATTATCTCTTCCCGCGTAATCTTCTTTTTAGGCGCCAGCATCTTATTAATATCATGAACAGATGCCGCATATATTGAGAGCGTGTCTTTATTCTCTCCTTGGTGCTGTTGACGAGCTCGCTTCAGATACGCCGACATGGCTGTGTGGCAAACCATTGCGACATCCATTTTTGGAACTGATGAACTGTGGGTGCGTATGTAGTGATTTTCGCTTTTGAGGAATAGCACTCGTTCTCGAGACTGATAAACGACGTCGTTGTGTCTCATCCATGGCTCTCCAAGGATTATGTCATGTGCTAAACCATCAATAATGTACCCACAGACAATACTTTTCTTTCCATCAAGATCGACATCAGCGCAACAGATTTCATCAACCATAAACTTCCCTCCTTCATTCGGATCTTTGGCCAATCTAAGTTCTTTTGCTGGTACTTTCAAGCGCGGGAGTTTGAGACGATTGGCAAGTTTTTCACTAAAAACAGAGTATATTGTGCATCCGAGATCTACCAACGCGGAAACAGAAGTTGAATTAATTAGAGCCTCTATAAATACAGGCTTTCCATGTAACGCATTAACAACTCTTTGCACATTCTTGTTTTCTATATCAATTTTTGGTCCTCGTCTCAACTCTCCTTTCCTTCAGAGGCGACTATCGCTGGAGGCTAGTCTTTTCCCGAAACAGAGACCGTCTCATTGTCGACGAAATGAATTAAGTTTTCTGGGTTATTCATCTGAGCGGGTCGTGGAGGGCCATATGTCCGGCAAAACCGAGCCTGATGCCCTGGTCTCTTACAGCGTAGACAAAGCTTCTTTTCACGCAACTCCGCTACCTCGACCTCAGAACGCCATGGAGCAGCTGGTTTTGATCCAAAATTTGGCTTGTTAGAGGGCTTCACCTTGACCTTGTCAGCGACCATGTTGGCTAGGGCGTTAAGGTCAAATTTCATCCCCCCCATTGTTACATCGCCTTGGCCGTCTATAATATGGGACTTAGACGTTTCTGGTTGAACTGATCCTCCGAGGTAATCAGGGGATAGTACGCCACGGCGGCTCACGTACTGGGTAGTTGTTGCTTCACCTCGTCGTCTGAATCATTCGCTATCTTCCATTATTGCCGCCGTGCAGGTGATGGAAGTTATCCATTCTCTATAATTGTCGCTTGGGAGCCTTAGGACAGAATATTTGTCTTGGATTTTCTCGCTTAACGCGACTTGGATATGATTAATTTTTGTGGAATCTGGCCACGTGCTTCCTCCAGCATACTCTAATTGAAGTTCCCATTCTTGCAGGAATTCTCTAAAAATTTGACTTTCTCCTTGTCTCACAGAGAGGAGTTTTCTTTGTGCCTTCTGGGCCTCGACTTTATCGAAGTATTCGTTATTGCACACTTTAAGCATACAAGCTGAGTCAAATTCTTCCTTTTTTCCACTCTCAATCCAATAACATCGAATACGTTGCCTTTGGGGCTCTGGTATGCTTTCGTATATCTTCATGCACAATGCTTCCTCTGAACCTAACGCAGGTCCATATACTCTGCATTGTACTTTAAGGAGGTGGAAATGTGGAGTCCATGACGAGGATACCCCGTCCAATTTAGCAAATTGTGCGTCTCTTCTCATGGTGTGATCGTCCCAATGAGGTGTGTTCTTGGTCACAGGAGGAAAATTCATCGAGGTTATAGGAGTCACCTGAGGTTGTTGAGCTTGCTGAGGTTGTTGAGGTTGTTGGCCTTCCATGACTTGAAGTAAGTATGATCGTATGTTTTCTGGTAGAGTCGATATAGCTCCATTGAGGCGAGAGAGTTTTTGGGAAGCCTCATTGCCGGAGGTCTGATTAGATGATGCTGAGGTGGTGTAATCAACGTTCATAGTATCATCTGATGTGTTTGGGGAATCCATGGTGATCTCCTGATTATCAACTTCTTGGGAGTTGCTGTTAATATGACTTTGGGTTCCGGAGCTAGATTCAAGTTCTCGGGGCAGCTCTGCCAAGTCGTTTAAGTTTTCCGGTAAAAGTTCACTTCGGAGAAGAGTTGAGATTTCTGTCAATGGTTCTGTTGTTGAAGAATCGCTGTCTTCTGATTCTGGGACCAAAATTCTCATGCAGAGACTAAGTGAAATTGTTTGTGTAAAAATGAAATGATACAGAGATTTTAATAATTTGTCGCGGGATCAATTGATGGTGGTGAACACCAGAGCAAGTCAAAATATAAAATCAGTTAATTATTAAAATCTACCGAGAGAATTTACAGCTATATCTTCCTATCTTTATATACACATTCATCCTCCACTATTGTGACATGAAATGACACAATCTTTCTGACCAGCTTTGAAAGTTGTAGATGTAGTACCAGCCACCGAATACCAGCCACAAAGTACTTGCCACAGAAGTAGCCTCATGAGTGTCAGCCTCGTGAATCTCAGCCACAGAAATACCAGCCTCGTGGATATTCAACCTCGCGGAAATAATATGGTTCTGGCACAGTCAAAACCAACCTCACGGGTCTATCCCGTAACATGTTCGAACATTATAGTAATTATAGGGATGGTTGTCTTATGTCTGCGACGTTGGGTGTTCTGACTAAGTAGTGAAGTTTTATGTACAGAATGAGTGGGCTTCTTGTTTTGTCTGTGATTATTATTGGAATCACTTTGAGATTTGTATACTCATATATATTGTACATCCTTTAGATACTAAAAAAGATCAAGTCAAAATATTAAGTTTAAATATTAGTATTATTGTTATAGATTAAGCGCTGTGGTTAGACACGAGAGGGCTGAGGTCACAGGATATAGACTTATGGTATGTGTAATGGCCACGAAGTGGGTGGATATTTGAATCTGTGACGGTGAGATAAGAAGTTGCGTATATCTCTCAAGGAACGACTAACAGCTACTCTATGTACATATCCTGTTGGACCGTGCCATAGGTCACATTACTAATTGCCTCCACTTTAGTGATCAATAGCCAGGGTTGTGTCATCTCGATCAATCGAAGCTACATACCAACACCTTTGGTTGGGAAACTCTATAATGCATATCAGAGTGGTTATTCATCTATGAGCAGGGATCACAACAAGATTACAACAATTATTGAAGACCCAAAAAGTTGTTGCAACGAACATTCCATAAAAAGTCCTTGCCTCTAGGAATTATATCCGCATCCTTATTTTTCAACAAAAATCAAGCATATGGAGCAGCACTCTAGTCACCGAACGCCTGCAGTTCCCAAAATATGGAAATCTGCAGATATAACTCTCGACCAAAAGACCGGCAGACTACGAATGAACTTGAGGAGAACACCATCCGAAATTGTTAAAATTATGAGCTTACGGAGGACAGGATGTTGACTACTGAATCTGTTGCAGTATACACAGAGGATGGTGTATACTGATGATGACTGTATACACAGAGGATGGTGTATACTGATGGTGGGAATAGATATAGAATGAATACTGTATGCGTATTGTAATGAATGATCTGATAATCAGCCTAATAATATGATGAGAGAAAGATATGTCTTATATACATTAAGATTATAATTGCACACCGTCCCATTACTCCTGATCATGACCTCTGGAATCTTCTAGCATCTACTTGTGTTCTCTATAGAACAGAGTTGATGCTTCTGCTGACTTCCATGAGGTTCCATGTACTTCCATCTCTTCCAAGCACAATTATCATTACTGATACCAGCACCTCAGCCGAGCCAGCACAACAGAAATCCACCAAAACCTGCAGAGGGCCTAGAGCAGTATAGCAATACAGATACGAAGCGAGCATAATGGGCTCAACGCTTGTCTGTAAAGAGGAAAAGTCCCCGGAGTAGAATCCCCCAAATGCCAATGTAGATATTTGTCTCAAAATTCCAAGTACATAGTCATTGTGTGTCTTCAATGGGCAAGGGGAAGAGGGGAGGTGCTGAGAAAGGCCAGAAATGGGTCTTTTGAGGCAATGATGAAAAGCCCAGAAGATGTTGCCAGAATCAGGCAGTGGATTCTAAACAAAGGATGGATAGAACAGTTTCGGCTCCTTAGAGTAGTCAAGCCAGTGATAGACGAAAGGGCCTCAGTGAGAGATAGGATGATTTCCACGTTGGACAGTACAGAGAGAACGCAATTACTGATGGTGGGTTAAAAATACTACTGAGTTTAACTGTAAAGTTTTGGGGGGTTTTCACTGAAAGGTTGTGACGACTGATAAGCCGATGTGTACCCGTAGCGTATGATTGTTATCATAAGCGAACTGAACAGCTCGGGTGAAGCTTTGTGCAGCCTTCCCTACAAGTGATTGGGGGAACTAAAAATCAGCTTAGCTCCATAGAACATTCTCAAAGCTAGACATGATCTAATTGTTATTGAGGAATTTAAGAAAATGTTCGAGACAAGGTGGCTTGGCTAAGTGTAGAGTAACCAGACCTATAAGTGAGGATCTTTAGACCAGGTATGCCAGAGTATTGATGTCATGTCTAAATTATCCATCTTGCACAACCTGGCACAAACCTCACACACTGTGAGGGTCAGGACCCTTGCTAATGACTCGGGCTCTTGCCCTTGTATAATTACCTTACTCTCTGTGCGGCGTTGGATGATGTGGATCAGGATGTTGTGGCGCAAGGAGTTCTCGCTTACATTAGGTAACAATTTCTAAGCGCTAGCTATCATTACGAAGATCCTTGTCTAGATAATGATCATCGCTTACTTACCCAATTTGGATGATAGCTATGTCCCCGTATATTGGGGAATATTAAGAAAGCTTCCAGAAAGTTCTAAAACGGTTTGTTGGCATCCTAAGGCGTGGAGATTATTCTAGCATCTTCTATGGGTTATTGCAAGTTCTAATTCTATGGCGTTCAGAAGGCTTCGGGGGTGATAGATCAGGATAACTATTTAAACCTGCGTTCTTCTCTTGTAGATAATCTCCATGCACTTCTTAGTTATTTAATTTACAATTTTAGAACCTCACTTTTGAGTTATTCGAGTTGAGCCTCTTGTACACACAATCATTGACAACATTGCGCATAATTACTTGTACTGAAACTTGGAAGAGGGGTTTATGAACTAAGGGTTAAGTATTTAAGTATGAACCGCCTGGGAGTTGGGAGAGGACAGGTTACAGACAGTCTAAAGATTTGACTATATAGAAGATATAGCCTGAATCCCAAGATACCCTGTAACAAACGTGATATCCTAACCTTACAGCTGATCGTAGAACCTCAGAAGTAGTCCATCTTAGAAATTGTTGTAGAACTCCTCTTCATAGATAAATATAAACTACAATTAAGTATACAATTGCTCAAGCGCCAATTGCTGAACCTTGACAAAGGCCTGCGGACGTAGGACAAGGCGAGAGTATAATGGGGCGCGAGGTGACAACTGTCACCAAGGAAGGGGACGAGAGGACGTTGTTAGATTCAATCGTCTACGGAAAGACAGAAAACATAGCGTGAAGAACCCCCAATTACCATAATCCTACGAGTAAATTATGTGACTATGGAAAGGATAATCACGGTAACTAATGCTGTGTATGACACAGCTATAATAAAAAACTGCCTGTTGCAGATGATCACAGGGGAAAAAGAGGCTGTGTATGATACAGCAAGAAGAGACTCTGTAATAAGAATCACGAAAGAAAAGATATGTGCTAAGTATGATCTAGCGGAAGATTGAGCTCTGTAGTTGGAGAGTCTTGAATATGAAGTATGTCCTGATTGTCTAAAGTCCAAAATTTCCCTTAGATATATTAAGCCAGACCCATGTTTGCCCTAGAAAAAAAACTCCCTGAAATGTGGTCACTTGTATCAGAATACGACATTTACCAAATGTCTCAACACATTGTTTCAAAAAATCGCCAAGCATGAAGCTGTCATTGAAACCACTGAAACCTTGCAACAACAATTATCAGTACATGCGATAAAACGAGTAAGTAAAATAATAATAAGTAACCCTTTATGAAAAAAGTAAAAAAAAACTAGGAAAGCTATGCTGATATTCCTAAACCAATCATATGCGAAGTCCATGTTGTTTTATACACCCCCCCCCAGGATTTATGGAATGGGTCCTGTCTTTGATTATTCGACCGACTTTGAGTTGATTATTGTATGATTAGTTATTAGTGTATTTATGTCTTCCATACCTATTTGCTTTATAAAATTCGCATGTTGTTGAGGTGGAAGCTCCTTCGTGAATCCGTCTGCGGCCATATCTACAGTCGGAACCCATTCGACTTTGATATTCCCCGCCTGATATTCTTGTCTTAACTACAGTTGATGGATATCTATGTGTTTCAATTTAGTGACTAATTTTGGGGCGTCTTTCGTGATTAATCTTATGGTTGGCTTGTTATCTAAAGAGATCACTGCGTCTTAATTTAGTTCGAGTCCAATATTTTCAAACAATCTTATCCACCATGGATATTCCTTCGCTAATGTGGAGACTGCCAGCAGTTCCGCTTCTATACTTGAAGTTGTCACTGTTTTTTGTTTGGTAGCTTTGTAGTTGACTACACCGCCGTAAAGTAGAAGAGCAAATCCACAAGAGCTGTGCCGTGTTTTTGGATCATCGCAGTATGAAGCGTCGCTAAATGACATGAATGCTCTTTCTGTTGAGGAGGATTTTTGCAGATAATACTTGCCATTATAGCAAATTGCCAGATAGGGCGTACATACCAAATATTGTATAAGATAATCTATAGCATTAATGTGTTGTGGTCCTGGATTCGTTAAAAATCGTGACAGAATTGAGACAGCTCTTGCTATGTCAGGTCGTGCGGTTGCTGCAGCAAAATTAACCTTTCCAACTTTTTGTTGGTAGCCTTTTACCTGCGCTGCAGTTGCTGTACCTTCAAATGGCATCAATACGGATTGTGGTATAGGCGTTTTTGGAGACTTTCCAACAATTACGTTAAAGGCTGAAGCCAATGATGCTATATAGTTGTCTTGACATAACCACAGTTTTCTGGCGGGTCGATCTCGAACAATTCTTATTCCGAGAAAAGAACAAGTTTTTGTTACCCGTCTAACTTCAAAGGCAATAGCGAGATCATGGTAAAAATTGTCGGCTTGACTTGTATCTGATTTGTTGAAAGTTATCATGATATTGTCAACGTAGAATATCAGGTTAATATGTTGGTTTGTAACTATGCAGTTAACTCCTGGAACTAGGTGGAATCCCTGATGGAGTAAGAAAGACAAAAATTCATCATACCAATATAGAGGTGAAAATTTAAAACCATATAAGGTCTTGAATAGTTTAAGAACCATGGATTTGCCCTGAAATTTTTTGTAATACCCTTTTGGTGCATAGCAGTAAACTTCCCCCCGAATTGGAGCATTAACAAACGCGTTTACAACATCGTACTGTCTTATTTCAAGATCATGAGCCGCTGTTGTCGCCATTATTGCTCGAAAAGTCTGGCTTGCTAATGTGGCCGCGTATGGATCCTCTTCAAATCCGACTAAGTCGCCCCTGGCGCATAGTCTTGCTTTAAATTTGATTAAGTATCCACTTGAATCAAACTTATAAGTAAAAACCCAGATTAAAAGTACAATTTTACAACTTTCCGGGACTTCTTCTTTTCTTATACATATCCAAGTTTCCTTCTCTTCCAAAATTTGGAGTTCTTTTTCCACAGCTTTTTGAAATTCTGCAGAGAATTGATGACGGAGCATTTGGTCCCATCCTTTCGGTGCGGGCGGAAGTTCTTCTCTCTTTACTTTTGTTCAGTTTTTTGTGCTCATAATTGTAGAGCTGAATGAATAACTGTTAGTAACAGGGGGTTCAGTAGTACTACTGTGGATGGTCAATCATATGTATATTTTATCTCCCCTTCTACATTTCTACATTACAATATAAATATGAGTTCTACGGTCACGTGTATTGGCATTCGGCCACTACGGACATCAGAGCTCCGATCCTTATGGCTTAAAGATCCCAATACTGGCAACTCTTTTCTTTCAAGTTAGACTACCTTATGTTCAGACGTCTCCTGCATTGCCATTGCCCTATTAACCCATCCTTCAATACGTATGGTAAGTTTGTTTGTACTAACCAAGGTCTCAAGAGATCTGTTTGGATTGGATTTAGTCATGGCGTCTGCGGGATTGTCATTGCCGTTGATCCAGCGAATTTCGGAGATCTCGCAACGCTCGTATGATTGTCTTAGGTGCATTATATCCACCATGAGACGCTTTTCACTTGTAGAGCCCAATTTTACAAGGCACTCATACAAGGAATACGAATCTGTACAGACTATGAGAGGGATTCTGGGCAAACAAAGCTTTTCGCTTATCATTTGTAACGTTGAGCAAATTGCGATTCCAATGTCCACGCCTCCGACCATGGCCAAGATTTCAGATGCGAGACTACTTCTGGTTACACGTTTGCTCTTAGTTGAGCTCCAGTGGAGTAGATTTCCTTTAATTGTGAACTGATCCTCGTCAGGCTGCTCGTTTGCAATTGCGATAACAAACCCAATTTGCGAACTTAGATCTTTGTTGTTTGCAAATGAGCCGTCCACAAAAACGTAAAGTTTTGCTGTTGATAGGTCTAGAGGGACATAAGTGAGCCCACGACTCATATTATCTATTTGCCACTTGATCCATTTATTAATAGCGGCCACTTCGTCTTTTCCAGGATTTTGAAATTGTGCTGTGATGGACATATCAAACGTGGCTTCTGGTTGACAGATGGATGCGATATATGCTGCCCGCGCTCTTTGTTCAATGTAACGCTGTGGTACATATAGAGAATTTGGATTGACGAGTTGAAGTCTTTTTCCTTGCTCTTTTTGGCGTATGATAATATTGTCTCCCTCTTCTGATAGGATACACCCGTTAAAAATAAGTGAATTTGTAGAAGTTAGCATAGATTTTGGTTTCGCCTTTAAATTTGCGTTTGCTAACTCAGTTTCTTCAAGAGTTGATCACTCTTCATCAGCGAGGATGAGGGTGTCATCCGTCTGCATGCCCACAATGGCAAATTTTTCATTCGAGTTAGTGATCAAAAGACAGGGATCATAAGAAGTTCTTAATTGGAGTTTCTCTTGGTGATGCCTGAAGTATGTAGAGAACCAGTGTAGGCCTGCTTCCGCAGTTCCATACAACGGTTTGAGTAGTTTCATAATGGTACCTTTGGGGTACTTGCAGCTCATTTCCTTGGGTAGATAGGAGTAGATTGTTCTATTTAGCAACAATTGAGATTGGATGTACGCTTGGGTGATATCGCGAGTCCATAGATTTATATTTTTCTTTTTAATTGATGGAAATAATGATAGAATGACGCGTTGGCTTGATTGTTGAATTGTTGGAGATTGAGTGAGTATCATTTTCTCATCGTTGTCACTGTAACCTTGGATCACAAGACGAGACTTTTCATATGGGGAACTACTGGCTTTGCCTTTTATATCCCGTACCATTCTGGCGTTAAATATTCTATGGTCTCCGTGTTTATTGATATCATAATCTTCGAATTTGAAAACACCAGTGGCAAGTAAACCTTCAATTTCTTTGTCATCTGCTTGCTAAAATGGCTCTCCTGGCGTGGTTATTTTCCCTTCCTTACGTAGAGTAAGGGCGAGTTCCATGTCTGACTTTTCTTTTGCGCTAAGGTAAATTGATAAAACATCGGTACTGTCATTGAATGAGCAAAGATAAGAGTCCAAATCATCCGACACAGTGAAATTTTCCTCTTTTCTCGGACGGCCACGTCTCCTCTTCAAAATCTGTTGAGGTTTAATAGAAGTTACATTTTCATTATCAGGAGGCGGGATAGCATCTGGAGTATTGTCCTATATTTCATTGTCATTGTCATCAACTTCTAGAACTATGCTTGCTTTTTCCGCAAGGTATGGTCTAAATACCGTACTGCGGAAGTTTCTAGGTCCGCGCGGCATATCAATTGTACACGTTTGTCCTTCTGTCGATAGGAGTCTAAATGGACCTGTCCAGTCTTCCTTTTCACGCCAGACTCGCACGAGGGATTGTAGAGGGAGGTTAAGAATTGGTCCCACATCTGGTCCATTTCTTATTTTGAGAGCATTTTTTATCATTCGTTGAGCATAAAGGCGTTTTACTTCCTTAGTGGCATTATGAATGGCTTCGGCACGTCGAATAATTGATGGTGAAGGTGAAGATTCTTCTGTTAGGCGCGGGAATGCTCCAAACACGAGGAGGGTTGGAACAATACCATTAGGGCCGGCTGTGTCATTTATGGCTTTGACGGCCATTTGTAAGATTGCTTCTCGGCTGGTATTCGGTAGGTCTCCCTTAATGACTTTGTAAGCACGTCGTAGAGTTAAATGGTACCGTCCAACTTTTCCGACACTTTGATGTGCCTCAATTGGGACCTCCTTGGTTTTTGATCTGACAATTTTTACCTCTTGCTTGAACTCGGCTGAAGCTAGCTCAGTTCCTGCATCGTGGACTATGTAGTCAGGTGGTCCTTGATATACATCGATCCAACATAGTCGGATCGCTTCCCATACTGTTTTAGCCGAAAGGTCTTTGATGAATCGTGCGGCCTGAAAAGCAGTAGCAGAATCAACTACATGCAAAACATTTCTTCCATCTAGGTACATTATGTTGACAATTATTTCAGCATTGAAATCGAACTTTTCTTTTAAGCTGAATTTGAATCTTCCGGGGGCCTTCTCATTTATTTGACATTGGTGACAATGTTTGGCTATTTCTCTGAGAATATTACCATCAAATTCATGATTTGCTCGAGTCAAAATCTTTCGAAGTCTTCCAACACTGGGGTGCCCAAAGCGGCGATGAATTTGACGGAGCTCGGTTTCAGTTAAATTACTCCAAATTATATTTTTCTCTTGAGCTTTATCTTGAACATCTAGTAACAGCCATGGGTGACCCCACTTTCGAGTTACCGCGCATCTGGTCTTTCCTTGTTTCAGGATATTTTTAATGTTGTCAAATTTAATTCCTAATCTATCCATATCATTGATGCACAATAGGAATGGGGTATTTGCAGGTACAACATGAAATAGAATTTCCCCGAAAATAGTTGGGACCAAAATTGTACCTATAGATATGGCGTTACCTTTGCCAAAACGGATGTTGTGCTCACCAACAGTTGATCTGTCGAGTTGAAGTGACGGCATTAACTTCTGGAGTGCTTGAAATTGTGGATGCCCAGCAGTTGAGACTCCTGCAGCGCCACTATCTGGCATTATTCCTTGGAAGTTGTCTGATGAGTATCTTTCATTGAATGTAAACACATGATTTGTTTCTCGGGGGTTGTAATAGGCTGTTGGATCAAAAGGGTTTTGTTGCGAAATAGCGTGGAGGACAGACTGGTCATGGAGAATAGCAATGGTAGCTGTGCCATTGAGAATACCGAATTCTGTAAAGAAGTTTTCAAATTCCTCTTGATTTTCCATTTCAATTTCTGCCATTAGTTGTTCCATTTCATCGACAGGATCGGTTTCTGGCCAGCATTCAATGTCTTCACAGTATACAAGGAAATTTTGATAGGCTTCAGGGGTAGCATTTCTACCCGTTGATATCGCTGTGTGTTGCCATTTTGTAGCTGCCTGCTTGCGCTCCTCAGGTGGATGCCTTGTGGACCAACATCCTACTTTTTGACAAATAAAGCACTTCTTTTGTCTTTGATATTGATTATTTTTATAGCTCCCTGGACGATACCTCCAAGAATTGTCTTGATAGGAACCTCTTGTGTTATGTCGAAAATTGTTGTTATCTTTACCATGGCCACGGTAGGTCCGATCAGTCCAATTCACTTTGTTATTTTTGAAATTATTTCCATCATTATTATGATTACCATTACCATTAGCATTAATATTAATATTATATTCATTACTATTAAGAAATTGGAGATTTTCACGACATTTTGTCTCGTTACTAATAGCAGAGCGTAAGTCTGCACACACTCCTTCATATGTAGGAGCTGGCTTCATAAGTGCCATCTTACACTCCGGGATGCCTCGACAAGCATTAAGGACCTGGTCGCGTAGGCTATGCTCCTCTTGATAAACCAGGCTTAGGCCTTGTTTGATCCTTGATAACGTATTAAACAAGATCTCAAGGCAGTCATTTCGATCTTTGTCCGGATTTTTATTTATTATATGTAAGAGGGTAGTCTCCCTCCACAAAGATAAGTACTCTTGAGGATTATGTTCCGTTTCAAAATGGTCTTTAGTAGCCTGGATAAGATTGATAAAATCATAATTCCTTTCGGAAAGGTAGGCATAATAATAGTCAGCCGCCATGCCTTTGAGCATAATAGAGTATGCACTTGTTAGGTGCTCCCCTGGCAGGCCTACTTTGCGACATTGATCAAAGAAGATGCGGAGTTTCGTGTCAAGTATGTCGAACAAATCTCCCCCGAACTTTTTTGATTCATCAAAATAAATTTTTGTTAATTCTGACAATTGTCTTGCAGTAGTTGAGTCTTTAGGATTACCATATTGGGCTAAGTAGTTCAAGTCCGGGTCTCTTTCGGAATCAGAGTTAATCTTCTTTTTGAGGACCTGATTTATAAATTCACTATATGTCTCATCTGTGTTTGTGATTGATTCTTCTTTACGCGATGCTTGATTTGCAACCGCTCCCTGATATTCTATAACAGGGGATACGACATTTTTGACATCAACAACGCTCTTATTCTGAAGTTTTTCTTGATATAGCTGAGCTGTTTCGGTTTTATAAACGATAGGGCTATCTTTGATTGTCGGAAATCCTGACGCATTTTTGTAAACTGCCGAGTTGAATTCTCCATCTTTCATTACTTTCGCAAGTTCTTCGGATGTCCACTCATGTTGCTCTGTTTCTACGTGAGTATCGTGGAGGGCATAATCCATTCTTTTCAAATTGACGAATACTCTGTGTGATCTTAAATAATCGCGTAATTCTCCTCTTAGTTCGGTTGATGCCGTGTGAAAAAGTGTTGTTGTCCACCCCTCGAAGTGTTCTCTGTGTAAGGCTTCACTGTTCAAGAGCCTGGAGCATCAAAAAGCGGCTTTCAATTGTATTTCTAAAATGAAGAGTCTAAATTAAAGTGTGAGTTTTGCTGCTATTAAAGACAAAAGAAATGCAGCTGTGCCGCTAAATTATACGCTAACAGAGGATAACAGAAAACTAACAAAAGTGAATGGTATAGCCCGGCGTGTGGTCAGTGCGGCTGTCTTAGAACTGATGGAGCTGGTAGAATTAATTGAGGGTTATGTAATGGCGATGGCAGTGCCTGAGGCATCAATATCCCGTGGATCATTACACTCTGAAGTATTCCCATAATTGCCCATCGGTTTTGGACGTAAGTTTGTAAAATTGTAATTTTTCCAAGATATAAGCATTCACGATTTCTTTTGTGTGTGTTACCTTGTTTTCTAGTATAAAATCGGCGGCTCTATGTACAATTGTTTTATCTGCGCTTTTCTCTGTGATGAAATATCTCCAGTTTATTGGAATTTCAAAAGCCATGTTGTTGGAGTAGAGTAACTGCAGATATTTGAGGATATAAAGGAAATAGCAGTGAGCGTATAAGGTTGGTAGGTTGGTGGGAGGTTTTTTTTTTTTGGTGAACTGGTGTGGGATAATACGACTAAACAGATTCGATAACAAGAGTTGCTTGTCAATAATCAATAGAGAAGGCGTGATAGACGCAAGTATCTGCAGAGATTCAATGACGGAATCAGCGCGTCAATAATATGCAAACAGCTTTTGAAAGCCTGTCGTAGTTGCTATTAACTGCGGTTACGCGTCAACCAACTATCGGCGTCTTTCTTTAGCACAGGATGTTTAGGGAAGCTCGATCCTGTCTCTTCTGAAAATACTTAGCTGCTCTGTGTTAACCTGTAGGGTTAACACTGATCAGTGTTAGTAACAGGGGGTTCAGTAGTACTACTGTGGATGGTCAATCATATGTATATTTTATCTCCCCTTCTACATTTCTACATTACAATATAAATGAGTTCTACGGTCACGTGTATCGGCATTCGGCCACTACGGACATCAGAGCTCCGATCCTTATGGCTTATAGATCCCAACAATAACAGTACTGTGCAAAATGTGCCAAATTTTTCGAATTACGTGTTCTTTTTGAGATGATGTTTTGAGGATCAATATCCGGATTGATCAGTGCAGCATTTATTGCACGGTTACCTTGAGCTCTAGCAAGTTCACGATTTCCATCCATTGCATATTGAGAAGGTATTTGTTGAGAATAACGGGGTTTACTTGGTTTAAGGCCTTAAGTCAATAATCAAGTAAAAAAATCTCGTCCTTTTCATTTCTCTCTTTTCCAGGGTTAAATAACTAACTTTACAAAAGAGCTTAGCGGCCGTAGCTACTACACGTGATATAAATACTATATGTATAAGGAAACAATGAATGTGGAACCCAATTAATAGATTTATAAACCAACACTGGCAACTTCTCTTTTAGAAGGAGCAAAGAAATATACCTGATAAATTAAGTTGATCTTTGATCAGCTAGAAGGTTCGCGTTGAACCCAGCCTTCGACTCTCACATTAAGCCTTTTAGTTGAGACAGGTTTGTGTAAGGCGTTATTAGCATTTGACTTTGTCATAGAATCAGCAGGATTGCTATCTCCTGTAATCCGTCGAAATTCAGAGAATTCTCTTCGCTCGTAGGACTGTCGAATCGCCATTATGTCAATTATAAGTCTCTTTTCTTTTGTGGTACCTAATTTAACCATACATTCGTACAGTAAGAATGAATCTGTACAAAAAACCACAGGAATAGGGTTGACATTTAGCTGCTTGGTGATCATGTTAAGAGTAGTAGAGATCGAAATGGCCATACCGATTCCGGCTACCATTCCATATAGTTCCGAAGCCAATACAGCATGAGTAACTCGTTTGCATTTTGTTAAGCTCCAGTATAAGATGTTGCCTTTCAGATCAAATATTTCATCGCTCAGAGTTTCATTTCCAAGAAGAATCACATACCCAGTTTGGGAACTCAAGTCGTGATTATTAGCGAATGAGCCATCTACAAAAACAAATAATTTGGCAGACTCCAAATCTAGCGGAACATAGTGGAGTCCACGATCTAAGTTTTTTGTTTGCCATTCAATACGTTTATTGAGAGCTACAATCTCTTCTTTTCCTGGATTTTGATATTGTGCAGCCACAGAACAATCAAATGCGGCTTCTGGCTGGCAGACGCTAGCAATGTAGGCGTCACGAGCTCTTTTTCTGAGATAGACATCCTTAAAATCGACTGAGTCAGGGTTTATTAGGTTAAGACGTTTTCCTTGGCCCTTTTGAACGAGGTTGATGTCGCCACTACTTTTATCAATTACCAGCTTACAGCCATTAAAATTAAGAGAGTTATAAGTGGTAAGCATTTCGATTGGTTTTGCAAGCAATTTGGCTCTTTTGAGTTCAAAATCCTCTTAATGAATAAATTTATCATCACCCTAGATTAGGGTATTGTCAGTCTGCATACCCACGATCCCAAAAGGCCCATCACGATCCTTGGTGCTTAGTAAACATGGATCATATGTCGAATTTTCTATCCAAAGCTTCGTCTCATCGTGAGTATGATAAGTACCATACCAATGTGTCTCTGATTCAGGAATTCCGTACAGTGACTTGATTATTTTGAGAATGTCACGGGGGAGAAACTCGTCACGCATCTCTTTAGGTGGAGTTGCATAGATAGGACGTAAAAGCTTAGTGCTGGATTGTACATAAGCTTGAGTAATGTCTCTCAGAAAAAGTAAGATTCCACGTGGAGCCAGCGAAGGGGCCACAGCTACGATGATACGCTGACTTACGCGCTGAATTGTTGGCGACTGTGTCAAAATTTTGTTCTTGCCGTGATCATTGTACGCTTGAATTACTAAACGTGACTTTTCGTAGGGCACTGCAGTCTCTTTCCCTTTGATTTCATCAACTATTCTGGAGCCGAAAATTCGCTGGCCACGAAGTTCCTCGTCATCTTGGCAAACAAGCTTGTTATCAGAAATTGTGAGCTGGAAAGTGAGAATAGGATAAGGATAAAAGTTAAATAAAGATTAGAAAAGTTCCTGCCTTTTCAAGAAGTTGTAAAGAGATAAATTATAACAATAAAAACGAGTTCAACGATGATGAATTTGGTGATGTCAAATCTGGTATTCCTTCTTCTCTGTCCCCCCATAAAGCCTTCTAAGGTACATATATCTATATTCTTCTAGTTTCATGAGCATTCCAGCATTAGAACAAACTGTAATATGTCCGACTCGAAATTGGCATATGAGTCGCTGACTGAAACCTCTGTTGATAAACCAGAGCTGAAACAAAAGTTCTTAACACAAGATGTCGCGTACCTGAGACGTGATGGGATGATGAGCGCGACGTTGAGAAATCGCGACTGAGATAACACGGACCACACAACAACTGATGAAACTAATATTAACGCCCTAATTCCACTCTAGCGTATGTTTAGAGATGAAACTTATTTCTCACACTCCTCCCCCAGACTTGGCAATGTAATGAGGCATGATAGAGTCTGAGATGTAATTCTCACACTCCTCCCTCAGGCTTGTTGGTATTGTGAAATATTGACGAGTCTGGATTGATGATGCATGGATGGAGAGAAGTGCCTGAATTGAGAAATATTGTTTGAGCCCCGGTAAAACCATCAAAAACCCGAAAGGAAAAAAAATTGTGATGGAAAGGGTACTCTTACTCTCTTGATCTCTATAAAGTGTTATCGGTTTATGTGTTTGGTTCAGTGTAAATAAGATGCTTAACGTCTTCGAGGTTAAGTTGCTTTTGAAAATTTAAGTGTTTTTGTGGGCACAAGATCTTTGTTAATCCGTCGGCTGGCATATCGGCTGTCGGTATGTATCGGATGTCTAGCCATATACGATTTGTCTCTTGTCTTAGCCAGTTCTGGTGCACGTCTGTATGCCGTAACTTGGTCGCAATTTTATCTGTTTGGCTGGTAGCAATGTCGACGGCTGCAGTATAAAACTGTATCTTGCTCGGGGTTAAATGTTACTGACCTAAAAAACCTTTCCCACCACTTATGATGACTACCTGCTCTAGAAAGTGCGGCTAATTCCGATTCCATTGTAGATTTTGCGACTGTGGGTTGCTTCTTAGCCGCCCAGGCGATTGGCCCACCGAATAAACGGAACAAGTACGCTTCAGATGATGTTAGTGTTTGGAAATCGTCTGCAAAATCAGCATCGCTAGCTCCATCAAAGACTCCAACGCTACCGCCACTGACCTGGTACAGAATAGCTCGGTAACGACTACTGTATAGGTACTGTATGCATTGGTTTGCGCATTCTAAGTCCTCCAGAGTAGGGTTGGTAAGGTGCTCAGCTAGTAAAGAGTAAGATTTAGCCACGTCTGGCCGTGTAAACATCGCTGCATGACCTATGGATCCAACTTTAGACTGATACTCATGGACAAGTTGAGGAGGGGCCTGTGAATTATCGCTTGATCGATCATGAGAGACAGGTAATTTGCCATATGTAGTAGGAAGTGGGGTACTCGTTTTTGTGATAAGGTCTAGGTTGTACTTTGCCGCCATGTTAGCAAGATATACATCTTGAAGAATCCAAACCTTTCTTTCTGTGCGATCCCTTAGAATTCGAATTCCTAAAAATCGGTCTGGTTCACATTCTCTCATTTGGAAAGAGTTCATAAGATCTTTCTTAAACTTCTCGAGTTTATCTTTGTGTTGAGGTAGGGAAGTGGCGAGAAAATCATCAACGAAATAGAAACAGTATATAATGCCATCAAACATTAAACAGTCGACTCCTGGAATTTTGTGGAACTCGAAATTTTCAAGTTCTCTTTCAACTGTTTGAGCCCATAGGAGTGGTGATGTGGGTAAACCATAAAGTGCCCTTTTCAAAAGAATCTTCTTTCCCTGAATTTCATAGCCAGGAGGTAGATTGCAAACGACAACTTCATCTAGTTCACTATTCAAAAATGCATTGACTGCGTCTAGTGATGTGATCTCCATGTCGAATGCTGCCATCAAAGAGACAAGGGCGTGAAAAGTACTGACTGCCAGTGTAGCAGCAAAAGTATCACGAGTACTTCTATAAAGATCTCCTCGAACGCAAATACGTGCTTTATATTTCAACAATCTGCCTTCATTATCTTGTTTGTAAGTAAACACCCATTTAAGATGTAGTGATTTAATCTGGTGCTCTTGCTCAAGTTGACAGGCTTCATCTACGCTTATCATTTCCAGCGTATCTTTCTCAATAAGAGTGTTCCATTCGATCTGTGCTGCCTTTTTAAATCCATCTGATTCAGAATGTCGAATCATCTGCTTCCATGTACTTGGAGGAGGCTTCATCGTGGATACAAAAGGAAGTTTTCGACCTATAATGACAGGATTACTCACTGTGACAGCCATTGCTAGATGAAAAGCTTCACAATTTCGAGCTAGAGCATAAATTTGTCGACGAGGGGCTTTGCGTGACCTTCTTTCGTTTTCAGGAAGTATGTTTGCTTCATCTAATCGACTAGAAATTTCATTTTCTCGGGCTGGTATGGTATCACATGTTTGTTCGATATTCTTCTCGAAATTATTAGAGGCCAGCTCTACAACTGAGGGTATTTGATTTGAAACATTATCGGGAAGATCTTGAATTGGTTCAGTAATTTCTGGAGTTGAAATATGTGAGATTTCAGGTCTTAAAGTATCGATAGATTGAGGTGTGAGGTAAACTTCATCTGGCATCGTCGGTAAATCTTTGATTTCGGATGATTTATTTGCGGATAAGCTGGATGTTTTATAAGTTGTAGGAGGAATAGTAGGAGTTAAGTTATCAAACATAATAGACCAGCTAACTGTAGATTTTTCGGGATCAGCCAGCTGATGTGGATATCTCATAGAAGTTTGGCCATAGACACTTAGCTTGTCGATCGATCGGAGTGTGCTGTCTTCTCTTATCAATAAAGGATCTTGCTGTGAATCTGATGGATTATATATAGAACTTTCATCGAATGTGACATCTCTGGTAATGATAACGGTATCTCGAGCTGGATTCCAGATCCGAAACTTGTTTGCACCTTCATATCCTATTAGATACCCAATTGCCGCTCTAGCGCTTAACTTATGAAGTTTCGGGGGTGCTTTCGGGCCTTTTAAAAGATAATAAGCTTTACATCCTATCGGACGTATATGACTTATGTCTGGTTGTTTATTAAATAGTACTTTGAAGGGGGTTTTGTTACCGAGTCTGTATCGTGGAGTTCTGTTAAGGAGATAACACGATGTCTTGACGAGTTCACTCCAGAGTAGAGGTGAAAGCTCACTCTGAATGCAGATTGCTCTGACCCTTCGATTTATTTCTCCACCTGCACGTTCGGATCGACCATTTTGTGCCGGTGTTTAAGGTGCCGATGGTAATAGGATGATGCCCATTCGTCTTACTTGCGATGAAAATGTTTCTGTCATAAGTGAAGTCTCATTATCTAGCCGTATATACTTGACCTTTCTTTCAAACTGTGTGGCTATAAAGGCTAATGCTTCAAGAATCGCATCACTACTATCGTTCTTATTTTTAAGAGAGTAGGCCATTGTGAATCCAGTCCAAGAATCTACCAAAATAAGGACATACTTGTACTTGGATTTGTCTGGTGGGAAACTGAAAATATCGATGTTTATTTGTTCGAAAGGTGACTGGACCGAAAAAGTTTTCTCTAAGCTCCTGTTGATATTTTGGGTAGCTTTCGCAAGAGCACAGGCTTCGCATTCAATTGTTGTTGGTCCTCGACCTTTAAATATTGCTCCCGTTGTTACGGATGGTAGTAGAGAGAGTGCTTTTGGACCTAAGTGTCCCATGGCTTCATGTATTCTTTTTGATGATTCTGTAATTTGATCATTTGTTGAGGATAAATGAGAGAATGCTGATGCTGTAATTGGTCCTCTAGTTGCTAGTATAAAATGACCGTCTTTTCTCGTACAGTATGCCACTATTCGAGGTTGATTATTTGTCATAGTGTATAAAGCTCTTTGTCTTGTGTCCATGTAGATGTCGTCGGTTTCTAATTTCGTAATTGAGACAATATTGGTAAAATATCCAGGCATATAAGCAACGTCGCGAAGAATAAGGTCGGCAGGACCATTTGGGCCTTGTAGAGTAATAGTTGCGGTGCCTATTGACTCAATGGGATTCACTTGTGTTCCTGAAGCCACTACATCACTTTCAGACGCGGATCACTCAGCTTTATAGCGGTGAGATGAATTGATTACGTGAATATCTGCTCCAGAATCTGCTATAAATGATCTGGCTAAAGGATGATCTGATTTATCTGATGTGCTTGACGTGTTTGTTGCAAATGTGCTGCCATAGTAAGCCACACCAGCCGCACCAGCCGTTTTAACCAATTTTTTCATCTTTGTCTCGTGATCTTTCAATGCATTATCGAGCCCTGGCCTAGCTTCTCGTAGATCTTTTATTCTGTTAATTATCTCAAGCTTAGGCTCAAAACTTGGTGGGGCAGCGCATGGAGTCAAATAATAACATTTAGACCAGTTACCTGTACATCCACGACCACAAGGGCATCCGGCAACTCTGTTTTGTCTCTGTTTCTTATTCGGGCTCCGACTATTGGACTTTGGACCTTTCTTTCTCTTGCTTCCACCACCATTCTCAGTCGATTCAAAGTTGTTTTGTTTACTTCTATCATCGTTAGCTTCATTGCTGGTCCCCTGGAGTGTTGCAAATGTTGAGTGAAATTGAGGGGTCTCAGTTCTTAGTGCTTTGACGGCATGGTAAGAGGAAAGTTTCTGCTTGAGCTCTGCAATCAGCCCTTGAAAGTCAGCTGGTTTCTTTGCCCTTTCACACTGCAGCACTTTTTCGAAATGGGTCTGAAATATAGCCTCATTATAGCCTTGAATAGAGAATAATAGATCCTCAATAACTGTGTATCCTGTGTAGGTCGGATGGTTTACAGCCTGGCCTCGGACACAGAGGTTAAACCACTCTTTTAGTCTAGTAATCTGTTCATCGTAATTCTCTGGAAATGGAAGGCTCTTTAATTGTTGAAGACGTGTGTTTAAGGCTGATTTCTGCGCAGGTTCGTCTTGTTGCCTGTGGATTTTCAATATTTCGACCAATTTTCCGATCAGTGCTTTGGGACAACTAGTAATACAGTTGTGTAAATGAGCTTTATTAGATTCATCAATCGTTTCAAAGATGAAATTCCGGAGCCTCGAGTAGTGAGCTCTTTTTTCTTTGGCAACGTCTAGGTCATGTGTATATTTAACTCTATCGTCGCTGAAACGTACTTTGTTCACCTATGTCAATTCATACACTGGTTGAATATTTTCTGCAACTATATCAGGTGTACTAGGTATAGAGACCACTTCCGTCAAGTAGTCGCTCTCTCTAATGATTTCCGGGTCTTTTGGCATTCCTGGGTATTCAAGAGGTGGGGAGTTCGGATCGATTAGATCTAAGAAAGTCTCGATTTCAAAGCTAATGGCTTGCTGGATAATTTGAGTGTACCAATCGGTCCACGAGTCGTCGTCTGCCAAAATGTATCTCACAGAGGATGTTGAAGCCGCCATTTTGATAACGTGAGTAAGCAGAGGCAAATAGAATAAGATTTAAAGTATTAGAACACTTTCCTTGGAAAATATCACAACAATCTGTAAGCGCAGTGGATGTTTTTTTTTTTTTTGTTTAAGTAGGGGAAGAAAAATTATGTTGATTCTTGCGCAATTCCGGGCTTATAACTATTAGAAATTGTGAGGTGGAAAGTGAGAATAGGATAAGGATAAAAGTTAAATAAAGATTAGAAAAGTTCCTGCCTTTTCAAGAAGTTGTAAAGAGATAAATTATAACAATAAAAACGAGTTCAACGATGATGAATTTGGTGATGTCAAATCTGGTATTCCTTCTTCTCTGTCCCCCCATAAAGCCTTCTAAGGTACATATATCTATATTCTTCTAGTTTCATGAGCATTCCAGCATTAGAACAAACTGTAATATGTCCGACTCGAAATTGGCATATGAGTCGCTGACTGAAACCTCTGTTGATAAACCAGAGCTGAAACAAAAGTTCTTAACACAAGATGTCGCGTACCTGAGACGTGATGGGATGATGAGCGCGACGTTGAGAAATCGCGACTGAGATAACACGGACCACACAACAACTGATGAAACTAATATTAACGCCCTAATTCCACTCTAGCGTATGTTTAGAGATGAAACTTATTTCTCACACTCCTCCCCCAGACTTGGCAATGTAATGAGGCATGATAGAGTCTGAGATGTAATTCTCACACTTGTATACTCCTTTGGCTAACAATTCATCCATTTCCTTTCTTCGGGAAAGAACTAATGGTTTTTCCGGGGCTGTAATGATCCCCTTTTCTTGCAAATCTATGGAAATTTGATGATCCCTGTGTTCTTTTTCGGATAGAAGAACTTCAACTTGCGTAGGCTTGATATCTCCAAGGACACTACCATAATATGATGTGAAGAAACTGTCATAGATACAAGATAAAATATTAATAACAGGATTTCTAGGCTGTGGTTTTCTTTGACTACGTCGTAGTTGTGGGGGGTCAGGGTGTGAGACAGGGATGTCGAGAGGAATTTCTTTATGATGTCCAGGAACTTTTTTTTTCTGATCTGAATTTTCACTTTCCTCGACATTTCTGTGATAAGGCTGTATTACTGTTCTTCGAAAATTGACTGCTCGACTGTCAATATTTACTTGACAAGTCTGGTTTTCCATTCTAATTAAATTGTAAGGGCCTTTCCAGCCTCGGCCTTCTCTATAGACAACCACTTCAGAATTGAGAGGAAGTGCCTCAAAGTTTGAGGTGAGTGGTCCATTCCGTTTGTTGAGGGCGTCAGCTACCTTACGTGCAGCTATACATTTTCTCACCTCTGCCATTGCTTTATTCATAGTAGCAGCCCGGGTGATAGTTGAGACGGACGGAGCATCTGATGAAGCCACCCGAGGATAAGCCCCGAACACGTAGACAGTTGGAACTAAGCCATTTGGCCCAACGGTATCATTTAAGGCTTTAAGAGCTATTTGTAGTTTCATCTCCTTAGATAGTGAAGGGTCCTCTTCGCTAATGATTTTATAGACACGTCTAAGTGGAATGTGGTACCTTTCCACTCGACCCAGAGAACGATGAGCCTCAACCGGCTTTAATAAAACCTCAGTATTCATTAATTTGGCACTATCTCGAAATTCTTGTGCATTGAAGTTTGTTCCTGGATCATAAACAACATAAGCTGGAGGACCGAGGTAAGTGTTGATCCAAATTTGTTTAAGGGCATCCCAAGTATGTTTGGCTGACATATTATTTAAAAATCTGCCCCCTTGAAAGTTGGTCGCTTCATCAACAATATGGAGGACTTGGCCATTGTCTAGAGTGAAAACATCAACAAATAGAGTATGATTGAAGTCACAGTCATCTTTTAACGTAAATTTAAATCGATCAGGAGCTTTGCGATGCATCTGACACTGTTTACAGAACTTAGTGAGTCGATGAAGTTCTTCGAAATTTGTTTCATGACCTGCTTGTTCAAGAACTTTATGAAAACGTTGGGTTGAAGGATGGCCAAATCTACGATGCAAACAACGTAGTTCTATCTCCGTCAGATGACAAGCGACGGCATTATTCTTAGGATTAATCTCAGAGTGCGCTAAGGCTCTTGCTTCATTTAAAAACATCCATGGGTGACCATATGCCCTGACAATTGGAATTCCCTTTCCTTTTTGGATTAGTACATTTTCTAAGTTATCAAACTTAGCTTCTAAATCATCCAAATCTTTTAGTGATAATAAAAATGGCGTATCTGCAGAGACAATATGAAAAACAACTTTTCTGATTGGTGTTATCACTTCTGCAGTTCCTAGAGAAGAGGTTTTACCGATCCCAAATTGAACTTTAGTTTCTCCGGCTTTTGATTTGTCGAGTTTAACATTTAGGGATTTTTGAAGAGCAGTAAATTGTCCATAGCCAGCAGTTGAACAATTTGCAGCTCCTGTATCAATCATCATTCCCATAAAGATGCCTGAAGAGTATTTGTTAGAGAGAAAAGTACTGACCTTCATTGATGGGGATTCATCTGGGGCAAATTGATAGCTATTTTGGAAGATATGGATTGTAGATTGGCGTTCAAGTTCCTGAATTACATGCGTACCATCGATGTCCCCGAACAAATCAGTAACATATATTTTTGAAAGATTATTAATGGATGAATCGGGATAGTCACCTTCATCACATTCGATTTCATTTGTAAATTGTTCATAATCTTTGGAGGCATCGGGATCCAAACCTTCAAATTCTATCATGTATTGGCGAACTTTACTCTCGTCCCATTTTTCAGATTTAAATTTCCGATAAGACTGCTTACGTTCGTCGTCACTGTGATTTGTGCTCCAGCAGCCAAATCTCTTACAAATGAAACACTTCTTTGTAGTTGTTGGCTTATTCGAGGTTTTTACTTGGTCGCTGTATCTTGAACTTTTGCCTTAATATTTTCGGTCCGTATAAAAATTCTCGGAATATTCCGAAGAGTTTGCACTGGTTACAAATGTTTTCTTGATTTCAGCACGAGAATAAATCGCAAGAGAGTTTCGGATGTCTTCAGATGCCCCTTGAAAGGTAGAAGAACGCTTAAACAAAGCTATGTTGCAACCTTGGACATAACGGCAAGCCCTGTAAAGCTTATCTCAAATTATAGCATCAGTTTGTAGTTCTGGACGGAGAATTGCTTGGTTATTTATAAGCTGATCTCTCATCAGGTCGAAACATTCAATGAGATTCTTTTCAGGATACTTTGCCACATAATCTTCTAACTTTGTGTCTTCCCATTCAGTAGTTTTACGTTCTTAACGTTGCTCTCTTTCAAAGTAATCTTTTATGGCTTTTATCATTTCTGCAAGTGTGAATCAATTACCAGAAATCTTGATAAAGTAGTAATCCCTTGCTTCGCCAGTGAGCATCGTAGCAAAAGCTTTTGGGTAATCTGGAGGATCCACGTTCGCTTTGTAGCAAAGATCATAGAAGATACGAAGCTTCATGTCGAGAACATCATCGGCACCGCTATACTTGTCTTCCTTTTGATGGATTTTATGCAGAGTTTGAACACCATATGTTGATCCTTGAAACGAGCCACCGGATCGATAGTATTGCTGACTTGAAGCGGTTTCTTTATATTCTTCATTGTTTTCAGAGATTGTATTATTAGCATCTGTTTTTTCATCTTTAAACTTATTAGGTTGTGGGATTTCTGGATTAAGCTTGAGAACTGAAGGCTTTATATCAGGATAATCTGATTCCCTTGGTAGAAGAGGTTGCGTTATGTTTCTTTCCTGTTCTATCTTTCTTAAGTATGCATAACTTCCAGGAAGATCTGGATTTCTTCTTGAATTGAATCCTCCAGCAGTAATGATCTTAGCAAGCTCGTCTTTCGGCCATTCTGGAGGAATTTCTGAATCCAAAAACTTTGTCAATCCTTCTGCAACTGTCTCGTTCTTGCTGATATAAATTCCATTATCTCTTAAAAAACTTCTTAAGATTCCTTTTTTTCTTTGCGAAAGATTTTTAAAATCGTCGCTCTGCCATTTTGAAAAATCCAGGCGAAAGTCCTCCCAAAGTTCTTCGTCACAGTGCTTTGTCTGTTTATAATAAGAGATTTGGTCGTCAACAAATCCATTGTAATTCTCGGATGGAACATCCGGGGTATCTTTGTTGATGATTCGATTACTCATTGTTTCCGTGGGCTATCTATCTAAGACTAAAATGCGTGATGGAACGCAGAATCAATGGTACGTCTGGCTAAGAAGACTTCTTGAATGAATTCGAAGATGTACTAGTAGCTGCTAAGGTAGTAATACCGAATCTTTAAGTTAGCCCAGCGGAAGCCTATGAATAGGGCCACTGTCTCGTCGTTACCTTGCTGTCTGGGGTCGATACAAGACGACAAGAGTTATCGTAGTTGATCAACCACTGATCGGTGTTGAGAATAACGGGGTTTACTTGGTTTAAGGCTGTCAGGAAAGCCTCTACTGTATAATATATATATGGAGATTGCCGAGTCATAGTGTTCTATGATTCTGGTCTGGCCTTTTAGCCGAGTGGTAATGCATCTATCTCGTGTATCATGTAGGATGGCAACCTTTAGCCTGACACCCACCTCTTGTCTTCTGTGTCTTCCCACGCTGTCTACATACCGCTTATGACAAAGGCCTTAATTCAATAATCAAGTAAAAAAATCTCGTCCTTTTCATTTCTCTCTTTTCCAGGGTTAAATAACAAACTTTACAAATGAGCTTAGCGGCCGTAGCTACTACACGTGATATAAATACTGCATGTATAAGGAAACAATGAATGTGGAACCCAATTAATAGATTTATAAACCAACAGTATTTGTGATTGTGACTCATCTATGTATTTATAACCCTTAGACATCTTCGGCTGTGCAGAAGACGATGCTGTCTCTTCTGGGAAGACTCCAGGCAAATAAAATTTGTTTTTATTATCTTGACTTGAAGATATTTCTTCGATTTTTTCATTATCAAGCAATGGATGTGTTGGAATTAAAACTTTCATTTGATTTGTTACCTATGTCTCCAGCGGCTGTGAGCAGATGTCTTCTTCAAGGCTAGGCCATTCAAGAGCTTGGATGAGTTCTTGTTCGGTGATCTGCTTAATTGCTAGCGCGTCCAGATGATGAGGATTTTATAGATTTCAGGAATCAATGGTGACATCTCTTGAATTAATAATTTTGCCTATGCTCGGGATCCAAACTTTATATGTATTAGTAGATTCCGATCCAACTAGGTATCCGACATGTGCGCGCGTCAACAATTTATCCAGTCAGGGAATATTTTTGTTCAATGCATACACTTTACTTCCTATGATGTCAAGGTATGAAAAAGGTGGCTTGTATCCATAAACAAATTCAAGCAGCGTTTTCCAACCAAGCTTCCTTGATGGTGTCCGGGTCATGATATATCCAGCCGTGACTACAAGTTGAGGCCGTAGATCTTGTGGTAGATTCGCCCCAATTGCGAATGCTCTTGCTTTAAGTATGATCCACCGTCTATTTACCTCAGACTGTCCATTCTGCTCTTGTGTCTTGGGAGCCGTTCGCTCCACAATAAGTCCCTGGCCTATGGCTAGCTCATCAAGAGATCTTTGTAGTGAAGATTCACCACCTATAAGAATATATTTAACACTTTAATCCAGAGATTTGATCAATTGAATGGTCTTCCTCATGAATTTCAATGATTCTGATTTTGCGTACATAGGGAAGATCATGTTAAATAAAGTTTTTGCAGATTGAAAATGTATTATTTGTGTAGTTGAATTGAAACCTTTTCTCATTGCAATGAGATCAACTGTTAATCTGTCGAAAGGTTTTGTCTGAGGATGTTCTTTGTTTTGTATTTTTGATATATTTTGATGTGACTTTGATAGAGCACATGTTTCACATTGAATTTTTCTTGGAGCCGGTACAGTGTCTAGCACAGTAATTGTTCCATCCCGTGCCGTGCTTGCAATCCTATCTACCACTTCTGGTGATGGATGACCAAAAATCCGATGTAGTTGAACCTTGTCAAATGTCTTGTGTCGGGTTTTGTTTATTTTTTGATTATTTGCTACCCCTAAAAAAGCCGATTGGGCTTGGTCTGAACTGTTGTTAGGCAAACTGCAATTTATTGGCGATTTTTCAAATGTCCAGTGTCGTCCATTTTGGAATAAGTTGCAAAATAAAGTCCCATCTGACCGAGCCAGGTGCAATGTCTTCATGGAGTTCCAATGAACGTTCTTGTCACAAGCGGTATTGTCATAAGCGGTATGTAGACAGCGAGGCTGGAGACAGGGGTCAAGAGGTGGGTGTCAGGCTAAAGGTTGCCATCCTACATGATACACGAGATAGATGCATCACCACTCAGCTAAAAGGCCAGACCAGAATCATAGAACACTATGATCTGGCAATCTCCATATATATATTATACAGTAGAGGCTTTCCTGATAGTTCTTAACATTCATCAGATGCAAAGAAACAAGGCTTGTCATAAATCCTGGAATTAAGGCTGCTTTGGCCAAGGTTATCTAGCCGCCGCTTTCTGCCGTTGAAATTTTTACTTTGCAGGTTCCCCAGGCTTGGACGGGATACTTCGTGGTCCCTGAAACAATATGATGATTCTTGACAAATGACTCAGTTCTTTGGAATCTATGAAGATTCTCATTATTGCAGATATGAACATCTGAATCGCTATCTAACACCCAGTGGTTTTTTAAGTGAAATTCTGAGGATGATGTTTGATTCGCCGTAATTAGTGAAGCGCCGTAGTCGGCACTTGACTCCAACAATGTTGTGAAAGTTCCTAGATCATTACCCTGGATATCAACATCTCTTTGTTGAAAAAAACCTGCATAGTCTAACTGCAAAGCTTGTGAGAGTGTTGAAGTTAGATCATAGCCAAACTTCAACTTGAAAGTTTTTCGTAAATTTTCCATAGAACTTTGAGAAAGTTTTTTGTTAATTTTATCGAATGTCTCCTTCTGAAATTTAAAGCTCAGTGGTCGTTTGGTGTTCTTAAAATTGAGGTAAAAACACTTCTCGTATAAATGACTGTATCCACACAGACAGATTTTATCCCCGTTTTGCTTTCTCCCTTTGTGGATCGTGAAAGGATCAGACAAAATTTCATCTCTGATATCTATACTTGCCGCAAAAACTCCAGATGAATTATTGAGATTTGCAGAATTTTCACCGTTTCGCAAAAATATTTTGTTCAGTCTCTGATGCTGTCGAAATTCTTTTAAATATCCTGGAAAATCTGATTTTATCCTGTCATATTCTATATTAATTTCGATTGCAACTAGGTTAGCTGTAGCCCATGCTTCATTGATCGGGCGTGTAGCAAACAAGAAATCGTATTGAGCTTGTGGACTTTCTACTATCGATAGCTTCAATTCTTTCTCTTCTTCATATACTGACTCCCATTCATCTAGCGAGAGAAGAATCTTCCTATCGTTTGGTGGAGACTTAAGAGAGTTCCACTTCTGTATAATTTCTTGTCTTCTCGCTTGGTCTGAAGGCTGGAAATTGTTACTGAGATGAAGTAATATTTCTTTGACGTTTGATCCACCCTTTAGCTGTGGTAAGAGGCTTTCCAAAGTTGACCCTAAAATTTTATTTTGAATCCCTTTAATCTTCTCTCAATCTCTTGGATCTCAATTTTTTCTTCTTTCCAAGTGTTGTCCCGGTACTTGAAATCTTCTAGCTCTATCGCACTAAGCTTCAAGATAGATTTGGCTGCAGGATTAACGTCTGCGGGAGTTGGTCTGGGTGAAAGTGTAGGTAGCTCGGAGTTTTCCTTGGATTTTGGATCAATAAAATTCCAAACATTCTTGATATCTGTTAAACTGTTTCCATTTGACGCCATTTTGATCGTATAAATCCATTCCAAGTAATTCTGAGTGCCTTTGAGAATTGTAACACCACTCGATGGATTCGTTGAAAACGATGAAGACATCTTACAAGTAGATGAACCAGTCTATATTGTCACAGATTAACTATATGAGGCATTGAGCACTTGTATGAGTAATGGTTGTTAATAATTCACTATGAAGAAGAAAAGCTAACTTAGGTTCCGAACAATCCTCTACATACAAGTTCTGTGTTTCCTTCCCATTGTTCAGCTTCGAACATCACCCGTGAGTAATTATCGAAAATCAAGGATACAAACTTATAATTAGTATCAGTCAGTTCAAGCCAAACCCTGATTACCTAGTCATGCTGTAGCCCTGATTATAGACCCTTGTACAATCTAGGACCCTTGCATAATGCAGTCGCTAATCTCTATCATTAGTGATCTTGCCTTATGTACCCATGATCTGCATGATAGTACATGCCTGCGATAACCATCGTTGGCTACAGGTTTACAATCGGCTGAACAGCCGTCACAATTCCCCTTCTTTCTCTTCAGGGTTGTTGTGTCATTTCTCCTTTTTTTTCGTCTTGACCTCCGTACCTCTGCAATATGTTTCTCCGCGGGCCCAATAAACGTACCAGCGTCAGTTTGTGGCGGCCCATCATGGGTTTTGATGGGTCCATATCACTTTTCAAATTCGTCTAACGCCTTAGTATCTTTGACATGTTCAACCGGCTCCCAAGTTGGTTCAATCCATCCAACCCATTTCACGAGAGCTTGTCGAAATGATCCACGTCCGCGACGAACAGTTCTAGCTCGTATGATCGACTCGATTTCATACTCCGATTCTTCTAAACTATCAACCATGGGTGGGTTTTGAGCGTCATCGCAAATTTGGCTGGGTAATGGGTCAGTGCCTGCCCTTTTAATCAACTCAACGTGGAAACGTTTGTGTATATTTCCAGGCATGTTCAATTTAACCGTGAGTACATCCGGAACGGCTGTTACCTCGTACTTCGCGTGTTGCCATGCGAGCTTCTTTGAGAGTTGTGGCGTCTTAACATTCTGCAGATTTAACCATACCTTGTCTCCTACCTTGAACCTCTCTGGCTGGCGACGAAGCCTATTTGTATTTTGCTCGTATCTTTGTTGAGCCGAGGCCATTGAGGCTTGTGCGAACTCTTGCGCATCCTTTAACCGTTGAACGTATGTCATAGCTCATAGGTGTCCAGGATGACGCGACTCATTTTTTGCTAACGGAGTTGGTTCCATCAAAGGGTCCATGTCGTAACCATGTCGCAAGAAAAACGGACTCATCCCTCCAATCGCTGAGTGAGGACGACTATTTAAGGCCAGCTGTGCCATCGGATGCAAATCTATCCAATCACTTTGAGCGTAGCATGTAAATGCTCGTAGATACTTGTAAATTTCTTGGTTTGCTCGTTCGCTCGCATTTGATTGTGGATGATAAGCCGTGGTTAGTTGCTGGGTAATGCCAGTTAATTTACAAAATGTCGTCCAAAAATGACTGAGCCAATCACTTCCCCTATCGCTAGTAAGATAGCGTGGGAAACCAAAGTATTGATAATACCAGTCGACGAAAACTTTTGCGCAATTGTTTGCTATCATAGAATTGGTTCCAAAAATAAATATGTCTTTGGAAAGTCGATCCGTAATCACCATGATATTTGTGCACCCTTCGGACTCGGGGAGGTCAGTGATAAAGTCTATGGTTAAATCGCTACCAATGCGCTCTGGAATCGGAAGTGATTTTAAGAACCCGGCTTTTGCCTCCCGCCATACCGTTGTTCGCCCACACACGTCACAATTACGTATAAATTGCCGAACCGAGTCCCTCAATTTCGGCCAAAACCACCGACGCAAAATCATTTCAACCATTGTATCTTTACCCGGATGGCCGATCAGATAGCTATCGTGTATTCTCTGCATTATAGCCGTACGTAAGGGCTCGAAATTTAGAACCCAAATTCTATTTTCTCGACCCCGGAGAACTCCATCTGCCGCTACCGTGCACTCGGCTATATTAGCACTAAGTTTGAATGCCAAGTCTGGTGGGAAACCTCGTTCCCCATTGCGCACAGCATCCCGTGCTCGTCGCCAATCCTCATCTGACTCAACGCCTATCTTCCACAACGCCTGTACTTCCTTATCCTCAAATAATCTAGCCAAAGCAGCCGGATCAGCTTGTAAGCCAACAGCACCTTCCCCTACATTAGGCTCTATAGCTGCTGGATGTGCCTGCACAGAGGGTAGCAGTTGCATTATACGCCCACTTGTTCTTTCGTCGCTAAAGCCAACAAGTTTATCTTGATCGCGTCGAGATAAAGCATCCGGTCGCTCACAGTTGTTCCCCGGTCGCCATTCAAACGTATATTGAAATTGTTGCAGGACATTATTATATCTAACTTGTCGTTCATTCAAAAGTCGCTTAGTCATGAAATACTCTAGATTTTTATGGTCACTCAGAATTTTAAACGGCTTAGCTACCGATATTAGCTCTGGTTTCCATTCTTGTAAACAAGCCACAATTGAATGCATTTCTTTGTCGTGAATTGGGTAATTTGCCTCTGCACTATTGAGCCTTTTCGAAAAATAGGCTACCGGACGTATTTGTCCTTGCTCATCAACTTGCGATAGACATCCTCCAACCGCATAACCGGAACTGTCAGATTCTAAGATGGTATCGCGCTCTGGATCCCATTGCGCTAAAACTGGCTCCGATGCAAAGATTTCTTTCAGCTCTTCGAACGCTCTGCTTTCGTCACGACCCCGTTGCCATTCAGAACCTTTCTTTGTTAATGCTGTTAAAGGCGCCGCGATTTCAGAGAATCTTTCAACAAAACACCGATAGAAATTAGCAAATCCTAGGAAGGACCTTACGCCCTTCACGGTTGTTGGCGCACTCCATTCTTGAATTGCTTTGACCTTAATTGGATCAACTGCAACACACTCACCAGCCTTTACAATGAATCCCAAATATTTGACCCGTTTGCAAAGGAATTCACACTTATCCAAGTCAAGATAAAGTCCAGCTATTTCGAGTTTCCTGAGTATGCTACGAACCGTTTCCCAGTGTCCTTGCTCACTACCGTCTGTGTATGCCAGGATATCATCAACATAAGCCGTCGCATCAAGATCCAAATGCTCTCTTAGGTGCTCGTTTATGTATCTTTGAAACGAGGCTGGTGCGTTACCTAGGCCAAAAGGTGTCACCAGCCATTCAAATAGCCCTAGCCGACAACGAAATGCCGTCATCCATTCATCCCCTTCTCGAACTCTTACGCGGTGGAATGCCGATTTAACGTCTAGCTTCGTGAACCATCGCGCTTTTGATAGCTGTCGCAAAGTTTCCTTAAACAGTGGCAATGGATATCGATCCGGCACTGTAATTGCATTCAAACCCCAATAATCCACACAAAAACGTAACCCACCATTTTGTTTTTTTGCAAAAAGTACTGGAGATGCAGCCGCTGAACTACTCGGTCGTATCCATCCTTTTGCCAAAAGCTCTGTTAACGTTTTCCGCAGAACCAACAGCTCTTCTCTTGACATATTGTACAAAGGCCCCCATGGAGGTTGCAAGGGCTTCCCATCTTCATGACGTAAATTTATGGCATGATCTAGAGTACCACAAAGTGGTGGTAAGTCGTTCGCTCCATGATCGTCTGCAAACAGGTGTGCAAAATCTTTCACTTGATCTGGTAACCGTGCTTTAGCTTCTTCTATTGATAAGCCGGGCTTCGTGCGTAGTGCCTTATTTATATCTTCCAAAGAAGCCTTGCAGATCGGAAGCGTTTTGACCATTGAAGACAAAATATCTATAGAGGCTGCCCTAGGCTCCTTAACTCCCAAGAACTTTTGCCGCCAAAACTTCACGCTGTATATTGACGTGTCACATTTTCAAAGTTCTAAGCGTTGCTCCTTGGAGTGGATCACAGCATCCTGGTCTTCGAGCCATTTTTTCCCGAGGATCATCTGATGCGTGCTGCAGGGAACAATATATAGCCACAGCTTCTTTGTCACAATCCCATCAAGATCAACAGAAACATATGTTATGTCTTTCACCACAGATCTTTCTTTCGAAGAGCTCTCTGCTGTCTGAAGACGTCGTGGAGCAATTGCTTCGCGGGGTAGATCTAATTTGGTTGCCAGTGAATCTTCAATAATTCCTGAACACAAACAACCATTATCCACCAACGCCTGCACCATTGTCAAATCGTTGATCAGCGCGTTGACCAAAAACGGGTTTGTGTCCATCCTAGATTCCTGTCCCCTAGTTGTTGCTTTTCTTATTGGTTGCTTAGTCGAAGAACACAATGGTATATTAGACTCATAATTCCCGTCGCTTATTTCCTGACAAACCATTTTGGTATCATTTTTTTTGTCATTTATTTCGTATTTTGATGGAACGCTTCTATACTGTCTGAATTTAGGGTTAATTGCTGGGAGCAGGGGACATATTTTGGTACTACAGCCCTGTCGTTCGCATCGATAACAACGACATTCTGTTTTGAGTTTGAAAATTTGTTCTCTTGTTTTCCACTTGGCTCGTAGAGGGTAGCCATTAAGATCTAACAATACATCTCTGGGACGAGCAACATCTTTTTCGTGGGCAATCCCTCCAATTGGAAGGAGAGCACAAACCCTTGCATAGCAGCCCTGTTGCTCACATCTAAAACATCGATTCTCTAGACGAAGTCTCTCAATTTGTTCGGCTGACTTCCACTGAGCTCTGCGTGTTTTATCCGAAATTTCTCGCGGCACTTGCATTTTTTTATATTCTTTGTCGTGCCTATCTTCTATACACCGTCGTATCCTAAGTTGCGTCTATCGTCGTGTCTAACGTTGTGTATATCGTCTTATCCACTGTTTTCTCTATCGTCGTCTCGTTGTCGTCTCGTCGTAGTTATTGTCGTATTTATCGTCGTGTCTAACGTAGTCCTAAGATAGTGAATTATATGTCACAGATTAACTATATGAGGCAATGAGCACTTGTATGAGTAATGGTTGTTAATAATTCACTATGAAGAAGAAAAGCTAACTTAGGTTCCGAACAATCCTCTATATACAAGTTCTGTGTTTCCTTCCCATTGTTCAGCTTCGAACATCACCCGTGAGTAATTATCGAAAATCAAGGATACAAACTTATAATTAGTATCAGTCAGTTCAAGCCAAACCCTGATTACCTAGTCATGCTGTAGCCCTGATTATAGACCCTTGTACAATCTAGGACCCTTGCATAATGCAGTCGCTAATCTCTATTATTAGTGATCTTGCCTTATGTACCCATGATCTGCATGATAGTACATGCCTGCGATAACCATCGTTGGCTACAGGTTTACAATCAGCTGAACAACCGTCACATATATAAAGTGTAGAAAAAATGAAAAAAATTGAGATAAAAATAAAATTATAAAGTAAAAGATGAGGGAGAGGGAGAGGGAAAGGATAAAGTAAAAATTTGTTGTTCAGATACTTTTATCTCCGAGTGCAGTCGTTGCAGCCCGGGCTCATAACTATGTGACTTTGGAAAGGATAATCACGGTAACTGATGCTGTGTATGATACAGCTATAATAAAAAACTGCCTGTTGCAGATGATCACAGGGGAAAAAGAGGCTGTGTATGATACAGCAAGAAGACACTCTGTAACAAGAATCACATAAGAAAAGATATGTGCTAGGTATGATCTAGCGGAAGATTGAGCTCTGTAGTTGGAGTGTCTTGAATATGAAGTATGTCCTGGTTGTCAAAAGTCCAAAATTTCCCTTAGATATATTAAGCCAGACCCATGTTTGCCTTAGAAAAAAAACTCCCTGAAATGTGGTCACTTGTATCAGAATACGACATTTACCAAATGTCTCAACACATTGTTTCAAAAAATCGCCAAGCATGAGGCTGTCATTGAAACCACTGAAACCTTGCAACAACAATTATCAGTACATGCGATAAAACAAGTAAGTAAAATAATAATCATAACCCTTTATCAAACATGTAAAAAAAAAGCTAGAAAAGCTATGCTGGGGTCGGATGGTGCAGTGGTACACCGTCCAGGCCGTTCTCCCAAGTAGAGTCTGGGTAGCTTGGACACATGCCCCACTTGAGACAGGAGAAAGCTGGTTCGAATTCAGCAAGACCCTCACACCACTTCTCTCGCGGTGATACTGTATTCGTAGAATGACGAAAGCATGCTCAGATAGCCACAGGTTTTTCTCGCTTTTCCCTGTGGTGGGTATTCACGGAAGAGGGTACATGTCGTAAGGCGTTATTCTCGTAGTGGTATCTGCAAATGAAATCTGAGTATGAGTGTTCCAAACGTCAAAATGAGTCGTTCTATAACAAAGAATACGTATCTTCCGAAAAATACCTACGTGGGCCTTCAGGCGCCGAAATAGGATAATAGAAAAATTTTTTTAAAGCTATGCTGATATTCCTAAACCAATCATATGCGAAGTCTATGTTGTTTTACATAAATACAGTCGTCTCTCTAACTCGATAGTGGGTCCCGGTATAAGTGTTGAAAGTATTTATTGTAACTTGGACTTTTATATTTGCACACTTACCCTTACAGGTTATTTTACATGCAGGGGTAAGTATTGCAAATGTAAATGGTTGAATTTCAATGAATATTTTCAACACTTATACCGGGACCCACTATCGAGTTACAGGGGCTCAGAGGTAAGTGAAGGCAGTACAGGGTCGCGGGGGTAATACTTTACCCGCAAAAAGCGGCAGAGCTCATTTTATGTGGGCAAAGTATTACCCCCGCAACCCTTTATGTCTTTGCAGGGTTTTTAATTGCCGATTATTATACCAATATGGCGGTTTCCTTTGTTGATCTTTTCTAAGCGAGGCCATATTAGGATTTGCTCAAAACCTAAATATCAATTTAAGGTGAGAGATTTCTTGGCGACGAAAGTGAAGGCAGTATGTCACTCTTGGCTAAATATTAAATGGTGTCTTAAGAAATCCACCTCAAGGATAATATCAAGGATTTCGACAGATCTATCTCAAGATTCTAATATACAAAGTGTTCCTAATATGAAGTTGGACCCCCTTGAACACTAAATACCTCTTCACATCTCTTTAACATGCTTAGAATGAGTGATCGAAGCTTATCCTCTGTTGTACAGTTGTACCATGCCTCCAGTATAATTCGGCGATTCTCTGCTTTACTCCGCTACCTCCCCCGCTCAAACTCTGGATATACATTTTGAATGTATAGTTCCATCATACCCCACACATTCTCAATTGGATTTAGATCTGGGTAGTATGCTGGCTATGAAATAGATTGAATTCTATGTGCCATGAGATAATCTCTTGCGGGAGGTGCATTGTGTACTGGCGCATTATCGTGCATAAATAAATATGCACGACCTGTCTCTTGCCGTCTGTTTCTGTGCCAGTTCACAACAAGGGGAAGGATGTGTTGGCGATAGCCTTCTGAGGTCATCTTGCCCCAGTCGGCTTCCCAGAAAACACAAGGGCCTCTCTCGATTCCGGCGAAACTACCCCAAAACATTCAAGAATTATTCTTACAGTATCGATCAATGACACACGTATTATCATGAGCCTCTCCTTTCTTCTTAGACTGTGAGTAATCAAAATTTTTTGGATTTATATAGGAATTGCTTACCTTTCTAGTCACATGGCTCGGCATAATAGGTCCGTCATTAATCCAAGTTTTGTCACTCCAAAGTACTTGCGACCACTCTTGTTCTTGCCATTGAAGGCGTTGTTCTGCCTATACTTTCCGTGCCATCATGTGATTCTCTGATAACGGCGGAGACCTTCTCGGAAGGCATCGAGAGAACCCTCTTCCCTTGAGTGCACTACGGATTGCACTTTCTCCGGCAGCCCATGAGGAGAAATGAACTGACAGTTCTAGATAAGAATATTGTCGTGCCTCGCGAGAACTGCAGATGAATTCCTCCAACTGATCGATTTGGTTAAGAGAAAGTTTAGGAGGGCGTCCAGTCCTTAATTTAGGAGATGCACGATCAGATTGAACAGTGTTCTTGACTTGTGAATATGTTACTCGTAACTGAGTCGCAATTTGTTTGTACATGAATCCCGTCCGATACAGTGCAAGTATCTGGGGAAAATCAGTTCGTATAAGTGCCTAGTTCAGTACCAGAATTCTACAAATACCTCAAGTCTTTGATCTCGACTGAGATATGAAGCACGAGTTTGACCTTGTAAAGTAGCGTGAGTATTCATGATTAGACGATAGTAATTCTAATAAAGTAGATTCTCGGGAGGCTTGTGCCAAATTGCGAATGGCGTTCGATAACTTTATCTTTTTCTAATATCTGTAAGATGGTTTAATTAACAATGATGCAGCCGTAGATTATTACGAACGAATGTTAGCAGCGGCTTTTCCGATGAAATGAAATCGGTGTGAAAGATAAGATCATATGATCTTGTCTAACCTAGAAAATTGTGTAGCATGGCTAGGATATATCCATATTATAACCCCTGTATATAAAATTTCCAGCTGCCTTCACTTACCCCTGAGCCCCTGTAGAGAGGGACGACTGTACGTAAATATTAGGTAAGCGAAGCTTAACAATATTGCCTCAAGCATTCAGTTCCCTGAATCCTTACAGGAATTAATGAACAATTGCGAAAGAGCGTTAATGGAATATCTGAGTTGAAGGGATACATGGGATCAAGATGTATGTAAATCACTTGTCATAGCTTACGAAGGTACAGCCCATAAGTATTATTCCATGTCGACCAGGGGGGGGGGGGGCTTGGCCACCACAACGCTTTCCTTAATTAGGCAACATCGCGAGAATGCACCTCGCACCCATTCCTGCTGTGTTTTGTATGAGTTCTAATGATCAAAGCATTGATTCAATGATTCCCAACTCATAATACAAAATGCAAAATAATTCCTATTCTTATAATAACTAATACTTAGTAAACAATCCATTGCGTTGATGTTGTTGTCATCGGAATACATACAAAACACAGTAGGGATAGGTGCGAGGTGTATTCTCGCGATGTTGCCTAATTAAGGAAAGCGTTGTGGTGGCCAAGCCCCCACCCCCCTGGTCGACATGGAATAATACTTATGGGCTGTACCTCCGTGCAGGTTGAATACAATTTGATACAAAAATAGCTCCAGTCAAAAGTCCCCATCTACATAAGCGTTCAAAATAGATGGATATCTGTTAGTACTTTAACAAAGATCTTGCTGAATAGAGAAAGCTACAAGTAAACTATGTTCCAACATCAGAGATGATCGCCGATGGTATGACAAAGCCGTTAGCACGAGTAGCCTTCCAAAGGTTTTAAAGGCAGATAGTATTAGTTAATCTTGAAGACCATGAAAATTGGAGAGATAACTTGTCCTGAGGGGGTTTGATAAGTTATAGAGGTTCAGGTCAATTAAGGTTGAATACTAAACCCGTCATTTGTAGAGCAAGGACAACTTTGGCGAGCACTACAGTAAATAGAGAATAGTAGATTAGGTAGTTAGATGTTCTGCTAAGTAAAGTGATAAGAATTTAAAAAAATTCACTCCGTATGTTATGTTAAGTTAACCCCCTTCATTCGGTAAGAAGACCCTAAGCAAAAATATCGTAAACTCGTAAAGAGTTTGTAATACTAAAGATTATCAACAAAAGGGCTATCAGCAGTTGACAACAATCGTTCCACGATACATGATAGCTTCTACTCAATAAAATGATAGTCAACATGCTGGCTATATTTGATCAGCTTGATCGACTCGTGAAAATTTCTGCAGTTAATGGGCCCGATTAAAATTCAGAAAAGAAAGATTAAAGGGATACTCCGGAGGATTTTCATTGAGGCCTGTACTGTCTATTCATCATTCTTCCAGTGGCCTCGAAATTCTAGTAAATCTCTTTGCCCATAAATTTCACCTATTACAGATAATATCATATCAATTGTAGCGCGAGTATTCCAGTCCAAAGCAGAGGTAGTACTAAATTTTGGCGAAGCAATTATTTCTGGCTCTAAATTCACAGGTTCTTCTTCAGCTGCTACCCCACGGAGGTTTTGGAGAACTCGGGCCTTGGCGCTGAACAAGTCCTCTGACGTATCTTCTAAATCGGCGGAGCTGATTGGCGAATCGATCTTGCTTTGATTCTCTTGATTTTGCAGCACCTCATCAACATGAGCCTTTTCTGAGATGGAAGTATAATCGCCACCTGCTTCATTCGATTTCTGTAAAGTTTGTACTGAATGTTCATCAAGAGTCTTTTCAACAGAATTATCATTGTCTTGACCATATGTAGTAGTATTTTCGACTTCAATTTCTTCAATTTCTTCCACTTCATCGAAATCATCTGGAATGGGTTGTAGCTCGGACTCATCGATAGGATCAAAAATCTGATGATCCTCATGTCCATCATGGTCGGCTTCAATTTCTTGTCGCTCAGTTTCCCAATCTACTTCTTTTCTTAAGCTTGTGCTTAACGCGACAGCCTTCTTCCCCAGTTCTCGTAAGACACTGATTTCCTCGCTTGTTAGGCTTCCGTTTTCTGGCAAGCGTGCAAGTAAGCCCCAGATCCATCGACTCACATTCATTTTTTCCCTCAGCCCACTTTTTAAAACAGTACCCTGAGCGAGCAGGCCAAGCAGTCTCAGCACTGTACATTTATTCATACATGCAACTTGGGCAGGGTTTGGATCAGTATTTTTAAGATTTCTAATCCACCATTTTGCAAGATCCTTGTTGAGAGGGCCAACAGACACCCGGTAGTTAGGATGAAGGTTCACCACAAGATCATCTGGAGGGGGTTTATTCAAATAGACACGCAATTTCCTATACCTGAGTAGTATAGAATCATAGGATTTCATCAAAATTTCGAATTCATCATCTTTAAAGCCGTGATCCTGTACGAGCGCATCATCACCGATTGAGATAAATGCGCCATCCTCGTATTTGCTTAGATAACCATTGGGATTATCGTCACTACCATAGTTTGAAAGACTTTCGTCGGATCTAGGTGCGACGAGAACATTTGGAATGTTGGTCGCTTCTTGTCTACCCAGATTCAGGGGAGGTTCACGCAGGATTGGTAGGTAACTTGCCTTACAGATCTCAAGTATTCTAAAGCCTTAATTTCATCTTGATCTCTCGTACCTGCTTCATCATCAAATCCGTTTATCTCACCGTCTAAACCTGGGAAGGCGCTTCGCTGGCCATATGTTGGATCGATTCTAGCATCAAGTGATGGCCGACAACGTAATTTGTTGCTGTAAATATAAGGAGGTGAGTCACAGTGATGTTTACGACTAGGACTTGCCATTCTTTCTATTAAACATGAGCTAGATGCTATAGCCTCGATGGTTAGGAAGCTGAATAACCAGACAAGTCGCCTTGTCTGTGTTGTGAAAATGATGCTCTTTTATTCCAGCGAAACAATAATTGAAAAATCCAAGTCACGTTACAAGGATACCATAAATATACATCTATGAACATCGAATTGCATAACATCGAAGAACACCGATCACCGACGCAAGGTTGTGGGTCGGATGGTGCAGTGGTACACTGTCCGGGCCGTTCTCCCAAGTAGAGTCTGGGTGGCTTTGACATGTGCCCTACTTGAGACAGGAAAAAGCTGGTTCGAATCCAGCAAGACCCGCACACCACTTCACTCGCGGTGATAATGTATCCGTTGGATGACAAAAGCATGCTCAGATAACCACAGGTTTTTCTCGCTTCCCACCTGGGGTGGGTATTCATGGAAGAGGGTACATGTCGTAAGGCGTTATTCTCGTAGTGGTATCCGCAAATGAAACCTGAGTATGAGTGTTCCAAATGTCAAACAGAGTCATACTGCGTCACATAGATATCTTCCGTAATTATTCGCATTTTAGCCTCAGGCTGCATACGCAAGACTGATTTTAAAAAAAAGAATATTGACTGTTGATGTAAAATTTATTAGGTCTACCGATAACGTGCAGCCACGCACCCTAAAGTTCCCTATTGGGATGCACGACCTCGAAAAGCGTACGCTATCCTCAGTCGCTAGAACTAAGATAATACAATCTTGACGCTGAACATTCATACTAAGGAGGCATTCGCCGACACCACTACAGGGTAACACTTGGTGAGACTTACGTCCCGCTTCTCCCCTCAACTATAAATACCTGCCCAAGGAAAAAACAAAAAACCTCAGACTCCTTAGTATGCTTCATTATCCTGACTTTTGCAACCGCGCGAGATGTGATTTCACAACGTCCTCGTATTTTGTCGTAGCAAGTGTTCAGGCCACAGAACTTTCAACTTAGATATGACCCAGATAGCGGACCATAACACTATCTTTTGTCGATTGGGGCCTTGGCACGCACAAAACTCTCGAAGTTGAAGTATCCCCTCAAATTCTCCTTTCAAAAACTCTATCCTCCCTCCACATCCTGCTTACTTGTCCTTCCGTCTCTCATAAATTCCCACTACAATCATATCCTTCCTCGATTGTCACGAGCAATCTCTCTTCCCAAATTTGTGCCCAGCGACTTCCATCCTCCGTCGGGTATCCATATTATCGAGGGCGTACATTTGGGGATCATAACAGGGTAAGCGGCGCGCTAATTTCATAGGGGATGGTCCAAAATAGGAAGATAATCGATAGGTTGTAAAGTTGATAGAGATGCATGTGGGGTTGAGGTCAAGTTATGGCCAAGAGAATGCTTGACGTGATGAGAGTAGACCACTGACCCTGATCGTATACGACTCCTCTTCGCTATCTCAAATATGCAGCGAACATATTGAGTGTTTACAGCTGGCACCAGGTGAAGGTGAAGAGTCCGACTTTGCCAGCTGAATATTGACTGTATTTGATTTACATAGATCTAGCTAGAAAGTAAATTCACGTGATATGGAATATTCTTTCATATTTCCATTGTGTCTGACAACCTGTAATTATTCTGTTTCCACGCTAGTCTAATCATATCTGTTATAGAATGGTCAATTTTCGTGCAATTCTTATTGCGTCACAGCAGTACAAATTATCAGGGAAAACAGTTCAACTTGCATGATGTGTTGTAACCCTAATGATTGTTATAAAAGGACGCTAAAGTTGTAGATTGAGCCTCTCTTTAGAGTGTCAATGCCATACAAAATCAACGCTAATTAGTAACAATTTTCAGGGCTGCAATACTACATGCAAGTTGGACTTTTTTCCCCTTGATACCCTGTACATTTAACACTTGCGCTATGGTTAACAATATCAATTCATTCCACTACATCTTCAAGTAGAAAACTCGGACTTTTTTGGCTAAGTTTTTATCATTAATTGCTAAATTGCTTTCAAACATAAAACCGATTGCTCACAATAGAAATACAACCAAAAAATTTCTTTAAAGACTACTAGTGGGACGGTATATCGGAGGGGCGGAGGCCAGTCCCGGTAGACTTTCAACTCCACAACTGATCCTGGTATTAGTATCACGGTGACTTGCCGTGGCCTCTTATCAATTGGTACAAGGCGCCCACACTTCTCTTGTCAATGTCAATTTATATGTACTAGTACAGGCTCTCATTTATATTGGATTAGTTGGTGCTAAAGCGAGCTGTACGTATTGTGCTCATATATCAGGTAAGGAGGCTAAAGGGTTACGACTGTGTCATCAATTCAGGTATCAAAGTAGCATCTTTGTCTGCAGAATACTCCTTGGACAGAAGCTTATTTCAAACTGTTCTTTACCTACCATCAATCATTATCAGCGGCAGTGGTATCAGCAGCATCAAAGATCCGACACATTTACTTCAAGAAAAGAGGAGAAAGGCAATTCTATCAAGGTACAATAAAATAGACCATTGAAAATTATTCATTCAGGCCCTATTAACTCTTTTAAAATGACTAGCGGGACTCGCCTACCATTAGAAACAATTGCTCAGATAGGTGAAATAATACTTTGGGAGCCTTCATGCCAATCGATGTTGTGGGCTTGCACTCTCGTTTCTCGGGCGTGGTACTCTGCCTGTATCGGCCATCTCTACGAAATGCCTATTCTAGATAGCAGCAATTTTGAATTATTCGTTCGAACAATTTGTCCCTCCAAAAATGCGCATATCCGTGCTTGTCCACTCGCATCTCTTGTACGGAGTCTCGATATGGGAGAGTTGGCACATGATTCAAGCAGGAGCCTAATGGCGAGACTGATAGGACGGCTCAAGGGAAATATAGATGAATTTGTGGCACCGCAAGTCTCATTTTCGGTTAACAGCCTTGCTGCCCTCAGCAAGTGCAAAAAGTTACGATTCCTAGATTTAAAGCTCGTTTCAACATCCATACCAACCAAGCTCCTATTCCAAGCAATCCAGTCACTCACGGAACTGGAATCTCTTCACTTCCCGCGTAGCTCAAGCAATAATGGAGAATCCACTTCCGAAATATATACATGGCCACCACAACTTCGATCCCTTTATATCGCTGGCGGTGTAAATGATCAATTTTTTCTTTCTCAACTTTCTGGCGCACCAAAAACACTCTCAACACTTACTATCCGACATTGCCCTCAAGTTAATATAACGACAATTGGTTTTATCCTCGCCACACTTGGGAAACAGCTTAGACATCTATCCATCTGTCATCCCATGCCACAGCTATCCTCTGGAATGTTGGACAACATACTCGCTTTATGTCCATTTCTACACACTCTCATAGTCAGTGCAGATTATATTTCTCACAATCTATTCCAACCAAAAGCAAAAAATCATCCTCTCCAAAAACTAATCTTAGAATGCTCTCCTATCGCTGAACCAGATGTCACAATCCAGCCAGGCGTAATCTCAAATGCGATAAATGATGATTATTTGCCCAACCTACGAAGTGTTACAGTCAGTCGGAGGCTTCTTTGGATGGCTCAATCAAAGACAAAACATGAGGTTGCATCCCTTAAATTACTTCTACACTCGAAAGAGATCGCTCAGCCTTTGGGTGTTTCGTGCGGTGTCTTTCTGATAGAGGATAATCTCGGCAACATCTATGTTGATGATTGAACAGCAATGTGATCATCAAGTTTATTGAGGTTGAATAAATTTCCGTGTTCGTCGCGATTACATCCAATTGTGATTCACTTGTTCGATAAAATACCTTGTGTCGGCATATGACTCACGCTTGGCTCATATTTCCGTTAATCCAATCTCAGAGCCGACTGAAATAATAACATCTGTTCACATTCAATTTGTACTGAATGGGCTTGTTTGCTTCTCGATATCGCTTAATTTATGTTAAAGAGAAACAAAATTTCCTCGATAGCTTTTGGTTATTCAATTAAAGAAGCCCTCAAATCATTGCCAGAGTCTTTAGGAGACAAAAATTTCATCGCTGTAGCTTTCATAGTTTGGGGTAACGTTAAGAAACTGAAGGTAAAAAGCTTCTTCCACAAATTGCTCCATCAGTCGGAGAAAGACTTACCTCGGAAATCCAGTCAAAAACTAGAAAGTCGACAATGATACGTGCTGCGCTTTGGATTTTGATAGCTTGAAAAGCTACTGCAGTAATGGTAGGGGGGCTTTCAAGTGGCTCAATCCCAGCGCTCTGCTATAAAACCTATACAACAGCGCAATTATTCATAGTTCTTCAAGGTATGCAGGTACTGATACTCACAAGTATTGTGGTTGAGGTATTTAAATTAGTTTTTAAGAAATGCTGGAAGTATCAGTCAGTCTCGATTCAGTCACGTAAGTCTTATAGTAGAAGCTAGAGAGACCAAAGATATTGGCTCTGGTAGGCCGGAGAAAGTTAATCTTTGCCTTGTTAGAAGTACTTGGCTCACTAATGGAGAAGAAGACAGAGTTTGCCACTGCTAATTCTTAATCGACGAGAAATGGAGGGAATAGAGCTGAAATATACTTCACATCATTATCTCGATAGCCTGAATCAGTCTAATCAACCCTCATTGATTCTTTGACAGTGATAAACCTCACCACATTGGTCTGATTGGTAAAACAAGGACAAGGGTTGGTATGCTTGGAGGTGCATGAGGGGGGTTTTCCAAAGGCTTAATCATCTGGCTAGCTGCGAATTCTTAACATCGCATATAGAATGTTACTTGTGAGATTGTCAATTATAATAGCAGCAAATATGAGCATGCTAGGTGAAGCTATCAATTTAATATCAAATACCATAGGTTAATAAGTAATAGCTATTGACTACATACTATAAGGCCAAGACCAGCAATAAATATCTCGTGGTACGCAGCATATTTAGATATAAGAGAAGTGACGTATGACCAAATATAGATCCTTTTTATATTTGGCTCAATGTATTTCACAATGTGTTTCTTTCTACTCTAGCATATGTTTTGTTGAATCTATAATGGTTTGATGATAATCATGATAATTGCACTGGGGATAGATGGAGCAACATCTTGCTGTCTTTATTTCTGCCAGGGGCTTGTTTCTTACTCATTATTGTACCTCTTTAGCATAAAATTAAGTTATATGGTTAATTTAAGGGTATTATTTGGCTATATAAGAGCGTATGGGAGACCAGAAGAGGATAGGGAGGTCGATAATTATCTTTCTTCATCTTATTGTTCAGACAACCAATAGATACTCTTTTTTCACACTTTCGTGCTTCCTTCAAAGGACGATTCTTCATTCACAGTCTTTGTTTTTCATCTCATACACTCGAAGATAAATTGTCATGTGAGTGATTGAATCTGAAAAGTTGGCTGTATGGTCTATCTTAGAGGTTCCCGACAGAGGCCTCGCTCATTTCCAAGTCATTGCTCAATAAAGCCATGAGTTAACTGAGCCGAGATGCCGAGACCTGTGATTCGAGCAACGAAATTCTCGGGAAGAAAAATCTTGCTTTAGGGAAGGGAATTCTCTGTAGAATCTAGGGTAGCAAATCTTTTCCTGCTGTACTTTCACCGTTTACCCATTCTGCCTCGCTCAGCACGACAAAGATTGTCGATATTTTTTTATATCATTTAAGCGTATACAGCCTGAGGCCATGACGCGAATGATTACGTAAGACATGTACAGGGTCGCGGGGGTAATACTTTGCCCGCATAAAGTGAGCTCTGCCACTTTATGCGGGCAAAGTATTACCCCCGCGACCCTTCACTCTATTACAGGGGTAAGAAGTGTAGCCCCACATTCTGTGTAATTTACATGGGCTATCCCTGACATTCCGACTTTAGCGCTACAAAAATGGCTAGACTAAGGCAATAAGGCAACCGAGGCATTCCTTCTTCCTTGAACCTTCTCTCTTATGTTCGATAGTTGCACAGCATCCTCGTACCACACTAAATCGGTTGACACGACATATCGAATAACCTATAACCTCACGATAAACTGCGAAGAAAAATGAGCACCCCAGCATCTCCCACTACTCCAAGATCACGGAGCCAGCTTTCTAGGGATCAGCGAGTCCAGATATACACGTTACGTGGCCTTGGTTTTACTCATCTCGCCATCGGTAATCAACTCGGTATCACCGAAAGAAGGGTACAATATGCCCTTGCAAGGCAATGTCTGACGCCCAAAAAGCGAAATGGCCGACCCCACGCCTTGAACGCTTAGCAGGAAGTTGAGCTTGAAGAGTTTGTCACGTCTTCAAGTGAGGCCCGCCAGATGAGCCACCTGGAGCTTGCTGCTAAGTTTTCCCACTGGAATTGTGGCCAAATCGCAATCAAAAGTGCTCTTGAGAGAAGAGGGTTCAAGCGTTGCATTGCTCAAGCGAAGCCTACTCTAACGCCTGCACATATGAGGAAAAGATTAGAGTGGGCGGAAGAACACTCTTCTTGGACACCTGAACAGTGGTCCCGAATTCTTTGGTCTGATGAGACTTGGGTCACTGGTGAACGTCACACAAGAGTATGGGTTTCGAGGAAGGTGAGTCCAGATCTCAGCCATGTATCAACTGCATTAATCTAATTTTTGAGCCCGAGGAGACATATTATCACACTTGCCTGGTTCGAAAAGGTCCTCGAAAGCGTGGTTGGATGTTCTAGGGCTCCTTTTATGGGAACCAGAAGGGCCCTGCCCTCTTCTGGAGTAGGGATTGGGGGACTATAAAAGCGGAGAGTTACTGCCAGAGGATTGTTCCTTTAATCCACGCGGCAACACAACCAATTGACTCTCACGGCCCTCTTCTCTTTATGCAGGATGGTGCTCCTGCCCATTCTGCTCAACGTACGAAAAGAGAGCTGTCATCAAGGGGGGTAGATTTCATAGTCTGGCCGTCATATTCCCCAGACCTGAATCCAATTGAGTCAGTGTGGGATATGATGAAATCCCATATTGAAGAGCACCACCCAGAATTTGATTCTGGTAATCCATCTGAGGAAGTGCTCCGTAATGCAGTCCTAGAGGCATGGGAGTCAATTTCTCAGGAGCAACTGGCTACGCTTGTAGAGAGCATGCCAGAAAGTTGCCAGGCAGTCATCAGAGCAAGAGGAGGTTCGATTCCTTATTAATGATGCTTAATTATTGGTAAAAATGTATTTAATACTTGATAAAAGCTAGCACTTTTGAATAGAATATCATCATTTCAACGAGTTACAGGGATCTCCTACACTTCTTTTATCAGGCAAAAATTTCCCATACAAATAAGGTTCATCTATTGTCGGATTTGGTATGGTCAAAATATTGCAGCCAATGGAATATTGTATAATCCCTGTCAGATCTTGGCATTCAGGGGTTTCCTTCACTATCTACCCCTGCAATATAGTATGTTGGGCGCGGCAGTTTCACAACGATTGCTACCTATCCCCCCCTTTCACAAGTTACATGATTAACTATGCTTTAATGAAAAATAGGCTATTTGTATATTTCATATCCGTTTCTCTAACAACGCAACCTAATGTTTACAAATGAATTTGTGAGAGTAAAATGATTTAGTTACTTTCGACCCCACTTTTCACCAAACAAAACTACCGATCCTCTAGATCAATAACAACATTTCATAGAGCCGCTCATAGGATACATAATTCCCTTAACTATCAGTAGCCTAGATAAACATCACTCCGCAAAACATGGACAGTTATATTTCATAACACCTGTCACTCCAATCTTGTAAGAATATAAAATAATATTAGCCGAAAATAATTATAAATGGAGCTACAATAAGAATAACACTCAAGAATATAAATCAACATAAAATACAATAATCACTGTTGTACTATAAAGTATACATATACACAAATAATACATAAATTATGAATATACACAAATAACACAAATATAGAATATAAACATAAATTATACATACATATAAATTATACATTAATTATCTTTATACACAAATTATACATATATATACAAATTATACAATTAAATAAATTCGGTATAAATAAATAAATTACTACCACAAGGGTTAACAAAACTAAGATCGGCAAACTTATAATGCAGATCAACAATATTAAAATTAATAGTACAAGAAGTACTAGCACTAGTCTGTGCATGGGTTCTAAATCTATACAGCACAGACCATCTCAACACCTATGTCAAAGAGTTTTCTCTCTTAGTCAAAATATCTTAGAACATTTTAGAGGGATTAGAAACTAAGTTATTTTGGGACTAGTTAATGGCTTCATGTATAAATAGAGGAAATTTTCCCCTGACAAAAAGAACATAACGAAGAACAGCCCAAACATACATCATACACAATCTACAAAATTATTCAACCACAATATTTCTTGGTTGGAAAATTATACACTTTTAAACAAAAGTTATTTCTCCCAGTAAATGTATACGCTTCCACCATATCAAATTAAATCTTGAATCTGCTACTTGATTTTTTATAAATCTGCTCCCTATGAGTCAGTTATAAATTTGACCATTTCTCTTTTACGAAGCATCAGAATGATAGAACGCTAAAAATTTCTCGATAGTACCACACGTCGTCCAAACTCAACCTCAACTCCCTTGATCATAAACTTCAATACCATAAAAATCCGAAAAATAATTGTTTTACCAAATGTCTGAAATGGGGTACATATACTTGCGTGGAGAATGATTGACGGTAATTCTTAGTTTATGTGATTTATGGTAGAACTATAAAGAAGTAATGATAAATGTAGATGATGAATAATAATTTACAAGATGGGTATTCATTCCCTATGTATACCTCAATATCCTCGCTTAAGTTCAGACCTATAAAAAATCAAGTAGCAGATTCAAGATTTAATTTGATATGGTGGAAGCGTATACATTTACTGGGAGAAATAACTTTTGTTTAAAAGTGTATAATTTTCCAACCAAGAAATATTGTGGTTGAATAATTTTGTAGATTGTGTATGATGTATGTTTGGGCTGTTCTTCGTTATGTTCTTTTTGTCAGGGGAAAATTTCCTCTATTTATACATGAAGCCATTAACTAGTCCCAAAATAACTTAGTTTCTAATCCCTCTAAAATGTTCTAAGATATTTTGACTAAGAGAGAAAACTCTTTGACATACTCTGATACTACGGTATTAATCGTGTATAGGCGCTAAAATTCGACTTTTACAGGGTATATAGGCTTTTACTAACTTGAATTAGCATGACGATAAGTAGATCTCCCCACCTAAACTTTAAATTTGTATGGCAAAAATTTCACAACGAAATATTCGTTGGTTTTGCTTTTTTGGTCCATTATAGCCCTCTATTCACTTTTTAATTCATTAATACATTTCATAAATAAATTATACTTCTATCTAGCTAATAATTTACATATCCGCCTTCAGCTTCGTAAACGGCTCTGATTCTTCGGGGCATCGAATCTATCAGTTTCTCCAAGTCATCCCCATTAAACCCCAGATCCCACGCCTCGTTCACTATTTGACGAAGATGCCCTTGACTCCGCTGCCCCCCTTGATCCAACGCTGGATAAAGACGCTCCATGTACGCTTTCATATAACTCCACAAAGTTTCTATCGGATTTAAATCAGGAGAATATGGCGGCCACTCCATTAGAGAAATATTCCTCCTTTCAAACTCACGCATAGTTTGCCTCGACTTGTGAGGAAGGGCGTTGTCCTGCATCACATCTAGTCCTGGTTCCCGAAAGACCGCACTCTCTATGAGAGGCACTATCCTCTCGCAGTAACTGGCCGCAGTGATATGGCCCCACTCCTTCTCCCAAATCAGGCAAGGCCCCTTCTGTCGTCCAAAGAAAGATCCCCAGAACATCCACCCAACTCTCCTCCGCGTCTTGGCTAGGACACAGGTATCTTCGTACTCTTCCCCAATCTTTGACTTAAACTTAGCTCAAGGGAACTCTAAATCTTAGGAGCCTTTAAGGGACTACTGACCTTTCTTGTGACCCAACGATCACTTTGCCGACCATTCATAGCCCAAGTCTCGTCGGACCAGAGGACTCTCATCCAATGTTCCTTCCGCCAGTGGAGATGTATTCTGGCAAACTCATATCTCTTCAGTTTGTTGACTGAACAGATAGGAGGTTTTAATCGTGCAATCCTGCGTGCATATCCCCTCTTTGCCAGTTCACGTCGGATCACATTCTCGCTCACACCAAAGTGCCGAAATATAAAATGTGCAAGTTGGAAAAATGACATCCGACGATTTTCCGATGATAAACAGACGAAAAATTCTATTTCATCGACCTGGGAACTACTTAGAATAGGTGGCCTACCACTGGAGTACTGAGGCTCGGTATTTTCAACGCTCATGGTGTATTGTACCTGTCACCATGTAATCCCAAGGCGTTGAGAGATTTTGACGTAACTGTGTCCCTCACTGGCCAAGGTTCTAACCTGCACATGTTACTCTCTTAACCTTATCAATTTGTAGATTTCAGACTTACTTGAATACGTTGAGTTTGTGTTAGGCGTTTTGCATAAGTAGGAGATGCTGATGATGGAGAAGGTTGTTGAGGTGAATCCATCTTTGCGGCAATCTAGTACAGTAAATTAAAATCTTCTAAAGTAGTTGACTTAAGGTTCAGATGCACTCACATGAAGTAAAAATTAGATAGATGAATGAAATAAAAGTATGCCGTTGAGCAAAATAATAGTAAATAGCTGACAATGATTTAAACGAAACGACCTCAGGTGTGCGCGAGTGAAGAAAGGTGCAGGCATGAAGGTGGGCGTTGGACTTCATATACAGATGCATATCTCTTATGCCTTAGGCCATAAGATTTTAAAATTTGAAGCTAACAGGGATACTGTGGATCTATCGTGAGGTAACCTGGAATATCACCACTTTATCTCCACTTTATCCCCGCTTTAACCCCTGTACCCTATAAGAAGCGGATCAACGAACAATACCCTATCATGAGAGTACATGCAAGTAAAACTAATTACCCCTGATACCTTGTAGCACTTCCTAATATGCGGGAAACCATATCCCATTTATACCCAAATATGTTCGCTTGACTCCGCTACGCATTTGCCTAACTCCTAGCCCTAACTCAAATTATGTGCTCATCATTCACATGACATTCATTCCGTACAGAACATCCTCTAGACCTTTTTCTCGTCTAGAACTAGTCAGGTCTACATCAGCTTGTGAGCACGAATCTCAACGCCCAAAAACTTACGATTCCGACTTCAAATCTCAATCTCGTTACTCTAGTGGCAAGATCATGGCGCCGCTGGTCAAGCGTGCGCTTCCTCCGAACCCTCCTGACGTTAGGAATCGCGTCTCGAAAACGAAGTCAACTTTGAGCAAGCACGGCAGTAAAGCCGCTAGCTCTTCACTAAATTCCGCCGAGGCCCAACGAAAGGCTAAGGTGATCGAGAGGGCACTGGGTGCGACGCAGGGCCTTAATGAAGACAACGCGGCATCCGATGCCTCAATGGACGATCTAATGAGCGACGCAACAGAAAGCGTATTCGGCGATACTCCGGCAGAACTGGTGACTGAAGAAGCCATCGAAGTAACCAGAAATCCACCAGAGAATATTGTGCCGTCGAGGGAGACAATCTCGGATGGCCCACGTAGCTCGGCCCCTGATGAAATCGATCAAGGGTCTACTTGACTTGACAAATGAATACCTACAGGATATGGAAAAGAACCACCCAGGAATAGGGGCAGACTTTCTAGCTCTGCTGGCAGACGGTGCTTCTCGAGCAATGCGCGGACAGCGTGTATATTCACCTGTTTCAGATCTACCAAACGCCCCACGGAAAGCAGCCACGCTATCTTGGGCCGAACGTGCGGCCTGCCAGGACCCCAACCGGAAAGAGTTTTCGATCAAGAGACAAAATGTGAAATATTCTCCACCCTAGGGTCAAAGCAAAGAAGATCGCCGGGTAATGATCCGACTTAGCCCCGACCACGAAGCCCGAAAGACTGGGCCTTTCGAACTCCGACAAGCAATTTAAAAACTGGTACCTGATAGCTCTCTAGTCACAGATGTATGGAGCGTCCCCTCGGGAGTTGCCATTTTAGCCCCGACTCCTGCTAAGGCGGCCACGATTCTGTAGGCGAAGACTGCGATAGAAGAGAGATTTGGTAATGCTACCGTAGAGCGGCAGGAAACTTGGACAACATTTGTCATTGGTCCTATACAGGAGAGAATTCGGTGTCTTGATGGTCTTTGTGACCCTATGGATGGTCTTCTACACGAGGAACTTGCACCTGTCCGGGAGCTCGTCCCCGTTAGATATATGAATTGGACAAGACGCTCGCAGAACGACGAACCATATGGTTATGTTAGAATTTGTGTTCCCGAGTCTAAAGCTGGCAGATTCCCTACAAGACTCCGTGTCTTCAGAGAGGCTGTTTCTATTCAAAAGATCAGGAAGCAAAACCATCTTCCGGTCTGCGATAAGTGCCACGGCTTCCACGCCACTAGAACGTGTGCTCGTCGTCTAAAATGTCAAACTTGCGGCACCGATGCGCACAATGGCCCTTGCGAGACCCCTCCAATGTGCCTTAACTGCCGGAGCCCTCATATCTCCACTGATACCTCATGTCCCGCACGCCCTCGTCGCATGAATGGGGTCTTTGTTCGCCCGACTAGGGCCCAACTCATGCACATTCGAAATGCAGGCAGGAGAGAGTTTGCGAAAGCAAATAAACAGCAGCCGACTGACTCCTCTCCTCTCCCCCCTCCCGCTCCTTCTTCTAGAGGCAACGCTGGAACCGAATTGTCTTTCCATACAAACCAAACATAGTGAGAAGACGCAGTCAGGGAAAAGAGAATACTCTACAGATCATGCAAGTCAATGTTGGGAGGTCATCACCTGCACACGACATAGCGCTCACTCTTGCACAAAAAAATCAAATGGACATCCTACTCATTCAAGAACCATGGACGCACTCAGATCTCTCAACGCGTAGATCCAAGTCACATCACGAATTCGAGGTTTTCTCTCCACTTTCAACCTGGAACACACAGCCAAGAGTTCTAACTTACGTACGAAGACAATCTGGTCTAAGACCTATTCAAGCAGCCAGCGACCTATCCAGAGATCTTCTTCGAATAGTCATAACTAATGGGAATAATAGACGGCTTCCCATTTGGAATCTGTACAATGCCTCCGCGGGATCAGACGACGCCGGAAGAGGATTATCTTGTCTCCTTGGATGCATGGACGTACCCCTCTTTGTGGGTGGGGACTTTAATTTGCGACATCCCCTTTGGGATTTCTTTGTTACTTATGCTCAACGGTCCTGCGCTGATTTTATCGAGTGGTACAAAAACAAAAACCTTAAACTTCTTAACCCCACCGCATCTCTCACACACAATCGAGGCGGAACTCTCGATCTCGCCTTAAGCACAGATACTAGCGCAAAGTGCGAGATTTGTCCTGACCTCCACACTTCATCCGATCACGAGACGCTTGTTACAACCTTGTGCTGGAAGTCTCATACCCTGGAGAATACAAAGCTTTGATATAGTGCCTTAGATAAAGCCCTTTTTCTTCAGCTCCTTGGTAGTGAACAAAACTCTCCTCCTATCTACTCGCAAGACGATCTAGAGATGGAAGCTAGCTCCATTATCAGAATAATCCATACAGCGCTTTCTGGAGCTTGCCCGCGGAAAAAACAACGAAATTACGGCACTCCTTGCTGGAATGAGGACTGTAAATATGCGGTACACTCTTATCGTAGAGCGCGCCGGGAGGGTAACGATGTTTGGGAAAAAATTGAGCTCCAGAAGACAGTGCGGCGGGCAAAAAATGAATATTTGAAATCAATTGTTGCGAACTCTAACACTCTGCCAGACGTGTACAAAATAGTACGATGGCACAATGCTGCCCCAAGATACCACCCTCCACCCCTACAGGCTGGAGAAGGCAGCGAGCGGGTACACAATCCCTAGGAAAAAGCGAAAATTTTCCACCAAACCCTTCTGTCTCGCCATCTTGATGTTGATGACGTGCCTTTGGAAACCCCGACAGTCCCCATACGAAGTATCGCCTGGCAGAAGATCTCTAACCAGGAAGCCTTCAACGTCACATGCCGGGCTCCTTCTACGTCCCCCGGGGATGATGAAATAACCTCTACATGCCTCCGGCTGGCCTGGCCAGTAATGGGCAATAGAATCATGAGTCTCTTTAATACCTGTGTCCAGATGGAGACCCACCCTCTGGCCTTTAAGAGAGCCACGGTAGTCATACTACCTAAATCTGGAAAGCGAGACAGATCAAGTCCAAAGTCATACAGGCCTATTTCCCTCCTTTTGTGCCTAGGAAAAGGTCTTGAACAGCTTATCGCTCGGCGAGTTTCATACTGGGCACTAAAACTCCAAATAACAGCACGTGATCAATGTAGCGCAATAAGTCACAGGTCTGCCTCAGACCTAACCACCGCACTTTTATGCGACGCACGTCAAGCTTGGAAGGAAAAGAAGGTTGCAGGGATAGTCACTATCGACGTGAAAGGAGCCTTTGATAGTGTTCTCCGGAATCGACTGATCCATAGGCTACGCTCTCAGGGCTGGCCAGAGTGTCTACCAATGTGGGTGTCTTCGTTTCTCTCCGACCGCTCCGTGTGCATTCATCTAGATCAGACAACAAAAGATCCCTTACCCGTTGTCTGCGGACTTCCACAAGGGTCTCCTGTCTCCCCAATTTTGTTTCTACTACATTTTGAGCCACTGCTTCGGCTGTCACGCGGAAGATTCAGCTATGCAGACGACGCTGCCTTTTACACTTCAGCAAAAACTTTGTCAGCCTGCCACATAAGGCTCCAAAGGCAACTTGATAGTTCAAATACGTGGGCAAAAGAAAACAGTATTCAATTTGATAAGGAAAAAATGGAATTGATATACTTTCATAAGAAGAGGAAATTTGAAGAACCCCCCCTTCTAGCGGAGGGTACGGAAATTAGAGCAAAAGATATACTCAAATGGCTAGGAATTCTTTTCGACAGAAAACTGAACTTTAAGGAACATATACGATTCGCCTGTCAACGGGCCCGAGTGGTGACTGATCATGTTCGACGACTATGTAACACTACCCACGGTGTTTCCCCTGGGCTAGTACGTCAAGCAGTCCAAGGGTGTACCTTTGCTACTCTCTATTACGGTGCTGAAACATGGTACGGACCTCAGACCTCGAAGTGGGCATTAAATCAGGTACAACTTGCAATGAATTGTGCGGCAAGAGCAGTTCTCCCAGTGTTACGGTTTGACCGTTGTACAATAATTAGGTGGCTACCTAATTGGTCACGTGATCGTAGACATATACATGTAATTTAGATTTTGTAGATGAGATTTTCTCCTCATACAAATTAATCAATTGACTTCATCATAACCAGCTTTTGGTTACTGTCACATTTTAATTTGTATCAACCTTTACGTCTGTTAATGAGCATATTGTGACTTCTTCACAGCTCAGGACTTCTCAGTGCGCGTCAAAAAGAAATGTTATATGACACGCTTTTCTCCACCACCTGACTCCGAATCTGGAACTGAAATTGAATTGACCAGATCCCTTGAACCAATCAGCAAGAGAATGTCGGATCATAACTTAAGTGACGAAACCATGGAAGGTTATCCAGCAACCATTCCATCAGGTCAGCCGTTATACCCTAGTAGTAATCCTGTGGATACCAGGAAACTTTATAGAATATTGGAGGAAACTAGAGCACAAACCAGGAATCAAAGCCGGGAGATCTTAAGCTTACAAACTATGATGGCAGAGATGGTGTCCTTGCTAAAGGGAAAAACACAAGCACAAGTCACCATTCCGACTGAACCTCCGGCTGCGATCCCACAAAATACCACAACCTCGACCTGCGCCAACCAACCCTCGCAAGCTAGCAAAGTGAAGCCACTCAAATGGCCCCCTGTATATGACCATTCGAATTCTAACGAGTGGATCACAACTCACAGGATACTTCTTTACATTTACCAGCGAGATGTGGTTGATCGGAAGATTATGGAACCATCCGATTTATTTATGGAACTCTTCAGTCAGGCAGTGACTGGAGCCGCTAAAGCTATGATAACGGGCCCGTTCCAAACGATGATGAACAGCGGGAAAATATCAGATGCTCTGGGATTGCTTAAGGTAATGGATGACACGTTTCGCGACCGGAACGCTAACCAAAATGCATCGGCGCTTCTCTACGCATGCAAACAGTTTAGGGACGAGTCACTATCATCTTTCCTACCACGCTTTGAGCAGCTTCTCTCTCGGAGTTTAAAATCATCTGCCGAAGACCAACATAAAATACATGATTTGCATAACGCCTTGAATCAGACTACAAGAACACATCTGATCGGCCACTCTCTTCCGACCTCATTTCGCGAGTTCGTCGAGAAGTTATCAGTTGTTGGCTCGCAGATTGATGGGGTAGGCTTAGTCAAGACTAGGAGCTATGTTTCTGGTCAGCAGGGAATTTTTGACAACGGAACACGTGGAATCACAGGAGGTAAGTTATTAATAAACAACACCAGAAATAATTTCTTGATTCCTGCCTTGGTTCCGAATCCTGCAAGCTACCACAGTCCAAGCACACCGCCCGAGAATGTCAAAGACGCCGATGGTGATACAAGGATGACCGGAGTAAATAAGACAAGGGCAAAGTGGGTCTCACCAAAAGAGTTGGACCGCCGCAGATCAATAGGCGCCTGCGTTAGATGCGGTAATCGGGGGCATAAGTCGCATAATTGTCAGCAACTACCTCCCCAGCGCCCGCAAACTGCGGTAAAGCCTGCAAATTTAGTTGTAGAAAGTTACGAAGACGAAATTGATAATGATGTAGAGTCGGAGGAGTTAAAAGACTAGCTCCTGGACAAAGTCGTGTCCAGGGGCTGGAAAGTGGAGTTTGCAAAGCGGTGGCAATGTCCCAGACAGCAGAAGATCGAGAAGCAACTAGAGATATGAATGGAAATTCATTTATCATAGACGTATTAATAAACAATCTCTATACTGTGTCTACTTTGATTCATAGTGGATGTGACTGTCTCGCCGCCGTTAGCAACTCCCTTGTACGCAAAGCTAACCTACCAAGAATTAGAGTAACTCCTCGGAAACTCACAGAAGCCACCAACAGTAACCATAGCGGAGAAGTGATCAAGGAGATGACAAAGATGGAGTTGGATATTGATGGGTACCAGAAGACATTATATGCTTACATCATACCAAAGCTGTCGCATGGGCTCATCTTAGGAAAGCCATGGATGGAACAAGAAGATGTAGTTTACCATGCAAGAGATCGATACATTGAAATCAGAGAAGCAACTGTAGGTGGCCTTCCTTTGCGAGTCTGGGAAAAACAGAAAAATTTATCGAAATTGACGCCAAACATTTTGTCTCTTTCGGCAGAAGTTTTTCTAGCAACAGTTAGAAGGGCACGGAGAAAAAATAATGAAGCGTCCCAGGTATTTTCGGTTACGTTAGCCGATATACAAAAAGCACTTGCTCCAGACAAAAAGTCATCCACAAGCCTTAAAAAACTCCCTTCGAGATATAAAAAATTTGCCAATTTATTTAAGAAAGAGTTAATTGATAAGCTTCCACCTCATTGTCCTGGAAGTGATCATGAAATTAAGTTAGAGCCAAACAAGGAAATACCATGGGGACCTTTATATGGAATGTCAAGAGATGAGCTTTTAGTTCTGAGGAAAACATTGACTGACCTGCTTGACAAAGGTTATATTCGTGCAAGTAGCTCCCCTGCAGGTGCACCGGTACTATTTGTTAAAAAACCTGGGGGCGGTCTCAGATTTTGCGTTGATTATAGAGCTCTGAACTCAATATCAAAGGCTGATCGGTATCCTTTACCACTGATTAAAGAAACCCTCGCAAAATTGAGTAAAGCTAGATGGTTCACGAAACTTGACGTACGTGCTGCATTCCACAAGCTACGCATCAAGGAAGGAGATGAATGGAAGACTGCGTTTCGCACACGATTTGGGCTTTTCGAATGGTTAGTCATGCCGTTTGGCTTAAATGGTGCAACAGCTTCGTTTCAGAGATATATCAATGAAACCTTACGAGAATACCTAGATGTCTTCTGTTCGGCCTATGTTGACGATGTACTAGTCTACACTGATGATAACTTAGCAGAGCATGAGCATCACGTAAATCTAGTGCTCAGTAAACTCCAGAATGCTGGTTTGGGCCTAGATATTGACAAGTGCGAATTCAGCGTAAAGAAGACAAAATATCTAGGTTTTATTATATCGGCTGAAGGACCAACCTCCTCAATAAAGATGGACCAAGCCAAAGTGAGGGCAATTTCCGAATGGGAAGCTCCTACCACAATAAAAGGACTGAGAGGATTTCTAGGATTCGCTAACTTCTATCGTGGATTCATCAACGGATTCTCTCAGATTTGCGCGCCGCTAACAAGTCTCACAGGAAAAGGCACGCCTTGGAAGTGGGGACCGGAACAATCGGAAGCATTTGAATTACTAAAGAAAAAATTTATTTCGGAACCAGCTCTCGCACAATGGGACCCAGATAGGGAAACCATGTTAGAAGCCGATTGTTCTGGGTATGCTCTTGGAGGCTGTCTCCTTCAAAGGCATGGAAATGAACCTTGGATGCCTGTTGCATATTATTCTCGGAAACTCTCAGGAGCTGAAATGAATTACGAAATTCATGACAAGGAACTTCTAGCAGTCGTCGCGTGCATGAAAGAGTGGGATGCTGAATTGAGGGGTCTCGCGAAGACTTTCACAATATCAAGTGATCACATGAACTTAAAGTATTTTCTAACGACGAGAAAGCTTACTGAGAGACAAACGCGCTGGGCAGAGTTTATGTCCAGGTCCAGGTATAATCTTGTATACCGCAAAGGGTCGGAAAATGAGTGTCCCAATGCACTCTCACGTAGGGATCAAGACAAGCCAAGAGATGGAGACCCTTGTCTTTTGAGCCGAGAGCGACAACTACTAAATCCAGTCAAGATTAAAAAACTATGGCTCGGGAGTGTTGAAGTAGCAGAAGGACATCAAGTTTTCATGAATGAAGATTTACAATCTTTATGGGATCAAGCTCTGAAAGAAGACCAAAATTACGCCCAAATTATACAAGCAGTACAGAGGAATGAACGTACATGGCCTAAGGATTTAAAGGTGCAGACAGAAGGATCGGATGGGCCAAAACCATTGAAGGCGACAATTGCATCGTCTATTTTTGATCAAGAAAGTGGGATATTACGCTACCAAGGGCGAATCTGGGTGCCCTTATACGAACCACTAACTACAGCGCTAATTCAAAACACCCATGATTCAATTATTTCTGGCCACCCAGGCAGAGATGCAACTCTGGCGCAAGTAGGAAGGAGTTACTTTTGGCCGGGGATCAGCAAAGCAGTTAAACGATTCTGCAAGAATTGTCATGTTTGCGGGAGGTCATCAATATGGAGACACCAGAAACAGGGTCTTCTTCAATCGTTGCCAATACCAGATAGATTCTATCAAGAGCTGTCAATAGATTTCATGGTTGATCTCCCAGAATCTAGAGGTGCAACAAATATCATGGTTATTACTGATAGACTGCTTAAATCGATCACCCCGGAAGCAATGGATAAAATGGATGCAGAGTCGTGCGCTGAAAGGTTTTTATTATGTCATTGGAGATTCCACGGGTTTCTGCGAGCTATCACAAGTGACCGTGGAACGAACTGGACGAGTAAATTTTGGAAACGCCTGTGTGAACTAGTCGGAATGAAACAAAGGCTAAGTACAGCTTACCACCCACAAACTGATGGCGCAACAGAAAGGGCAAACCAAGAAGTCCAAACAAATCTTAGAGCATATGTTGCTTACACACAACATGATTGGTCAGAACTCTTACCAGCAGCCCAGTTGTCAATCAACAACAGAGACATTATGTCCCTCGGAGGTGTTAGTCCTTTCTTCGCGTCACACGGATTTCATCTAAATCCTATTCAAAATGTTATCTCAGAATCAGTAGTGCCTACATCAACAGGAAAGGAAAGAGCCAAATCATTCATAGAAAGGCTAGCCCAAATAACTACATTTATGCAGGCTGCTATGGCTACGGTACAACAACGGTTTAAAGAGCGAGCCGATAAGAATAGGCAGCCGGCGCCTCGATATGCTGTAGGAGATAAAGTCTGGCTTTTGCTTCGTAACGTCAAACTAGACGGACAATCATCAAGAAAGCTGGCATGGCAACACGCGAAATATAAAGTAACAAAAGTCATATCGCCTGAAGTTGTGGAACTAGATATAACAGGGAAAATATTTAATCGATTTCATGTCGACTTACTGTTACCAGCTTGCGATAATCCATTACCATCACAACAAATTGAAGATCGAAATCCGGGCCCTGTAACAACCAAAGAACATGAAAATGAAGATGAATACTTAGTAGATAAAGTACTCCGATGTAGAACGTGGAAAGGCGAACGCCAAGCGTTTGTGAAATGAAGCGGTTATCCTAAGCCGGAATGGACATCGTTGACTAATTTACAAGACACAGCCGCATTAGACGAATAGGAGCTTAAATGGGGCTCGGCAGAGTCTAACAATAGACCTCCAGCAAAAAAAAGGAGGAGATTGCGGGGGTAATATTACGGTTTGACCGTTGTACAATAATTAGGTGGCTACCTAATTGGTCACGTGATCGTAGACATATACATGTAATTTAGATTTTGTAGATGAGATTTTCTCCTCATACAAATTAATCAATCGACTTCATCATAACCAGCTTTTGGTTACCATCACACCCAGTCTATAAAACGTTCCCCATCCCAGCACTCCTACGGGAGACTGGATGGGGCCCAGCAACAGCCTGGCTGGATCGAATACATGATCGGCTCGCTGTACAAGTCGCCGCGGTTGATCTCAACCATCCCCTACGTCACCGATGGAACGCCGACCACTTCTCCTGGATACGTCGCCGACAGGCAATAGAACAATCTATCGATACTGATGAGCCACCCTGGCTCTCACCAGATTGCGATTCTATCCGAAAACAGATCAGCGCATTAGGATGCCAGACCGGTCTGGAGGCCTATAAAAGCCGGATGCGGCACCGCAGCCCTTTCGACCTCACTGTATTTTCCGACAGTTCAATGAATGAGGATGGATACGCGGGAGCTGGGTACTGTGTGTATCGTGGCTCCCAAGAAATTACTTGTGGGCGAATCCCACTCGGTCGCAAAGCCCAAACTTATGATGCAGAAATTATAGGGGCAGTAATCGGTCTCAAGGCCGCCTGCTCTCACTGGATGGCACGTTTTGCGAAAAACGTAGCCGTGTGCCTTGATAATGAGGAAGCTGCAATTCGTCTTCACACAGGGCAGCCTTCACCCTCAAGCTCTGCCCGGATCATAGAATTCCAGGAGCTTCGCGAATCGTGGTTAGAAAGAGATAGAGCGTGGGACACTCAACCTGGTGGGGTAGAAGTGAGGTGGATCCCGGCTCATCAAGAAATCAGCGGAAATGAACGCGCAGACGCCCTGGCGAAGGAGGCTTGCGGTATGCCACCAGAATATTCAGAAGCAACTATTGCTCGAGCGAAAACATTGCTGGAGGAGAGATATCAGGAAGAAGTAGCAAAGTACTGGGGCTTACACGCTCCTAGGCGATACCGGGCCCTAGAAATCAAAATAAGCTCCCGCCTACCAGCGGAGCTATTTTTACTTCCGAGACGCAGTCTCGGCAGACTACTTGTGGCACGATCTGGACACAGCGATTTTGCGGAATATCACCGACGATTTAACTACTCCGAGGCCGAAATGTTTTGCTCCTGTGGACAAGAAAAGACACCAGAACACTCTTTTTCTTGTCAATTGCTCAGACGTAACAATAGCCTACCCAGCAACTCTACCAACCGGAGCTTGGCAGAGTGTGTGAAATGGGTACTTGGCACAACAGAAGGCGCTAAGGCTTTCCACAAGTGGATCATAGAAAAGAAACAATTTGATTGAATCTTGTCGTTCCAGCGTCAGCTGAACGACGCTCACCATTATTTAAATTTTCTTTGTTTTACTTTTCTCCTAGGATTCATCTCAACTTTACATCAGGGCCTATCGAAGGGGACTGATGACGGAAGATACCTCACCTAGACTACAAATGGTAGATCTAGCAGTTTAGGGCAATATCGCTGGGGTAATTAGACAGGTGTAATAGCTCTAGAGCTTCTCGGGCTATTTGTGTAGATAATTTTGGGTCAATGGACAAGTGACTTTCCTAAGTGACTTTCCTGGTAGCCTTAGGCCACACAGGCACGCCAAATTCCCCTCGGGAGGATCGAGGCCGGGACAAGACCTGTGAGCCTGCTTGGCGTTAATTGTGTATAAATAAATAAATAAATTCACATGACATTGTTAGGCAAAGTCTTGGTGTGGATGACATGACACACGTGTACATACAATTCATCATCTGTACACCGGCTCTGCTAGCATTCGTGCATGTTTTGCGTCATATACTACTGAGGAAGTTCAAGCCTCAGTTTTCAGAAGTGCACATCCATCACACACAACGCAACACGAACTCTTCCTATAAGTATTGATCCTTACTGGGTATTTCCGACTCGTGCGCACCACGCCTCCGCAACTGTGGAAACGGGTCCCTTCGAGTCAACCTCCGGGATTAGACTGACGCTCCCCAACCTTCAAGCTCAATTAGAATCCTTGACTATGACGACTACAAGGCCCTTCCCGGGCCTACCGGTAGAATCCAGCAGTCACTATCTAGAAGTGCTCAGTCCGCTGCTGACCATGCTAAGGAAGGCGAAAATATCTTCCGTCCCCTAGCCACATTCCTTGACCACCAATGCATTAAAGTACAAACTCGCTATAACAATGTGGGGCAAAACTTAACCAAAGCTCCCGATTGGCCAATTCAATTGAATCCTCCAATCGGGAGCCTTGGTTAAGTTTTGCCCCACATTGTTTCAGCGAGATTGTACTGTAGTGCACAGCAACAGAATCTCCCCGGTCATCAATGTCGTGCTCTATTCGCCTGTGCTACTAAACCTGTACTCATAATCTCAAGACATTTTGAAGCTTACGTACAGGGTGCGGACCCTAACTAATACAGGGTACCACATTCCTCCCACAATCCGGCCATCCCTAATTAATTAATCTATCCAAATGACGTGAAGTATTGTAGCCGTACCCCCACAGCCTCAGCTTTAATGTAGATCAGCTTCAAGGTAACTAATAACCAAGGCTTCTCAAAACCTAAGGTGGCGGGGAAAGAAATCAGACTGTTTGTTCGCCTCCCTCTTGATAGCGCACTGCGTGAATATTTGGGCTTTGCGCTGCAGATAAAGTTGAAGGCTGGACTGAGAGAGCACAGCAAACTTCTTGCTAATGTTTTGCTGACGAAATCTGGCTTCATCCTCTGTCCCAGCTCGGGCCACATAGATGATTTGGCTGAAAAGATAAACTCTGCAGGCTTTTTTTTGCAGTGCACATGTCGAACGCGGATCTCCCTGGACTTCTCACAGAACCGAGAATGTCCTTTGAACCTATGGTATGGTGAATGAAAACCTACAACACTATCTCAAATCGGTCCCCCTCGAAGCTTTTTCTGATGCGCTCGAAGCAGCAGCAGGTGCAAAGCCGGTTGCTATCCAAGCTTCTCAAGATAATGACCTAAACCGCAACTCTCCCACCACAACCTGGATCGCCCGCTTCCCAGAGACGCACAAACGCCTACATCACACCCCATAAATTTTCGGATGTAGGACTTCCGCCCTTATACTTCCTCGGCACGGCTCAACAATACAACGCATCAAGTTTTGGCTTTGGCACAACAGCCGCAATAGCGTGGCGGCTCCACGCTGCTGTATCTGTGATTTAACTCAACATACAACAGAGATCCACGACAACCAGTGTAAGGCTGCTGGAAACCATGTTTACCTACCTCGATGTATCCATTGTCATGACTCACACTCTGCTAACTGCCTAGACTGCATGCTTCAGCCAAAACAATATGGATCTCAAAAGACTAAGTTACAAGTGAGCTCTATTAGGAAAATATGCGCTGAAGTCCGACTGCGAGCCCAAGCCGAGGCTGGCTGTGTCAAAATCCCTGCAGAAAATACCTCATTGTCATGAAGCAGCAACCACAGCTCAAAGCCTACATCAGCGGAAGCCCGGTGGCAACTCCAGGTCTATCCCAACCAGATTCTTCCCATGCCGCAACGCGCGTGCGATTAAAGAATTCCCTTCGAAGCTTACGCAGATTAGGGAAATATGAAGGAGGACCAAATGCATCTGTAATGAATAATCCAGCCCACCGCGGATGACCCTCTAAATCTCTCTCAGTCCTCTCTTAAAATACTAACTGCAGCCGCATTGCGCAGGAAATTGCCCTATCCCAACCCCATAAAGACCAAATTGACATGGCTCTCCTACAGGAGCCGTACATTTTCCGAGACAATTGACGGGGAATCATCGCTTTTCACCCATCATACGAAAATTTCACTCCCATCAATGATTGGTCATTGGCTTGCCCTCAGGTAATTTCATACGCACGGAAAGGTGTAAGTATATGCTCCGAAAAAATTCTTGTAGGAATCTCTGCCGATCTGCCATATATCCGTTTGAGCTCTATTCAAGCACAGCCACTCACAATTTTTAATGTTGACAACGCTCTGCCTGGATCAAACAGGGATGGCGTAGCAGCCCGAACTCTCTTCTCCACCCGCTCAGCTTTCCATATGGGCAACTATATACTTCGAGGAGACTTTAAAATGCATCACGTGAGGTGGCGTAACGGCCGGTAGTCCGAATAAACCTTGTAGCTCACGTTATACAATGAGAGCCTCTTTGGGTGACTCAAGAGGGATCTACGTAGGACTAGGAAAGGCTGGAGCTTCTAACTTCCATTCTGAATCTGCAACATCTTCAACATCAAGCTCGAGCAGATAATCTTGATTCGTGACATATTTCGAATTCTACTTGACTAGAATCGACGAAACGTTTCGACATTTTATTTTACTTTTCCCATTCAATCTTACAACCTCGTTTTTTTATCTTCCACAAATTTTGCTTTGTTTAGTTCTTTTCTCTACATTTTCAAGAATTTCATTATGATGACCTTTCACGATCCAATGTTTGACGACGAAATCCCGGAACTCCGGCGACAGATGGACAGCCTGCGGGAGCAAGTGGTAGCGTTGCAAGACTCCCAATCCCCCTCCCTCGTCCCTTAAACTGTTGTAATTGCTAAAGATCCGCCTGCCCCAAATGGTACACAGTTCAGACCGACAGCCTTGCCTGAATACGACGGCAACAAGTCAAACTACCCAGGCTGGAGACAGGCAGCTCTGGATATTTTCCGGATGGACTGGCACACCTTCGGCTTTACGGATACGCGGGAATTTCTTATATATACGTCACTCAATGGGGAAGCCAGAACAAAGGCCGGCCTATTCTACGAAAACGGGGGTACTAACGGCACGAAACGACCCAAACGCTTCATTGCTCTATTCGACCAGGAAAATCTTGACAGCTCGAGGAGTGATCGCGCCTGTGAACAATTATACGCGTTGCGCATGGTAGATAATCAGCGCTGGTCCTCGTTTTTCTTGACATGGGCTGCGAAACTAATCGAAGCCAGGGGTGACGCCTTGACAGACAAAATGAAGATTACGATAATGCAAAACGCTCTGAACGACTCTAAACGGCGAGCCCTCCTGGAAATCACCTACTTCCGCGCATTAATTATTCTGAGTGGGTACGTATAGTAGGACAAGTAGCCCATAAAGCTGGAGACATGACGTCTAGGAAACGACGAAACTCACAAACAGTAGGACTTGAAGGAAACTTTGCGGTTCATGCCCACATAGGTAACGAAGACGTCCGTAATGGGGCTAAGCCCGGAGGGAGACGAGTTTACGACGGAGATAACAGGATGGGTAGTGTGAACGGCTCAGCTGCTCAACGAGGCAATAGTGAATCAGATAAAGGGCGGCCGAAACCATCTGAGCGCTCACAGTGGAAGTTCCCGGCTCACATTGCTCGGCTTCGGAGGGAAGGGCGTTACTACCAATGTGATCGTAGAGGCTGTAACACGAGAAATTGTCCCATGCTGCCGGCTGAGAATCCACGAAAAGTAAATTCCACTGCCCTTGCGCCCGCTCCCGCAAATGAACATCCTGCTGTCACCCGAGACAAAGAATTTGACATTATGGAGGCGGAAAACTAGATTCTTCCGTACATTGTCGCGTTCAGGAGATAAAATCAAGTCCTCTAGAATCCTCGATGACTTCCGCGCCTCTCCTCGTGAATACACCCACGAATGATGTAGCCATGATACAAGCTCTAGTTGACAGTGGTTGTCTGTGTTCCGGAGTGATAAACCAGAAATTTGCGAGTAAACTAAAGTTAAGACGTACATCCATACTTCCGCGCCCACTGAAAGCTGTAGAAGATATCACCCATAACAAACCTACGATACAATATGTTGCATTTGTATCCATCGATGTGGATAGTTGCCATACGCCCGAACTTTTAATATATGTAGTTCCACGATGCAGTTATCCGCTAATATCAGGGAAAAATGGTTAGAAGACCGGGATGTTGTAATCCATGTTTAGGAACAGATGCTCCATCTACGCAAGCAGGGTGGTTATGTTTATAGCGCCAGACGTTGAAGAAAAGATATGAGTGAAACTTTCCGCCCCGAGCCAGTAACGATTAATACCATGACAAGCATGCTGAAAACGGTCACAGTATGCAAGGCAACTATAGAAGTTATTAACAAGACCTTTCGTGCAAAGCCAGGACTATCAGAGCATGACGCAGGAGCTAGGCTCCCTGTACAGCTTAGGGAATTTGCCAAGTTATTTGCAGACAATACAGGTGCAGAGAACCTACCTCCACAGCGTGGTCACCTCGACCACGCCTTCAACTTTCAGAATGAAAATGACTCGCGTGCTCGGCCCCCTTGGGGATCACTGTATAATAAGTCACGAGAAGAATTGTTCGTGCTCAGAAAGACTTTGACGGATCTTACTTCGAAAGGATTGATTCGCCCAAGTAGTTCACCAGGGGCAGCGCCTACTCTGCTTGCAAAGAAACCTTATGGGGGGCTGCGTTTTTGCCTAGACTACCGGGGGCTTAACGCGCTAATAATATCAGACTATTATCCAATTCCTCTGTTTAAGGAGATATGAGAGTTACAATTCAGACTGTATCATACCTAGCCGCAACGCCAAGTCTGAGGGTGGAGTGTGAGAAATGAGTTTCGCCTCCAAACATATGTTAATAATTACTAAACCTCAACCTTAGCAGGGCCCAAAGTAGAATCGCCATACAGATAAGAAGCGAGCATATCAGGCTCAATTCCTATCTGTACAGAAGAAAAGTACCTGGAGTTGACAGCCCAAAATGCCAGTGTGGGTATCAGTCACAGAACGTCAGGCTTATGGTTATGACGTGTCCGCAGTGAGCGAGGGGACGAGGGGATTTCCTGCGAAAAGCAAAAGATACCAGATTGCAGTTTTGGGGGGTTTTTACCGCGAGGTTTCCTCCTGTGTATATATAATAGTTAGACACCTGCATGGGCCCTTGGGTTTCCTGAACGGCTTAATTGAAATCAAATCAAATTACTAAACCTCGCGTCTCGCCTCCAAAAAACATCTCGATACCAATGCGCATAATCAGATTTGACAAACCATAATTTTCCATGATTTTTTTCAAAGATAATTTAGGGAAGTATTTTTGTTTCAGAAATCAATAATTATGGCCGGTCCAAGTTTATCCTTCATGTACCAATATATCCTCTCAGATGATTATTTATGGGCAAATTGGTTTGAGCAGATAAAATAACAGGCAGTGACATACCAACTCCCCGACATTCTCAGCCCCATAAATCGAGAAACATTTCCACCAAAGTTTCCTGGGACTCCGACCTATCCAGACATGATTGATAACGTTGACTATCTGTCTTTAGTACCAAATAACATAATTATCGAAAATTCAAACACGCCACCACTGTGACAGCTGGTGAGCTGAGTTATTCCTGTAGCCTATGTGGCGCATAGGCGTGGACGGTCTTTACAGGGATAAGAGCAAGGTGCATGAGTAACATTGATATATTTAGACTTTCTAATTCAGGGAAATTCCGAAGACTTTTCGGGAACCTCTATTGATATCAGTGTTGGCGCAAGTCATTGGATTGGAGTGAGGATTGTATATAGACTTGTTGAGTAATGATATAGTTTACTTCGATACAGAATTGAATATTTACTACCTCTACACACTTAGCTGCACAGGTGCTCCTGTCTAGACCGTGACACGCGACTAACCAATAGCCAGCCAACTTTGGGGATCCTATGGACTTAAGCAGGATGAAGTTGTCCAGCGCTGAGCGGAAATATTGTCTTGAAAATGGACTGTGTGTTGCCTGTGGCAAGAAAGGACATTATTCCAAAGATCACCATCGCAAAATCGACCCAATACCAATGCAAAAACAAAACACCAGCTACTCGATACCGGGGGCTCCAAACCATCGAACACAATCTGTCGCTCCTAACTCTCGTATATTGTACAATAATAAAAGTTTTCCATATTAAAATTCACAACCTTTACAAATAGCCATATGTATTATAGTCTGATGCAAGCTTTTCCTCAACAGCCTCCACATAATTTTCAACCTCAGTATTTCCAAGCATTGAATCCTTCCCGAATTCATGCGCTTGATGATTCTAATTTTGTCACAGAATTACAGGCTAAAGATTTAAATGTTAATGATACTTCAATTCCGGTTTATGAACAGGAGTAAAAAGGCAAACCCCTGGCATAAGTTACTGCCAGGGGTTTAATTTGTATGAGGATGAAGATGAGTCTATCCGAGAAGTATTACTAGATAACTCGCCACTTGAGCTGTGCTCTATAAATTCAAGTAATTCAATGCTTCTTGATTCCCACCTCTCCAATCCGCGCGTTCGTAACCCAGTAAAATTTCTTACTACCAGCTTAATTGATAGCGGCTACACAGCTATGTGTTGTGCTGGCTCGGCTGAGGTGCTGGTATCAGTAATGATAATTGTGTTTGGATGAGATGGAAGTACATGGAACCTCATGGAAGTCAGCAGAAGCATTGACTCTGTTCTATAGAGAACACAAGTAGATGCTAGAAGATTCCAGGGGTCATGATCAGGAGTAATGGGACGATGTGCAACTATAATCTTAATGTATATAAGACATATCTTTCTCTCATCATATTATTAGGCAGATTATCAGATCATTCATTACAATACGCATACAGTATTCATTCTATTTCTATTCTCACCATCAGTATACACCATCCTCTGTGTATGCTGCAACAGATTCAGTATACACCATCCTCTGTGTATACAGCCATCATCAGTATACACCATCCTCTGTGTATACTGCAACAGATTCAGTAGCCAACATCCTGTCCTCCGTAAGCTCATAACTATAACACTATGGCGTTTTCAGATGAAGAGTCTATTGTTAAGCGCTTTGGAATTCCAAATAAACCTTTATCAAGTCCACGCTCAGTATGTTGACAAAAAGGAGACTTGGCTGAAGCTTTGTGCCAAGGGATATTTCTCTCCGTGTCTCAATAGTATTTCAGGGTCATGTGTTTCAAATCAGGTAATCATTTAGGTAGCTACTTTTGATGACTGTAGTTCTTTTTTCAAGGGGCTCAACAGATTCACCATGATAGATAAGTTGAAGTAGATAGGGAGTTTGGGAAAGGGAGTAAAAGGGAATATACATGTCTTTACTTTACAACTGTACAGGACAGAATTACCTTTTCCTGATACAGTACGTCTAGCTGATGGCAGCACGCAGGCCGCCATCACTCAACATTTCAATTTTCGTTTACACCTTGGTCATCACTCAGAAATTCTTGTTTTTTTATTAGAAATCTCAGCAAATGCAACCCAATCATTTTAGGTATACCTTGGCTTAGATTTCACAACCCTATTTGTGATTGGAACTCCATGACACCCACTTTTGCCTCTTATCATTGTCAGCATCACTGCCTTTCATGGTTACAGTTACATCCCAGCTCAGAATTCCACTTTCAAGATCCACTGTTCACAACCATTTAGGGCTGCCATGACAGCGACGACAAAGTTGTCAGCATGACAACCGGGAATGCATCTAAATTTGAAAGCCATCCATCCTTCCCCACTAAGATCTATCATGACGGTGATAATCCCTCAAACATTACAAGTTCTAAAAAACCTACCTGTCAGGAAAGCCTCTACTGTATAATATATATATGGAGATTGCCAGGCCATAGTGTTCTATGATTCTGGTCTGGCCTTTTAGCCGAGTGGTGATGCATCTATCTCGTGTATCATGTAGGATGGCAACCTTTAGCCTAATACCCACTTCTTGACTCCTCTCTCCCCACGCTGTCTACATACCGCTTGTGACACTACCTATTTTGAATTTCTACATTGAAAAGTGGACCAAACAGACATTGATCAATTCCTACAAAACCCCCGAATTAACGATTGATGATATAAGGGGAAAATTACCACTGGAATTTCATCACTACGTGGCGCATTTCTTGCCAAAGAGCGACAACTCATTACCACCACACCACTTCTGAGATCATAAAATTGAAATTATGCCAGATAAGCAGGCCCCTCACTACAAAAACCGGCCATTCTCCCCAGCAGAACTTCTCTGTATAAAAAAATGGATTAAGAATATGTTGGCTAAGGGATTCATCCGGGAATCCTCTTCGCTCGCCACTGCTCCTTTCCTTCTTGTTCCCAAAGCATCTGGAAGTGTCCGAATCTGTCAGGATTATTGTGGTCTCAATGATGTTACAATAAAGAACCTATACCCACTCCCCCTTATTCGAGAAACACTGGACTAGATAGCGGGCGCTCGGTTTTATACTAAACTAGATGTCATCACTGCTTTCAATCGCATCCGTATTGCGGAAGGACACGAGTGGTTTACAGCATTTACTACACGGTTTGGATTGTATGAAATGCTGGTAGCGCCATTTGGCTCCTGCAACGCGCTGGCAACATTTTAAAACTATATTAATCATATTTTGCATGACGCGCTAGATCAGTACTGCACCGCATATCTCGATGACGTTTTAATTTACTCTAAGACCCATGATGAACACACTAAGCACGTAGACTAAGTGATCAACAGGCTTGGAAATTGATATCGCAAAATCAGAGCTCTTTACAAAACAAACTAAATACCTAGGATTGATTATCTCCACCAACAGACTTAGAATGGACCCCGAAAAGGTAAAAGCAATTGTGGATTGGAAAGAACCATCTACTGTCAAGGAATTACAACAATTTCTTGGTTTCTCAAATTTTTACACAAGGTTCATTCGAGGGTATTCAGGTATGATAGTCCCCTTAGCCCGTCTGCTACGCAAGAACATCCCCTCGATATGGTCCGTAGATCAAGCCCGTGCATTCAGGGGGCTAAAAAACTCCTTCACCCAAGCACCAATTCTGACTTATTTCGATATCATAAATATACTGTGGTTGAAACCGATGCCTCTAACTGGGCTTCTGGAGGAACGCTCCTTCAAAAAGGAGATGACGATTTACTTCATCCGGTGGCATTTTACTCATTGAAACACACCACGACTGAGTCAAAATATGACATCTATAATAAAGAATTACTAGCTACAATCAAAGCCTTGGAGGAGTGGCGCTCACAGCTTGCTGGAGTTTAGTACCCATTCGAGATTATCACTGACCATAAGAACCTACGGACCTTCTTAACTGTAAAACAACTCAACCAACATCAATTACAGTGGTCGGAATTCCTATCTCAATTTAACTTCTTTTTAACTTATTGTTCCAGATCAAAAGCAATACTTCCTGATACCCTAAGTCGTCTACCGGGACTTAAACCAATGAGCATCTTAGATAAGCGCCTTCAGCGGCGTTTCCGCACGATGATACTCAATCACAAATCGGACCCAAATATTCTAGAAACACTAGAAATATACGATAAGAACAATAGTAATGAGTCTCTGGCCACAATTTTCCCTCAAGCCGCCCTAATAGATGCTATCCATGAAGCTTACAGAGAAAATAATATTGCTAAGAGCATGGTTGAATCTTTAGATAACTCATCGAAACGAAAGTGGCCAAAATTGCTAGGTAGACTTCTTCGGAGAGACAAAGCAGACTTCAAACTCATTAATAGACTGGTGTATTTTCGGGATTGAATCTTTGCACCCGATCATGATGACTTATGCCTTAACATTGTTCATTGCACGCACTCTTCTGGACCCGCAGGCCATCCTGGACGTTTAAAATCCCTGGATTTGTTGCAAAGAACTTTCTGGTGGCCCCAAATGACCAAGTTGGTCTCAGATTTTGTCAGAGGATGTGCTCTTTGTTTCCGAACTAAAGCCCCCCGTAATTCTCCACCTGGTTTTCTGAAGCCTCTCGATGTCTCTATCCGTGCTTGGGTTGATGCGTTGATAGATCATATTATTGATTTACCACCCTGTAAACGCGAGGGAAAAACATTCCACCATATTCTCGTGGTAGTAGACCGACTGACATAAATACGCCATTTCATCCCCACCACATCTCTTGAAACTGCTGAATTGGTAGAATGTTTTATCACAAATATATACAAACTTCACGGTGCGCCGGAATCCATAATCTCCGACTGTGGTTCTGCTTTTGTTTCCGAAATTTGGCGCAGGCTAAATGCACGACTTTCTGTCACCCTGAAGCACAGTTCAGCCTTCCATCCGCAGACTGACGGTCAAACAGAAATAGTCAATTCCGCCCTGAATCAATATCTCCGTGCTTTTGTTAATTTTACTCAGGACGACTGGGTAGATTGGCTCCCGATTCCGGAATTTTCAGGAAATAACCTTGTGAATGAGACAATGGGCGTTTCACCTTTTTTTCGCAAACTATGGCTATAACCCTCGCCTAGGAATTGAATCATCGGATCCAAAGCCTCCTAATTTATCTGACTCCATGATGAAAGAATTCCTTAAAGCGGATGCCATCGCCGATTGTTTTGATCGCATGCTGGCTGTAATGGTTGTAACCAGCTATGACAGCACTCATCTGCACCCTCCTCGGTATCACCTAATTGAGTTAGATTCAGCGAAGGTTATTCCGAGACCGATCAGAATGTAATGAGGTTCATGTATTTTAAACTTGATCTTTAGATTAAATATAAATTTAGATTCATCATTAAGGCAAACTTGCCAAACCGTGACACTGGCAAAACTCAAGGCTCTCACCCGACAGTCCCAGGAAAGATACGAGGACAATGCTAAATCTCAGAGATCAGAGGCTCTGATTTATATACCAGGAGATAAAGTAATGACAAGTCTAAAAAATTTGAGAACCAATAGACCAAAAAAGAAATGAGATAACAAGTGGGACGGTCCTTAAAAAGTACTTAAAGTATATAATAGCGCCGTTGCTGTTGAGCTTCCAAAACATATTCACATCAATAATAGTTTCCATACATCGTTAGTCAGACCATGGATAGACCCTGTCATCACCGGCCAGTCGTATTTCAACGAAGGGAACGTCGTACCACCGCTGGGCGTGTTGCTCAAAGAGATGACGATGTTAATATTGCCGATAGGTGGATATTTGAAAAGATAATTGACGTACATGACAAAGATATTGAAAAGAACGATCTGACCTATCTCATTTAGTGGAAATATAATGATGAGCCCTCTTGGCAGCCAGAATTAGACCTAAAAGGCTGCGAAAAAGCACTCCAAGACTTTCATAAAAAATATCCACACAAACCCGGCCCACCAGTATGGGTGAAAATGCCATCAAAACCCCCACAAGTTGCAAGGCAACAACTACGCCGATCAGAAAGACAACGACAACTAACAAGGAATTTAGCCGCGTGATTATATAATTTAATCAATTAACTTTTATCATAGATACGAGTTAGAGAGATGAAGTTTGGAGGCCAAACATTATTTCGGGGGGGAATACTGTAATGGGATCAAATACCGTATTAGGTTAGCGTGAAGTGTTCGAGTATATGGTTGACTCTTGTGTGCATATTATTCCTTCCCTTCCCATCGCACAACACAGTCTTACCCTAGTTACTTACCTTGTTCTTTATCCTTGTTAACTATCCCTGTCACTAGTCCAGTTATTCAGATCCATTGTTGTGACAGATAATAAAGGTGGGTATGAAGAGCTCCTTCGGAAGATAGGTAAACCTATTCATGACTCCGAGCTCAAGAAATATTTCCAAGTCGAACCATCATTAGTACCGGCAGAGGAATCTCCCAACTCTGAAAATCAGGTATCTATATCTACAGAAATAGGCCAAATCAATGTCAACTCTAACCTATCTGAACTTGGTACAGTTAAAAATTTATTTGGAGATTTTATTCTTAATGGACAATATCTACAGTTAGAATGGTATAACAACATTGCCACATATTTAAACAATGGATCATTTCCAAAGACATGCACCACAAAGGTACATGTCGAGATACTTTAACACGTTGCAAAGGCGTAATCTATATATCACGTTCTGCAATTGTGTTGGTGGATCTTATTCTCCATTACTATCCTAAATGGGATTATATACAGTATACGCGTCACGAGTGGTGACTAATCAATTAACAACGCCCAGAAGAAAGTAGGCCGTTTATACCCACACTGGCAGCTATATTAAAAAAACAGAAGAACATACAAAATGAATGATACATTCGACATATGAGATCATTATTTGATGTTTTTGTTGGTACGTTGGACCCACTCCACCGTTTTGAGTTTAAGTTTGTTCATTTCGACTAGAAGCTTAAGCGCTGTTGACAGAGCTCTTTTTGTCATAGAGTGGGCGGGGTTACTGTTGCCGTCAATCCATATGACCTCTGTAATTGCACGTTGTTCATATGACTGGCGAAGGCACATAAGATCTATCATTAGTCTCTTTTCTTGAGTTGTGCCAAGTTTAACCACACAGTTGTGTAAAGACTTTGAGCCGGTGCAAAGAATTAAGGGTACCTTGGTTTGAGTTAGCTGCTCAACGGTAGACTTAACTGCTGCGCCGATATCAAATCCGTGAACCATAGCATATAGTTCCGATGCAAACACGCTCCTAGTGACTCTTTTGCATTTAGTTGAAGACCAGTGGATTAGATTGGCCTGGTTTGATATGTCTGCAAGAACTAGTACGTATCCTATCTGTGATGAAAAATCTTTGTTGTGAGCAAAAGACACATCGATAAAAATGTAGAGGCGTAGCGTATTGATATTTAATTTCACAAAGTTTATTCCCCTTAATTTATTGTCCATTTGCCACTTTAGTCGTTTATTCAAGGCATCAATGTCATCTTTTTGAGGGTTTGTGGTTTGTGCAGCAAAGGAAAGGTCAAAGGCGGCTTCAAGTTGGCTCATGGAAGCAATGTAAGCGCCTTTAGCGCGTTGTGCTATAAATTAGTCCTTGATTTTTAGTCTTATGCGAACAGTACCACGAGAACTTGTTGATGTTGTTATCACATCATCTACCAAGGTTAGAATTTTACATTGGCGCTCTTGTGTCCGCAATAAAATATCTTTGTCGGAATTGAGAGTGACAATGCAGCCATTGAAACCGAGCATATGATCTGCGGTTAATTTCTCTCTTTCTTTTGCCGGGAATTGTGCTTCTTTGAGTTTAGCCTGTTCCTCATTGGCAAAACAATTATTGGCTAAGAAAAGCATATCATCAGTTTGGAGTCCGACTATTCCTAACAAGCCTGGTTTATGACAATAAAGTAGACAAGAATCAAATGTCAATTGAGTCATGGAAAATTCTTTTATATGATGGCTGTGATAGGTGCGGAGCCAATTGTAATGAGCGGCATGTAGACAGCGGACAAGAACTAGACAAGACCCGTGATGCCAGGCTATGGATGCTGTCCTACATTATACACGAGATAGATGCATTACTTTTTGGCTAAAAGACCAGACCAGAAATCATAGAACATTATGCTCTGGCTATCTCCATATATATATTATATAACAGAGACATTCCTGATATCAATGATTTCCGGCCTCTGGAACACCATAAAGTGGTTTAATAACCTTTAACAAAGACTTGTCTTCTAAGCCCAATTCGGCTTTCAATTCGGGCAGAGGGCGAATGTAGAAGTCTCTGTCTAATTTCGTGGTAGACTGTACATATGCTTGCGGGATATCACGCAAGTATAAATTAATATTTGGGATACAGGATGCCATGCAAAGTATGAGTCTCTGACTAACTCTTTGGATGGTTGGAGATTGTGTTAGTACAAGTCTTTTTTCATGGTCATTGTACGCTTGTACGACGAGTCTTGACTTCTCGAAGGCCTTATTAGTTCCTTTGAATTTGACTTTGTCAACAAATCTTGAATTAAAAATTCTGATGCCTGCTGGTACATTGCCGTGTTGAATCACTTCAAACACACCTTTTCCCAACAGCCCGTTGATTTCTTTTAGTCAGGACTCTTTGAATTGGACTTCTTCATTCAGAAAAACAATTACATCTGCTAAATTTGCGCCCGTTAAATAGCGACGTAGTCTACCAACGTTACGTCTAGGCCGGCTAGATTGCATTATGGTTTGAGATTGTATATTCTGAAAGGGAACAGTTTGATGTGACGTTTCTGAAACAGTAGATGGTGGAATAGTAGGTAAGGGTTGAGAGTTTGCAGATGGCGAGGGACCGAGCAACGTTTCTGACGCTACAATTAGCCCGTTGTGGGGCGACATTTCTGACGCCGAGAAAATTCCTTTGTCTGTGTTGATTATGTTTGGGTTATTTTGATATGTCAAGTGATGTTTAACGCTAGTACTTTGGAACTGAGTCGGGCCACTTGGTAAGTTGATGTCATGAGCGGCATGTAGACAGCAGACAAGAGCAAGAACAAGACAAGACCCGTGATGCCAGGCTATGTATGCTGTCCTACATAATACACAAGATAGATGCATCTATCTCGTGTATTATGAAGGACGGCATCCATAGCCTGGCATCACGGGTCTTGTCTTGTTCTTGTTCTTTTTCGCTGTCTACATGCCGCTCATGACAGTTGACTGTACATGTTTCGCCATCAACGTTCAAAAGTTTAAAAGGGCCACCCCATTTCCCTGACTGTCCTGAATTGCCTTCTCGCCACACTAGAACTGGAGAATTAAGCGGTAATTTATGGATCTCTGTTGTAGAAGGGCCATTCTGCGTATTAAGAGCATCATGCACTTGCCAGGTAGCACGTATTTGCTCCAGCTCCTTCATAGCCGTGCGTAGAGTTTTAGTTTGTTCCGTGACTGTAGGTGAAGGTGCATTGGTTTCTGTCATTCTGGGATAGGCACCGAAGACCAAGAGAGTTGGTACAAGTCCATCGGGTCCTACCAAGTCATTTAGGGCCTTGAGAGTCATTTGCAAGGCTAAAGTTTTATCGATACCGGGTATTTCAAACATGAAGATATGGTAGATGCGACGCAGGGGACCGTGGTATCTTTCGGCTAAACCAATAGAATTGTGTGATTCCACCGGCATACCTTTGGTTTTAGAGCTGATATTAACGACATTTTGCTGGAACTCTCTACTAACAAAATTTGTCCCGGCGTCGTGTGCTATAATGTCAGGTAGGCCTAAGTACGTGTCTATCCAACAATTTCTGAGAATTTCCCAAGTATGTTTTGAGGAGAGATTCTTCAGCCATCTGCCCGCTTGAAACTTAGTCCCTTTGTCAACAATGTGTAAAAGGGGACCCCTGTCAATGTACATAATATCAACAAATACGTAGTAATTAAATTGAACATCATCTTTTAGCGTGAACTTGAAGCGACCGGGTGATCTACCATATTTTTGGCAATGTTCACAAAATTTGGTGATTTACTCAAGTAGCTTGCGGTGGTTCTCGTTGCCGTGGCCTGGACGTTCGAGTATTCTATGTAATCTATTTACTGACGGATGACCGAGCCGCCGATGGAGTCGCTGGAGTTCGGTACTGGTGAAATAGCAAGGGTTTTGGTCAAAAGAATCTATTAAAAAAGTAGAGAGTGATGTATTAAAAAATAGAAAAGAGTGCCTGAATCGTCGAATGACCGGCACAGTTTTGGTTGGAGTGACAATAACATTTCTGAGGTTATAATTGTAGATCTTTAAGTTATCCATGTCTTTTAAGCAAAATAGAAAAGGTGTGTCAACATTGACAACATGGAATTCTGCAGTACCAATAGGCATGTTAACTTTTATTGAACTAATTTATGAAGTGGAACCAGTCCCAAATTGAACATTTATAGTGCCTTTGGCACTTTCGTCAATTTTTATACTGCATAGCTTTTGTAGAACGCAAAACTGTTTATACCCAGCCGTTGATCTAGTAGAAGCCCCTGTATCTATAAGGACGCCCATAAATTTTTCCTCAGTGTATTGTTTTTCAGCCAAACTATTATATGTAAATGGGTCGTCTTGAGATGGTAAGTCTGTGTTGATATTGGAGGCAAGCAAAGCGTGCTGGCATGACCTATCAGTTAATTTAGCCACAGCCTGAGCTGCATTTTCTTTACTCATTTCGCCAAAATAAGTATGATAGGATTGATATATATTGCAGTCATTTAAATGATCTGCATCATCTAGTTCAATTGTTAAAGAATTGAAAATATCATTGCATTCATCCTCATGGCTAGAATTCCACTCGTTTTCATTGCCTTCACAGTCTAAAATAAATTGACCCAGGCGCTCTTGATATAGCTTCTTGTTAAAAGGGCGTGCTCCTAAGCGGTTTTTGAAAATCTCCTTAAACTTGATTTTTGATTTTTCCCTTTCTTTGTTGGAATGATTCCTCGAACGGCAGTCATTTTAGTGGCATACAAAACAGCGTTGTTTAGGTCGAAATCCATTGTTTTGCTAAATGTGGCTAGAGTGGCCAGGATTGCTGCAATGAAATTGTCTATCTGTGAAGAAAGTTTCTGTTGGATTTAGGCGAGATCGGAACATCTCCCGGGTCTCTCGCTTGGAACGCCTCCTGAATTAGTTACCCGGATCAATATCTGCACCGTCCGCTCGGCATAAAAGCGACGTCATTCACTACGGCTAACTACCCGGTCCTTCCACCCGCTAACGTCCAGGCTTGGACCAATCGGATTATCACTGAGCCAATTATTTTACCTATATAACAATAATTAACAAATATTATTGTTAACCATTAGTGATCATTCTGGCATTCATCTGGAATCCTTCGAGATTTCTTTAAGCACGCGTCTACAGTCCTACGGGTAATCTTTTGATATTCATCCGGTTGGAGGTTGAGACTTTGGGGGTTATAGACGCGAAGCTGAATGTTGAGAATTGGCACTTGTAGATATGTATATATATATATATATATATATATATATTTATATATATATATATATATTTATATATATATATATATATATTTATATATATATATATATATATTTATATATATATATTTATATATATATATATATATTTATATATATATATATATATATTTATATATATATATATATATTTATATATATATATATATATATTTATATATATATATATATATTTATATATATACATACTGGTATCTTGTTGATGAAAAATTACTTCTTTAGATTTGATATGCTTAATGAAATATATTTTTCCTAAATTCAACAGTTTCTGCGTATTCTTTTTTTATTTGTATGCAGATATAGATGATTGAAGTTTGTTAATCAATGCTCCAAGGGTATCTGGAGGATTGGAAACAGCATACCTACAAGCTGGCACTCCTTGACAAGCGATGACAATTTTGTCATATAAGTAGTCAGGCATTTGAAGTGACACCTTTAGGCCGTGCTGTAATTCCCAAAGATTTTGCACTAGTTGTTGCAAACATTGAGCTAAGAATTTTTCGGGATTTGCCGTAATTACGTTTTGAGAGTAATGTAAAAATATTGTATGCGCTATTGAGGAATATCTTAACGCGTGTTAGGCTTGGTGTTTCACTGTATATCAAGTTGGAACAATTTGGTGGCTGTAGAGAGGAGTAAAGTGGGAGTTGTTTATTACTCCAACCCCAAACTATAGCCCTAATTATATAGAAAATTATCTAATAAAACTAGTTGGTGATGGTGTGTCAATACGGACTAGCGTATAATGTGACATACAACAGTCATAGCGCAGAATGATAACCAGAGTGGCAATGTCTCTACAAGTTACATTCCTTGCAGATCACACCAATTAGTAGAACTAATTTCAACAAGTAATACTGTTCCATTCATTTAGGTTTTTGCGCTGATATTCAGGACCTTGGAAATAATTGCGCAAGTGTTCAACAGCTTTAGAAAATGGCATATTTGATAGTTCATTTAAGTAATAAAGATCGAGTGCAAGTCCTTTAAGCATAGTCGGGAATGCTTTAGAGTAAGCCTCTTCTGGGATATCAGTGCGATTACAAATATTGTAAAAAATTCGAAGTTTGAAGTCAATGCTATCATTTTTACCACTATATTTTTGCTCATCCGTGTAAATTCTAGCTAAGTTTGCAATCTCTTTTCCGTAGCCAATTAATTTAGGGAGTTTAGATTCGGATACAGGTTCGGCTCCAATTTTATCAATATTAATGTTCAAAACAAAATCCGGCACTTTGTTACGGAATCACAATTACTAGTAATGTAGATCTCTCTATTATAAATATAGAGTAAGTGTAGGTGGGCCTTGTGAAAGTGTGTAATTTAGTAATATATAAAAACTCATGTATATCACCCGAATGGTACTAAGCTATGTGATTATATACACTAAGGATTGGCCTGTGTTTCAAACCCATCAACCTATATCTGATTACTGTCACTATATGTTACTCGTATCGAGTTGTGCAATCTAACTGATCCTGACTAGTGAGACTCATTGCATAGATCGAGTCTGCACAGCGACACCAATGATCAGTGCTCAAGTCCATGCGTGGCTCATTAAACACCCTGGACATGAGCGGTAATTACAACACTCTCTACGTATGTTTCAGGGGTATTATTATCACGTGTACAAGTACTAGTGTAGTTATGTTAAACGTCATTTCCTTTCCTCTCTTTTACCTGTATAGAATCATATTAGATTTTGTTTACGCTGTTTGATTGATTTAATTGTGCACCGTTCCGTGACATATTATAATTCTATCCCTTCTCCCTCTAGAAACGCAAGGACTTGCAATCTGATAGGAGGTGAAGATTCTCGTACTTATATTGCTCTACCCCCGAATACAACTATGTCCGCCGGAAAGTCTTTTGATAAATGGCCAAAGTGGTCTGGAAACTCTTCAGATTTTGCCACATTTCAAATATCACTAGAAGGAATTTCCTCAGATGACCAGATAACAAAAGGCCTGGGTAGCGCCTGTCACAGATTAACTATATGAGGCAATGAACACTTGTATGAGTAATGATTTTTAATAATTCATTATGAAGAAGAAAAGCTAACTTAGGTTCTGAACAATCCTCTATATACAAGTTCTGTCTTTCCTTCCCATTTGTCACGGGTACTAGCGTTGGCATGGTGATACCACTAGCGTGGCGATTAGGCGAGCACGCGTACATGTAGATTCCGTAGACCGTCTAGTTTCTCTTTTATGCAACTACAAATATATTACCCTGAAGATTAAGTTAATGCCCAACTGCCCGTGATACCATTGTTTAGCTTTGAACATCACCTGTAAGTAATTCTGATAGAAAATCAAGGATACAAACTAATAATTAGTATCAGTCATTTCAAGCCAAACCCTGATTACCTAATCATGCTGTAGCCCTGATTATAGACCCTTGTACAATCTAGGACCCTTGCATAATGCAGTCGCTAATCTCTATTATTAGTGATCTTGCATTATGTACCCGTGATCTGCATGATAGTACATGCCTGCGATAACCATCGTTGGCTACAGGTTTACAATCAGCTGAACAGCCGTCACAGTGCCAAAGCATTTTGCTACGGCGTCTTCACTCATTCACTACCCACTGACGCCCAAAAACGTGTGGCGTCGTGAATGAAACAACAGAAGAAAGCCAACGAATGGAATACAGATGAATTCTTGATACATTTAGAAGAGCTATTCGTTGATAAGGATGTATCTTCTGAAGCGCAGGTGGCCTTAATAAACTTCACCAAAGACATCGCCAATCTTTTGCACAGTTTAGAAGCATCTTTTAACAACTCTGTTCTAAAGCAGATGAGCTTGTCCCAATGGGCCCCTCCAAGATCGAAAGGATGAAAGACGCCTTGCAACCATATCTACGTGCGGGCCTAGCATATCGTAAAGGAGTTTCTAAAACCAATTATGAACAATTCGTTGCCAAGGTCCAAGATCTGGCTAACGAGTTGGAAACTATACCTCAGTTCGGAACTTCCCGTGGATCTATATAAGTAGCCAAAAATTATGACAATCAACCCTATAGCACTTTGGATGCCGTACCAAAAGAAAGTTTCTCCCCACCTCAAAATCTTCCGGCCGCTCCTACACTTATTCACGACTGCGATGGTGATACTATAATGACAGATATAAGCACACTGCAAGGGCAAGTGGCATCTCTCTTAGCAGCCTTCAGTAAGAACGAGGGAAAGGAACATACCAAGAACACTGTCAGAGCATCAAATAATCGCCTATTTCCCCCTAATTTGTCTCAGAGCGAGCGCAACCGCCAAATTGATTCGGGTCGGTGTGAGAGATGTGGTTGTTCTCCCTCACATCGTTGGAGCAAATGTCAGTTTAGAAATTTTCAAAAAATCCTACGCCAAAAGGTTACAGCTCACATAGACGAGCGGGCTTGAACGCTGCAAGTACCGACTTAGCTTCTAGTTATTCCCTTTCCAATGATTCCGGAAACGAGTAACTGTTGGTACCAATGTGGACCAGCATCAGGAGAAATGTTTATCCGGGAAACCTATATAATCGTTTGTAGCATAGAATTGAAGGGAAAAAATGAAGTGATCATCAATTGTGTTAACACACCATAGTAGATCACCAACCCGTGGTGATACCGACACTGATCAGTGATATCACAGATCAGGAGCACGGCGACATTGCGAAGAGAGGAAGCCTCAAATCAATCTTCTGTGGAGCTCTAGATTAGACCGCTTGCCCCTACAAAAACAACAGACATCAAAACTTGCACTCATAAAAACAAACATGGCATCCAGTTCTTCGAGCCAGGATGAAAAAACGCCCAAATTTGACCCAAATAAATTCAACATCTCGAAGGCTAATGATGAAGAGATCACAGAATTTATTCGCAATCGAGTAGAAAACTACAAGGTGAACAGCGAATGGAAGAACGAAACCCTATGGGAATATTTCCAAGAAGATTTCGAAGGTTTTACAATTTCAAATTTCGAAACATCTAAAGATGGCATCAGGCATCTACGTGATCATCTAAGAAAGAATGGTATCAACATACCTGGTGGTAAAGGCTACAAAATATCCAAAGCTCTCTTCGAACTACTACAGGAAGATGAACCTCATGTTCTTGGTGCTACATCAATTACTTCCGTCATCGCGAGTCCTCCAAATATTGTTCCACCAATCCGAACCGGAAGAGAACTTACGGAACTAAGCAAGATCTATCGTGACGACATGAAATACGGAGGAAGCGAAGATCAATTGGATTACATGCTATCTATTTTTTACAGCCTCTGTTTAAGAGCCAATGTCAGACACGATCAGTACGTGTTAGCCGCCTCTATCATGCTCAAAAAGAGTGCTCTTCAATACTATTTCATGGCTATTGATCCGCACCTCACATCTTCTTCGACATTTGATGAAATTGTCACCAAACTGCGAAACAATTTCGAGGGCTCTGAACACAAACAATAGATTTTCCAAATGTGGGGCAACACAACTCTTAAATCAATAATGACCAAGAATCCCAGTAGAACAGTTCTCCAAAACCTTGAAACCCTCATCGATGAGCTTCGCGACCTACAATTAGGATTGAAACCAGCATTCAGAAACGAAGATTATCTACACGCCAAACTTTTCGAGGCCTGTAGAGGAGTTCCAGCCTGCCGAAGTGCTCGATATCGACCATCAAGTACTCTTCAAGGATTGATCGACGACCTGCGCTCGTCTATCATGGCATATGAAGATGAAAGTGATATCAAGGAAGAAACATTTTTTACAGACCGAAGATTTCATAAAGATCGTCCCCGTCAAGATTATCGCCAAAGCCGCCGGCAAGACTTCCGAGGAAAATCTCAAGGTAATAAAAGATGTTTTATCTGCAAAAAGGAAGGTTATTGGTCAACTAAACACTCGAGAAAGGAACGTGACGACCATAAGGAAATTCAGAGATCTCAATGGGAGAGAAGATATGATCAATACCTCGCTGATGACAAGACAAACAAAGGTATCAATCTCGAAACGGATAGTGAAGAGGAGGAGATAGAAGCACTTCTACACTCGTCTAATCTTCTAGATGAATCATTGGAAAATTCTGTCGACAATTGCGAGACGTACTTTACAACGTTCGGCGAAATAAACGGTCCGGAAATGTTAACTTCCCTTGCTAATCAGGCCACCTACCATGCCATTACAAAGGAGGACAGTGACGCTCAACAGGACCCTTTCACTTACACGACGAATGACCCGAAAAAGAGTAATCGATATACTCAAGATGAATTCTACGGAATATTAGTTGACACAGGAGCTGCAGGATACTCTACAGCGGGCTACGGCCAATACTTAGCTTCTCAAAAAATTTCTCAACAATGATGAAGGAAAGCTTGATACTTCAAAGGCCGGAAGGATCACAGTCCAATTTGGTATAGGATCTAAAAGTTCAATAGGCACTACCACCCTTAGGACACCTATTGGAATGATAGAATTCCACGTTGTCGAAGCGGATACTCCGTTCCTCCTATCTCTCAGCGATATGGATAGACTCGGAATTGTTGTAGATAATCTTAACAATGTGCTTGTTCAGTCGAACAAAGCATATACAATTACCAGACGTTTCGGACACTTATTTTTTGTCTATCATACGCCGTACGAAACTTCATTCAATTGTTTCCTTACAGAGAAAGAACTCCGCCAGCTTCACCGTCGATTCGGCCATCCCTCTATTGATCGATTCTATAATTTACTTCGACAATCTAACCACGACGTCAACAGAGAAGCCATTCAAAAACTTACCAAGTATTGCTCAACGTGCCAGAAGCATGGGGGATCGCCTAGACGATTCAAATTTACCCTTCGTGACGACACTATCGATTTTAATCATTCAATATATGTCGATGTCATGTATATTGAAAGTCGTCCCCTACTCCATGTTGTTGATGAAGCAACACGCTTCCAAGCTGCTCGATGGCTAAGCAATATCTCATCTCTGACTACGTGGAATACGTTGCGTCTCTGCTGGATTGATGTCTACGTCGGACCGCCAGATATGATTACTCACGACGCTGGAACTAACTTTGTTGGGCATGAATTTCAACAATACGCAACATCTCTCAACATCAAGACGAAGTCAGTTCCTGTGGAAGCACCAAACTCTATGGGTATTGTTGAAAGATATCACGCGCCCCTGCGTCGTGCCTTTCAAGTAATTTCTCAAGATCTTCCCGAACAGAATAAGGATTTGACCCTACAAATGGCTGTAAAAGCCATTAATGACACTGCAGGACCTGACGGCTTAGTACCCACACTCTTGGTCTTTGGTTGTTATCCACGAATGGCACAATCAGATCCGCCGTCACCCACAATTGCAGCTCGCGCTTCTGCACTCAGAAAAGCAATGGCTGAAGTATCTAAATTGCGGGCATCAAGACAAGTCACAGACGCTCTCAGGCAACGAAACGGTCCCCAAACAGACTCAATTCGGGATCTACCCATCAACTCAGAGGTCCTAGTCTGGAGAGATAACAATAATCAACAAAGATGGGACGGGCCCTTCAAGTTGTTATCGACCATTAATGAAACTTGTACTGTACAATTAAACAGCGGGCCAACCGAATTTAGAATAACCTCAGTCAAGCCGTATCTTCGCCAAAGCTCTGAAGAACTTCATCCATCCTCCACTCAATCCATAGATCCGGTAACACCGCCAGTTTCTGAACGTTGAAATCCTATCAGGAATAGGCAACTCCCAGCTCGATTTCGGGCTAATAACCAATCTACAGAATGTTTTCAAGCTTATGTGTTTTTGGTACAAACTCCTTGGACATCACAATTCAAAGAATCACGTCGAAAAGAACTTCATGATCTCATAGAGCGAGATGTTTTCAAGATTGTAGATGAAGAAGAAGCGCCTGTGGGACAAAGAATATTTGGTTCCAGGTGGGTTGATGTAATTAAAAATGAAGGGACTCCTATGGCTTTCGCTAAGTCAAGACTTGTGGTACAAGCTTTCAAAGATGAGGGCAAATCAAACATCCTCACTCAATCACCCACAATCCAACGAGTCAGCCAGCGAATTATCCTTTCAATTGCCACCAGCACTCTTGACAATGATGACGAGCCAACAAGCTTGTATCTACGAGATATCACACAGGCATATGTTCAATCAACAACGAATATCAACAGAACATTTTTCGTTCATCCCCCTCCCGAACTTGAATCCAATAACAAGTTATTGAAAATCGAAAAGCCACTATATGGTATTCCTGAGGCTGGAAACCATTGGTTTAAAACCTATCACTCGCACCATGTTAACAATCTAGATATGAAACCTTCTACATACGACAACTGTCTCCTTCATACCCACTCGAACAGTCACGAATTCGGCTTGATCGGCTTACAAACAGATGACACATTGATACTGGCGAATCAAAAAATTTGCTAACAAAGAAGAAGCCAAGCTGAACTTTGACTCTAAACCTCAAATAAAATTATCATTAAATGATCCATTAACATTTAATGGGAGTTTCATTACGCTGACAGAGAATATGAGCCTACATGTAACTCAAGAAAAGCATTGTGATAAAATTGTGACTTTGCAAGGTCCTACAACAAGTAAAGATCAATATATCACTCAAAGGGCAAGAGGTGCATACATATCAACTGTCTGCCAACCCGAAGCTTCATTCGATCTTTCGTCTGCTGCCCAAGTCATAAATCCCAACAAAATAGACGCTGCAAAGCTGAATCGTCGCCTAGAATGGCAAAGAAAAAATAGAGACCGAGGGCTTAAATTTATAAAATTACACCTTCAATCTTTGCAACTCGTCGTATTTACGGACAGTTCTTTCGCAAATAATCGAGATTTTTCGTCACAAATTGGCTTTGTAATAGCATTGGTCGACAAGTACAACAAGGCCAATATCATTCACTGGCAATCTGTCAAATGTAAAAGGGTTACCCGCTTTGTTCTTGCATCTGAGTTATATGCCATGGCTCTAGGATTCGATCACGGCTCACCGCTAAAAACCACACTAGATGCCATTCTTAGTCAGTCAATTCCTTTGGTTATTTGTACCGATTCTCGTTCTTTATTCGATTGTCTTGTAAAGCTTGGAACAACATACGAGAAGAGGCTCATGATTGATCTCATGTGCCTTCGGGAAGCCTACGAAAAGCGAGAAATAGCTGAGATACGTTGGATCGATGGAATGACAAATCCTGCCGACTCCATGAAAAAAGAAAAACCCAGTGACGCTTTAAAGAAGCTAATTGACACCAATCATATTAACATCGAAGCTAGGGAGTGGGTAGAGAGGAGTTCAAAAATCAGCAGTTTTGCTTAAAGAGAAAATAACTCTCTTCTGTATCTCGATTGTCAGATGTGTTTTAGGTTGTGGATTCTTTAATTTTGGTTGTTGCCAGTGTTGGTACCAATGTGGACTAGCATCAGGAGAAATGTTTATCCGGGAAACCTATATAATCGTTTGTAGCATAGAATAGAAGGGAAAACAAAGTGATCATCAATCGTGTTAACACACCATAGTAGATCACCAACCCGTGGTGATACCGACAGTAACCTCTGGGCAAAGTCGTGCTCAGAGGTTGGGAAGTTGTGATTCTTTTGGTGTCAAACTAAATAGACAGCCCACAATTAAAGAGTTCCAGAAGGCAAAGAAAAGAATGGATAATAGACCATTCTTAATAGAAGCATTCATAAATGACCTTTTTTTTGTTCCCGCCCTTTTTGACTCAGGTTGTCTCCCATGGGCTGCATATAGTGAAGATATTGCCAAGAAATACAAGTTACCACGCATTCCTATAGAAGAAAGAGAACTAAAACTTGCCAAAGAAGACGTAAACCCTTATAAGATTAGCCTCGTAACTTATGTAACATTGGATATTCAAGGGCGAAGAGAACGGCTTTGGGGATATCTCATTCGCGACCTACAGTATGACTTAATCCTAGGAAAAGTTTGGGCTAAAAGAAATAAAGTAATCTACGAAGCCGGCAATATACCTTGCACATGGGACAAGAAAACCAGCAGGTCACAGTTCACGCAGCAGGCTGGATGAAAAAGGATCATATCCTTAACAAAACCTGGCACATTCAAGAAGGAAAGCTTGTCTCTGCTATAGTTTTTTTTACATTCACAAAGCGAGTACAGAAATCCAATGGTGATCTTATCCTGGCTTCTGTAACAATCGCCGACATAAATAAAGCCCTCGAAAAACTAAGTAAAGTGCATCCTAAAATGACAACAGAAGCTATCCGCCAAAAACTGCCAGAGCAACTCCAAGGACTAGAAGATATGTTTAAGGAAGATAACTCCAAAGAATTGCCTCCCCATTGACCAGGCCATGACATGGAAATAAATTTAGAGAAGGATGAGACTGGCAAGGAAGAGACACCGCCCTACGGACCCCTATACGGTATGTCAAAGGAGGAGTTGTTACTATTACACAAAACACTTGTAGATCTTCTTGGTAAGCAATGGATTCGAGCAAGCGCCTCACCAGAAAGCTCTCCTGTATTGTTTGCCAAGAAACCAGGCGGTGGCCTTCGATTCTGTGTTGATTATCGCGGCCTCAACGCTATCACCAAAAAGGACCGATATCCATTACCGTTAATTCGTGAAACCTCTGTCAATTAGCCAAGGCTCATTGGTTCACGAAAGTTGATGTTCGATTGGCTTTTCATCGTATAAGAATCAAAGAAGGTGACGAATGGAAGACTGCTTTTCGTTCGAGACAAGGCCTCTTCGAATGGCTAGTTTGCCCATTCAGACTTTGTGGAGCGCCTGCAACGTTTCAGAGGTTTATTAACCACACCTTACGAGAGTTCTTAGACGTCTTCTGCTCCGCTTATATCGACGATGTCATAATATATACCAATGGAGACCTCAATGATCACTATGAAAAAGTTCGCAAAGTGATCAATTCCTTAAAAGAAGCTGGACTAGTATTAGACATTGACAAGTGCGACTTCGGAGTGAAGCAAACAAAATATTTCGGGTTTATCATTGGAGCAGGTAACAGCGTTAAAGTTGATCCTGATAAAATAAATGCCATAGCTTAATGGGAAGAACCAGAAAATGTTTCAGGCATACGCTCATTTCTCGGATTTGCTAACTTCTACTGTGAATTCATAACAAATTTTTCTTCAGTTTGTGAACCACTTAATAATCTCACAAAAAAAGGAGCAGCTTGGGAATGGAATGAAAATCAGACTTCAGCATTCAAACAGCTAAAGCAATTACTTATCAGCGCGCCAGTCCTTACAATGTTTGACCCTAAAATGGAGACCATTATGGAGGCAGACTCTTCGGGATATGCTATAGTTGGTGTGAAGGGACCAAAGGGCGAGGTACACGCGAGTCAATAGTTACAAGCTGTTAATTATTTTATTCTAAAGAGCTAAACTGTAGAAGGTCCATCTTAGTTAATGTACATGTTTTATGATGCTAGTACTGTCACGGTCCAGTGCGCTCGAACCTTGTCCCCTGCCGCTGTAGATTACTGGGATCACCCAAGCCTTCGTACCCTGTTGTTTACTGCACCGATTAGTATTAACAACTCGCCGCAGATCGTAATATTCAGGACTCTCTGGTTAGCTGTTTTAATAACGATCTACTGATAACTTACCATCAGCACTTTCTAGACTTAGTATTTCCTTTGATTTGATTCTTTCCTGATCTATTGGATTCTATTCTTCATTCATCGGAGTTAGGAGATGATTAGTCAGCATAGTGTACGTCGTTAGGTTGCTCCTAGGGTCTAGGCGTTCATCAAGCTGGATTTGTATACATAGAGGTTCTCTTCCTTAGTTAGTGGGCCAGATTTGTGTCTTCGAAATTATCAAGTATTTGTTCCCATCAAGCTCCAACAAGTCCTCTCAATTTCTCTTCATCTTTTCTTGTGAAGTTACTCAAGCCTCGTCACGCCAAGCCTCGTCACGTCAAGCCTCGTCACGCCAAGCCTCGTCACGTCAAGCCTCGTCACGCCAAGCCTCGTCACGTCAAGCCTCGTCACGCCAAGTCTCGTCACGTCAAGCCTCGTCACGTCTAGCCTCGTCACGTCTAGCCTCGTCACGTCTAGCCTCGTCACGTCTAGCCTCGTCACGTCTAGCCTCGCCACGTCAAGCCAAGTTTTAACATTACACAAATCTCTTACTCAATCATGGCATCTTTAGGTTCAGAATCACCAGCTCCAGAGCAACAACTAACCCTTGATGATATCTTACAACAACTGAGGAATGTCTCCGAACTTGATCAGTTCACCCAAGGTTTCAATGCACAGCCTAATCTGATGTTTGAAGTCTTCAAAACCTTGACGGCTCGGAACAATGCTTTGGCTCTGAAAGAAGCAGAGTTAGCGCAGGCCAAGAAATCGAATACGGGACCCGATAGTATGTCAGGCAGCAGCTCTAAAGCAAAGAGGAGGAGTTCAAGTGGAAGTGATGACCTCCTCGCCCGACTTGTAGACCTTTTGGATAATCGGAATAGGGCTCCTACACCTAGATCTGCCGAACACAGGGAGACTGAACTGTTTTCTGGGCAAAAGAAAGACTTCGCTACCTGGAAGGAGTCCGTAATGTTGAAACTAAATGTTAACGACGATCACTATCCCACTGAGCAGTCAAAGATGGCTCTTGTCTACTCACTTCTTAACAGCGAAAGTAAGACTCATTTACGTGCATGGCTCAAGGATGGTGTCCTCACATTTCCATCTCTTCAGCACATGTGGGACCTGATGACTACTCTGTTTGATGATCCAAATGCCGCCCGCGACGCTGCCGCCAGGGTCCACTCTAATTACCAGAAAAACCGCCCCTTTTCTACCTGGATTGCGGAGATTAGGAGGGACGCCATGATCGCCGGGTATGACACCGAATCTCTACAATTGCGCAATCTAGTGTTTCTAAATATGAGCGTCGAACTAAAACGGGCTCTGATTCACGAACGCGACATCGACTCGCTGAAATTCGACGAAGCTGTTTCCCGGCTACAAGATATAGATAATAGGCAGCGGGCGCTAAATGATCTTCTTTCGCGGGGCGGTCGTAGGAATTTCGCAGGTGGTTCGGATAGAAGGATAAATCAGAGTCACCAGGATCAGTCGGCCTCTCTAGTCGGCGACCCAATGGATTTGTCGGCCGTGAGATTTCAGTCGAGGGGACCATTATCTCAGGAGGAAAGAGAGCGACGTCGTCGGGAGGGGTTGTGTTACTACTGTGGCGAGCCCGGCCACAAGTCTGGCGGTTGCCCTCGAAAGCATCGTCCGCAGGTAGTTGGTCGTGCGGCTGATATAATTGACACCAAGTCAACCGATTCGGGAAATGCCGCTGCCCTTTGAAAAGTCGCTCAAAGGGCTCAAATTTATGTTTATTAGTTTCATCTGCAGCTGTTAATAAAAATGATTAGATTAAAAACAGCCACTTTGTTGTAAAATGTTTTCTCAGTGATAAAACCTCCTCTATGATCCCATCTTTTGCTCTTATCGACAGTGGCGCTTCAGCCCATGGATTTGTAGATGTATACTTTGCGCAGAAACACAGCTTAGAATTAATTCCACTCAGGAGACCTCGCTCCTTGAAAGTATTCGACGGGACAGAATCGGTGTCCGGGTTGATCTCTCATGTGGTCAGTTCTCCTCTCAACATCAATGGTCACAAGGAAAAGCTCCTTTTATACGTTACTAAGCTAGCATATTTTGATATTGTCCTTGGCCTTCCATGGCTGCAGCATCACAATCCTCATATCGACTGGACAAAAGGAAAGCTCCTATTTAACAGCCTTGGGTGCCATGGACACTGCTCCACACCTAACAACTCAGTTGACGCTTTGTCCTCGAACGAAGTTAGGGAGATAAAGGAACATAGCTCATCCGAAAAACTCACAACTCCTGTTGCTGTCGAGATTTGTAGCCCGGAGAGTTTCCATTCTTTAACCAGGAGCAAAGATACCATCATGTCCGTGTCAATTGAAGATATTAGGGAAGCTTTAAAAGAAAAACCGAAACTTGACCCGGCCCAAAAACTACCCAAAATCTACCATGAATATCTCCAGGTGTTTTCCAAAGAAGAGGCCGATAAGTTACCTCCGCATCGACCGAACGACCACCGTATACTTCTTAAACCAGGATCCGAGCCTCCTTGGGGACCCCTTTACGGCATGTCTCGTGAAGAATTGAAAGTTCTGAAGAAATATATCTAAGAGAACTTAGAAAAAGGATTTATCAGGCCCAGCTCCTCCCCGGCCTCGTCTCCTGTACTATTCGTGAAAAAGCCTGGGGGTGGACTGCGATTCTGCGTTGATTACAGGGCACTGAATGACATGACCATCAAGAATCGCTACCCTATACCGAGAATCCACGAAACTCTATCGCTTCTAGGAAGAGCCAAGTATTTCACTAAATTAGATGTTATATCCGCCTTCCACCGAATGCGTAATGCTGAAGGTGACGAATATCTCACTGCTTTTCGTACCCGTTTCGGTCTTTACGAATATTTAGTTATGCCATTTGGTCTTGCCAATGCACCCAGCTCCTCCCAGAATTACATTAACGATACTTTGAAGGGGTACTTGGATGAATTTTGTACCGCGTATATCGACGACATTCTCATCTTTAGTGAATCAATGGAACAACATCAAACTCACATGAAAAAAAGTACTCTCTCGCTTGATGGAAGCGGGGCTACAGATTGACATCAAGAAATGTGAGTTTCATGCGGAATCCGTTAAATTACTTGGGCTTATTATCACCACGGAAGGAATCAAGATGGACCCGACCAAGTTAGATGCGATTGAGAATTGGCAAGCCCCTAGAAATACCAAGGACGTTTTTCGATTTGTGGGATTTATAAATTTCTACAGACGATTTATTAGAAATTTTGGGTCAATTATCTTGTCACTAACTGATCTGATGAAGAAAGATGCCCCTTTCAATTGGGGTCCCAAACAAGAGGAAGCGTTCAGAGAGATTAAAGCAAGATTCAAGGAAGATGTTGTCTCACAACACTTTGACTGGGATCAACCAGCTCGCTTGGAAACTGATGCATCAGACCGCGGAACTGGCGGTGTGCTTCTTCAGCCAGATCCGTCTGGGAATTGGAGGCCAGTCGCTTTTTTCTCTAAAAAGATGAGTCCAGCTGAATCTAACTACGAAATCTACGACAAAGAGTTGCTGGCAATAGTTCAAGCGTTTGAAGAATGGCGCCCAGAGCTTGAAGGCACTTCGGACCTGGTCGACGTGGTTACGGATCACAAAGCTTTAGAGTATTTTATGAAGTCACGGTTATTGAGTCGACGGCAGGCTCGCTGGAGTGAGTTTCTATCTCGTTTCAATTTTAGGATTTGTTATCGACCTGGAGTTCAAAATGGGGCCGCAGATACGCTTTCTCGTCCAGGAGGGGCCCCTGACCCTTCTTTAAAAGGATTCCTAGAACAAAGACTGTTGAAACCGCATAACCTATCCCCCGGAATGTCGGATTCACAACTGCTTGCAAACGATTTCTCGGACCATATAGATTGTTCGGATGACTTAGAGCTAGTTAATAGCGACTCCCCGTCGAGTGAAGGAGAGTTATCGTTTATAGAACGTATCCGCAAAGCTATCCCCCACGATGAGTCCACACTGTCAGTGATAAAGGCTGTGACGGTACCTAATTCACCGCGGGTTCGTCACTTGACTATAGCTGAATGCCTTTTGGAGAATAATATACTGTCTTATCGGGGAAAAATAGTGGTACCACAGTGCGAATTCGACAAAACCTTAACCACTGAGATCATCAGTTCTTACCATGATCTTCCAGCCGCCGGCCATCAAGGAGCTTCATCTACATATTCGGCACTTGCAAGAACATTTTTCTGGCATGGGATGTCCAAGCAAGTAAAAAGATTTGTCAGAAATTGTCACACCTGCTCTAGGACCAAACCCTCCCGCGAAGGAACCCAAGGCCTCCTCAGGCCGCTCCCTATAGCAAGGGAGAGATGGCGTCACATTGCTATGGACTTTGTGGTTGACTTACCTCCGAGTAGGGATTGGAACGAACAGGAGTATACTTCAATGTTTGTAGTGGTGGACCGAATGACGAAACAAGTACATATAGTTCCATGTAATGACTTATCAGCCCGCAACACAGCTTACATGTTCTATAAAGAATGTTTCCGCCTTCATGGCTTGCCAGACTCAGTTATATCAGATCGCGGCACACAATTCACTTCCGAATTTTGGAAATGGCTTTGCAAACTCCTGGAAATTGATCACCGACTTTCAACAGCATACCATCCCCAGACGGACGGACAAACTGAGAGAATGAACGCAAAGATAGAGCAGTATTTAAGAGCCTACGTAAACTACGCACAGAATGATTGGGTCCGATTTCTACCCTCAGCCGAGTTCTCCTTGAATAACAACGACTCTCATGTCACGGGTGTTTCTCCTTTCCTTGCGGTATATGGACTGCATCCAAGATCAGGATGTGAACTCTCGGCCCCACTCTCGAAACCTCCATCTCCAGCCTCGATTCGTTTCGAGCGGCAAGATGCTGAAATTCTGGTGGAAAATTTCAAGTTGGTTAATAAATTCCTTGTTGAGAACATTCAATTACACCAGGCAGAGAGTGAAGATCAAGCTAATAAGAAGAGAACAGCCTCCAAGAATTTTAAAGCCGGAGATCTCGTCTGGTTAAATTACAGGAACATCAAATCACTCCGACCTTCCAAAAAGCTTGACTTCAAGAATGGGGGGCCATTTAAGATTATTGAACCAGTCGGTAATTATGCGTATAGACTTGATTTACCCAAGTCAGCAAAAATACACCCAGTGTTCCATGTTTCTTTGCTCTCGCCATCTGCTGCGGACCCATTGCCAGGGCAAATTTCAGGACCGCCGCCAATCCTGGAAACTGAATCTCAAGACCCAGAGTTTGAGATTGATAGAGTAATTGGTTCCCATTGGAAAAACGGAAAACTTCACTATCTGGTGCGCTGGAAAGGCTATGGACCTGAAGAGGATATGAGTATTCCTGTTGACCAAGCCGAGGGTTTTATAAAATTAATCCAGGAATTTCATGACATGAATCCAGGTGAACCCAAAGTTGGAGATGGCCCGCCTCGACACTCTATGAGTAGAAATACTCGATGGCGTCAGCCTCGCAGGAGCTCGGCAAGGCTAAGAGGGGGGTAATGTCACGGTCCAGTGCGCTCGAACCTTGTCCCCTGCCGCTGTAGATTACTGGGATCACCCAAGCCTTCGTACCCTGTTGTTTACTGCACCGATTAGTATTAACAACTCGCCGCAGATCGTAATATTCAGGACTCTCTGGTTAGCTGTTTTAATAACGATCTACTGATAACTTACCATCAGCACTTTCTAGACTTAGTATTTCCTTTGATTTGATTCTTTCCTGATCTATTGGATTCTATTCTTCATTCATCGGAGTTAGGAGATGATTAGTCAGCATAGTGTACGTCGTTAGGTTGCTCCTAGGGTCTAGGCGTTCATCAAGCTGGATTTGTATACATAGAGGTTCTCTTCCTTAGTTAGTGGGCCAGATTTGTGTCTTCGAAATTATCAAGTATTTGTTCCCATCAAGCTCCAACAAGTCCTCTCAATTTCTCTTCATCTTTTCTTGTGAAGTTACTCAAGCCTCGTCACGCCAAGCCTCGTCACGTCAAGCCTCGTCACGCCAAGCCTCGTCACGTCTAGCCTTGTCACGTCTAGCCTCGTCACGTCTAGCCTCGTCACGTCTAGCCTCGTCACGTCTAGCCTCGTCACGTCTAGCCTCGCCACGTCAAGCCAAGTTTTAACAAGTACCATTAAGCGAACCTCGTGACCAGACTAGTAATGGCAACGCGTCGACATAATCCCAATAGGCACTAGCCTGTTACATTATCCCTCTCCTTTCTATAGTTGCTTGAATAAACCCAAACTTGATCGAGTCCTTTTGAACTGATTTTTCTTTTAAACGTTTTGATTTTCGGCAAATTTTGCCTGATGGATGCGTGATGTCGGAATTTACGGGCTTTTTAAGTCGTGGCTTAGGGCCCGTTGCTGGACCTGTATTCTCCTCTCCAAAATCATCACCTATGCCAAATTTCTGTTCAAATACATCCAGAGCAACTGTATTTTCAAATTCTTCTCGAGGTTCCCAGGATAAGTCTCGATAGCCTTCCCATTTTACCAGGACTTGCCACTCAATTCCTCTGCCCACTTTCTTTGACCTTGACCAACAGATTTTTTGCACGAAATGCTCTGGCGCGCTAGATTCGGCCGTAGGTGGCGGTTGCAAATCATCTCAAAGCTGAGACGGTAGGGGATCTGTATTGGCTATTTTTAAGAGATCCACGTGGAGGCGAGGATGGATATTGCTTGGTACATCTAATTCCACTGCGTGGGGTGAGACTACTTTGGTGACTTGGTGTCGTAACTCCTTGTACTTGGATCTTGATGGTTTAGCTTGGGCTTGATCTTGGTGAACAATCTCTTGAAATACTGAATACCTGGAACTCTGGGACACTGACAATACCAGATAATGTCATGTAAGCTTTTGTAACAAATGACAAGTGTAGATGTGGATAACCTGACTTCTTGAATCCTGACTAGACTAGATGCGTAGAATAAATACAAGACTGAAAGCTGGAGAGCTTTCAACTAGAAGGCCTAACCACTATTTATACATGAGTCTACCTAGTACATTCCCTAGTACTGGTTAATAGAACCCCATCCCATCAAACGCCAGCGAATATTGTAGAACACCCAAAATACCGTTGATTGAAATAGAATTCCATAGAACTATGCAATGCCTGGAGTTCAATCGTTGTTAATAACGATCAACAGGAAAAGTCCAACAATAATAACAATATTAAGTAATTAGTGACAATCGGCAAAATAATTTATTAACGTCATTGAAGCCATTGATGAAGATCGACAAAATGCATGAAAACTCACGCCAATTAATTAAAGACAATATGTGAATAAAATTTATGCAAAAGAACTAAATGAATTCAAGCCGAAACGACTAGCTTCGGCGAGCCGTTCCGTGACACTTGGTACTTAGCATTCAACCACGAGAGTTTTTTTGATTGTTGTGGAGTCTGTATATTTTTCAGATTTAACCACACTTTATCACCAACTTTAAACATAATTGCTGTTTGACGATGTTTGTTTGCACTATCTTCCATTCTTTGCTGCGATACCTCCATGGCTGATTGTGCGAAGTCTTGTCCTTCTCGCAGGCGATCTACAAATATTTCTGCTCTAGACGAAGAACGCGATCCTTGTTTAGGTTCAACTTGCCGGATATGTTCCACGTGATATCCATGAGTCAAGAAGAAAGGACTTATTTCGGTAGAGTTTTCACTGTTGTTGATAGCTAGCATTTCCATCGGTAGGAGTTTAGGCCAGTCGTATTGAGCATATATTACGAAGGCTCGTAAGTAGGCTTGTACTTCTTGATTAGCCCGCTCTGTTGTACTATCCGTTTCAGGGTGAAAGGCTGTTGAAAGCCTTCGTTCGATTTTAACAAGTTGACAGAGTCTGGTCCAGAAATCGCTAGTCCAGTTTGAGCCCCTATCAGAGGTTATAAATTTGGGAAAGCCATGGAATCGAAAATGACACTGTACAAAGGTCTCTGCACAGTGGTCGGCGTCCATTGTAGTCATCGCTTCAAGAGTCACGCTTTTAAGAAGCCTGTCACAGATAACCATAAGATATCTAGGGTCTTCAGACATTTTTTGAGGTAGTTCCGTCATAAAATCTATTGATAGCTCACTGTAGAAGCGCTCTGGGACCGGTAAAGGCTTTAGCATACCCTTTCGTTTCTCTCTCCACAAGTGAGAACGCCCACATACATCACAATTTCTGCAAAATCTTCGCACCATCTGTAACATACCAGGCCAATGAAAATCCCTGCGCAGGATAGCAAATATGTTATCTCTTCCTGGGTGGCCCGTGATATGAGAGTCATGAGCTCTCTGGATGAGGGCCGTTTGAAGGGGTTCCCAAGTTGGGATAATAAGTCTTTTCCTAAATTTTAGAGCTCCTCTTGAATCAAGCTCACATTCTGCCTTAGGTAATTTCCAATCTGCGCAACCAGGCGAGAAAGACGGCTGATCCGTACAAGCTGCTTCGTACATCATCTTGAGAGATTTGTCAACTTTTATGCCTTTATCCCACAGCTTTTGCAGGTCGACTTCCTCAAAAATTTTCTGTCCCAAAGGTATACCCTCAAATGAGCAGGCAACGACCTTAGGTTGAGCTGTGTTTATTAAATTATTCAGTACTTGGGCTGCTTTCCCATCCACCCCCTGATTCGGAGGCATTCATTTATCTTTAATAAATGCATCTCCCGGTTTTTCAAGCGCTCATCGTCATGCAGATTCGGCATGTCTTGTTCACGTCGGGATAAGGCGTCTGGTCGTTGCAAATTATTTCCAGCTCGAAACTTTAATTAGAATCTATATTAAGAGAGCAACAGAGACCATCTTACTTGCCTTTCTGACAACTTCCTAGTCGTCATAAAATGCTGGAGATTTTTATGGTCCGACAAGATAGTGAATGGTTTGGTGACCCCATTGAGTTCGCTACGCCATTCTTCTAGAGCCTTTACAATGGCGAGAAGCTATTTGTCGTGAATCTCGTAATTACTCTCTGCTGGCGATAACTTTTTTGAGAAGTATGCTATGGGACGTAGCCTTCCCTTTGAATCTAGCTGCGACATGCAAGCTCCCAAACTGTAACCAGAGCAGTCTGCTTCTACAACGGTACTCCGATCTGGGTTCTAATGTGCTAAGACTGGAGCAGTGATGAAAAGTTCTTTAAGACGTTCAAATGAGGTTTGCTGCAGCTCATTCCATCTCCATGGTTGGTCTTTGTGTGTTAGTGCAACGAGAGGAGCGGCTATTTGGCTGAAGTTTTCAATAAATTCCCTATGGAAATTGGCGAAGCCGACAAAACTTCGTACACCTTTGACGGTTGTTGGCGGCTCCCATGCTTTGATAGCTTCAATCTTACCAGGATCTACCTTGATTCCTTCACCCGCAGTAATTACAAATCCGAGATATTTAATTTCATGAACTGCAAATTCACATTTTTCGATGTCCAGCTTTAGACCCGACCTTCCTAGACATTCTAAAACATGCCGAACCTTTACTAAGTGATCATGACGAGAGCCATCTGAGTAGATGAGTACATCGTCCATGTATGCGGAACAAAATTTATCTAGAAATTCGTCTAGAGTACTGTTGATGTACCTTTGAAAAGACGCCGGGGCACCCGCTAGTCCGAAAGGTGTAACTAACCATTCGAAAAGACCAAATCGAGTTCGAAATGCTGTTTTCCATTCATCGCCTTCTTTTATACGGAGTCGATGAAATGCTGCGCGAACGTCGACCTTTGTGAAGTATCTAGACTTGGCAATGTTCCTGAGAGTCTCTCTAAAAATAGGAAGAGGATACCGATCCTGGCGCGTGATAGCGTTTAAAGCCCTATAGTCTACGCAAAATCTAAGGCCTCCTCCTGATTTTTTAACAAAAAGTACTGGTGCTACCCCAGAGGAACTGCTTGCTCTAATCCAACCTTTACCTAACAGGTCCGTGAGGGTCTTCCGCAGTACCAACAACTCTTCACGAGACATTCCATAAAGTGGTCCCCAGGGAACATTCAAGTCTCGCCCCTGACTATCTTTCTTTAGCTCTATCGAGTGATCTCTGCCTCTCCTATGGGGTGGCAGTGCAAGGCCATTGTCATCGTCAAAAATATCATTGAGGTCCGCCAAATTGTCTGGCAATTTTATTTTTACCATTTCTTTATTAACGCCTGGGTCCTTTTTCTCTAGCTTAGATAGGGCCTTGTCTATATCCCCCATTGAGACAGCACCAATTAGAGACAGGTAATTTGGTCCCGAAAAATTATCCTTATCCTTGGGGGCTTTACGAGAAGAACATGAGAATTTTTTTCGAATGCGCTTTACTTGGGCAATAAATACACTAGCGGAGAGTAGATTGGCGCTAACATTGTTTTTGCGGTCCATCCAGCCACTTTCCCGAACCAATCTGTCTGGCCCAGTTCTCCGAATATGAAGAGTTCGAGGTCCTGCCCTATGTACAACATTGTTATATTGCATCCAGGGATCTCCTAGAATGAGAGGGAAAGCAAGTTTTTCGATTACGTAACCAAGTATTCTTTCCTTGTGCCCATCAATATCAACGTTGGCCCAAGTTATGTACAATATAGATTTATTAATTTTACCTTCCTCCGCCAGCTTTAAGGAACATTCTGGAATTGGAATGCGTGGGAGATTCAACTTGCGAACTAGAGCGGTGCTAAAGGCAGAATAGCACAAACATCCACTGTCAATAAATGCTCGAATTAATTTGCTTGAATTTAGCATTACGTCTATGTAGAAGGGTTTGCTATCCATGCTTTTCAGTGCTCTTTCTATTTCACGAGAAGAAACCTCCCTCTCCTGGGTGCGACTTGACTCAGGGGCTATTCTTTTCCCGACAGTAACTCTGGGGCACTATCATACTCATTACTCATATCCTCCTTGTACCTGGTAGACGCATGGTTTACTGCCGGCCGAATCGCCGGTCCGAAAGTTGGACAGTTTTTCCCTAGATGCCCTTTTTTCCTACAACGTAGGCATCTGCTTTCTACGATAAATTCGTTAGCCTCTGTCCTCGATAGCCACTTTGCTCTCGTCTTTTTGGCTCCTGGGTTTCTAGCTTCACCCTGCCGGTTTCTATTAGAGGGTTGGCTTGATGAAGTGCTGCTGTTTGCTCTTCCGAGCAGGGTATTAATCAAGGATACTAGATTCACCCCAGACATCTGAACATCGCCGTCCCCGTCCAGCTTAGGAGGAAGCTTGGCCTCGTTTCTTTCCGGCTGATTCTTCACGACAGGGGGATCAAATGCGGTGGCAGCTGGCCTGTCGAGATATGTTGTCGCTGTTGAGGAGTCCGTTATATATCCTGGACGCGCCTCTAAGCGCGACGCAGTTTTCCGAACTCGAGATACCCATCTGTCGTAGTTGTTTTCAGGAAGGTCCACGCCAATTAAAGCATCTGATAACTTTGTATTTATTGCTTCGTCTATTTGGATGATTTTACCTTCATCTGGCCAATTCAGCCCACCGCATTGGGCTAGCTTCAGCTCGAAGTCGTCAAGAAAAAGCTCGAGACCCTGTGAGCTGCCCATTCTCATTTGCTGAAGCTCACTGCTGGCAGTTTGAAGGGCTAGCTTATTGTTGAATTTGTCCTTGAAAAAGGCCAAAAAAAGTTCGACATCATAATCACCATTTGGTCCTCCGCTCAAGAACCAGTGCGAAACTCTTTGCTGTTTACTTTCGGGTATGGTGTCGAGGATTGAATGGCAGATGATTTCATTCCCCCCTAGCTTTTTGTAATCTGCAGCAATCTTTATTTTTAACTTGGCGAAATAAAGTGGAAACAATGCCGGGCTTCTATTCCATTTGGGCCATACCGCTTCCTTCCCTCCCCCTAAAATAGGCGGAAGATCCCTGTCGTCCATATCGTGATCCTGGTTTGAAACTTCGACTTGTGGAAGTGGAATACTATCTGTCATCTTTAGATTTTAAGGTGGCCTGGAATGTTCACAGGACTCTAGCCGTGATATTAAAATAAGCGGTTGCGAGACTCCGGTCGCAAAATAGTGTCCAGAAGGTTGATGTTTCCTTGAGGAACGAATAGGAGAATAAAATAATATGTGAAGGGACCAAAGGGCGAGGTGCACGCAAGTCAATGGTTACAAGCTGTTAATTATTTTATTCTAAAGAGCTAAACTGTAGAAGGTCCATCTTAGTTGATATACATGTTCTATAACGCTAGTACCATTAAGCAAACCTCGTGACCAGACTAGTGTCGGCAATGCGTCGACATAATCCCAATAGGCACTAGCCTGTTACAGTTGGAGTCATTTCGCAAGTTGATGAAAAATGTTATGCTTACTCGGATATTACACATAGACTAGCAGGGATTTGACGGAACGGAATAATGAAGTGACTGAGACAACAATCATTATTGTCGATCACCATATTCCATAAAGGAATATCATAGAAACATCTAGTTGTAATGTTGGAATGGTAACAGAATAAGATGGAATGAGGTAGAAGAGGGTAGAATGATCTAGAGATATTCACCATAATGTATATAGTACCATCTTTCATCTGTCAGTAATAGGTTAGACAATTCATTACAGATTCATCAGAGATATACGCACATTCAGTATATACAATCAATCTAATCGTTCTCATCATATATTCAATTGCGTGAAAGAAGGGCAATATCATCATCATAAGTTTAGTAGCCACATCCTCCATCATACCATATTCACAACAAAAAGGCCGACTTCGTCCGGTAGGGTTCTTTTCAAGAAAGTTGACTCCAGCCGAAGCCAACTATTAAATCCTTGACAAGGAACTATCATCCATTGTAGCTACTATGAGGCATTTTAGAGGCTAATTAAGAAGTGTCGAACGCCCTTTTATTGTGTTCCAGATCACCGAAACCTCCGCTACTTTATGACAACTCGGCAGTTATCGGAAAGACAAGTTTGATGGGCAGAAGAACCCAGCAGTTTCAATTTCGGGATTCGATTTAGACCAGGAACCGAATCCGCCAAACCAGATATTCTCTCAAGAAAACCTGAATTTAAGCCAAAGGATGTGAATGATGAGCGGCTGAAAAAAAGGGAATTCCAACTTCTTAATCAGAGATAGATATCACCAATAAGTAAAGCTAAAGATTTAAGTTACTCGAGTCTCTCAGCTGTAATCACTCGACACCAAAGTCTAATGCAACAATCTGACAAAATTCAACAAAATTCTACGCCCAGTGGCAAACCATCCGTAAAACCCTTCAATAGCAGCGTTCCTACCGATAATATAATCATCAATATACCCCCCTAAAGGAACTAACCTCTTTGACGGAAAAGAACTCCAAACACTATGGGATCGAGCTATCAAGGAAGATCCTATCTACTGCAAGATTTACGCTAGTGTAGCAAATGAAGAGCGATCTCTACCTCCGTCAGCTCCTAACTCAATCCAAATGCCAGACTGCAATCTGGACGAGCAGCTAAACTTGACGTACCGCAAAGCACTCTGGGTTCCTGAGTGGGAGCCCTTACGTGCTGCCTTGATCCAACGTGTGCATGACTCTCATGTAACTGGACACCCAGGTCGTGATGTAACCCTGGCGATCCTATCCCGAGATTTCTTTTGGCCACAACAATATAAAGACGTTAAGAGGTTTGTCAGGAACTGTCATGTATGTGGAAGATCAAAAGTCTGGCGACAGTCGACACAAGGCTTATTACGACCGTTGCCAGTCCCTGAACGTTTTCATGACGAGCTAGCTATAGATTTCATGACCGACCTTCCATTAACAAAAAATATCGAAAAATTTCCAATGGTTATTCATGATCGGTTACTTGGTGGTGCTACTTTAGAAGCAATGGATACAATGGAAGCCGAATCCTGTGCTGAGCGCTTCGTCCAATGTCACTGGAGATATCACGGGTTTCCAAGCTTTCTTACTTCAGATAGAGGATCCAATTGGGTCGGGCGATTTTGGCGCAGATTATGTCAACTAGTTGGCATTAAGCAACGCCTTTCGACTGCCTTTCACCCTCAAACTGACGGGGGAACGGAAAGAATGAACCAGGAGGTAATTACATACCTGCGTGCCTATATTTCTTATGCACAAGATGACTGGGCAAAACTTCTCCCGTCGGCAATGGTAGCAATTAATAATAGAGATAGCTCCAAAACTGGGTTCAGCCCTTTTTTCTTGACTCATGGCTACCATATTAATCCTATCCAACGTCGAATTCCCTCTTCTACTTCTGCTAAAGACCCCAAAGCGAGAGCCAATGCCTTTGTTAATCGTCTCTATGATGGTCAGGAGCTTGCAAGAGCAGCCATGATAACTGCTCAACACATAATGGAACAAAATGCAAACAGGCATCGAAAACCTGCAGATAAACTCAAAGCTGGCGATAAGGTCCGGCTAAATCTGAAAAATGTCACAACACCTCAGCTGAAGAAGAAATTTTCATGGACAAATGCTAAGTACAAAGTAATTAAAGAAGTGGCTCCTGATGTCTACGAACTTGACGTGCCCAGCGGCATCCACCCAAAGTTTTTTGTTGATCTCCTTCGCAGAGATCCATGTGATCCTTTACCGTCGCAAGTAACTGACGATAGTCAACCTCCACCTTTACTTGATGGAAAGCATCTATTGTACGCTGTCGAAAAGATAATACGAGCAAAAACCATCAATGGTAAAAGGTTCGTCTGCGTCAAATGGATAGACTGCAAAGAGACTACCTGGAAACCAAGAGAAAATCTCATTCTAACAGATGCGTTCAAAAGCTTTGTGAAAGAATACGGAGAAGGCGATAATGTTGGAGAGCCTAATACGGGAACTTATACAGGATCCAGAGGAAAAAAACCCGGGAGGAGAGAGGTGATGTTACGGAATCACAATCACTAGTAATGTAGATCTCTACACATATGTTTCAGGGGTATTATTATCACGTGTACAGGTACTAGTGTAGTTATGTCAACCGCCCTTTCCTTTCCTCTCTTTTACCTGTATAGAATTATAATAGATTTTGTTTACGCCATTTGATTGATTTAATCGCGCACCGTTCCGTGACACACTTTTACAATAGATTGAGGTATAAAGTCACAGTTTTCATTCTCAATCTTTGGTTTAATTTCGGTAGCTCTGTCAGAGATGCTTTTGGTGGCGTTTAAATTTTTCAGGCAATTATTTAGCTTTGAGGATAAAAAGGGACCCTCGAGGCGATCAACAGCTTGGATAATCTCATCATCAGTCCACCTGTGCTGGTCAACCTTGGTTAAACACTCGTAAAGAGCTTGCGTAATGGTTTTCCTTTTATCATTTTTAGCCACATAAAGCCCTCTGCTAAGCAAACAACCACGCAAGCTTTGGATTGATCTCAAGGTAGCGTTCTTTAGGGAATCAATTATAAAATCTTTGAAATCAAATTGAAATTGCTCCCATAGATTCGAGTTCGATGTGTCATACATTTCATAAGAATCAAGTTTATCCTTAATGTAAATATCAATCTCTTGAGGTGTCAACGGTATAAAGTCGGTCTACTTAGTTTGCATAGCTCCCTCGGCGCTTGCGGCGGTCGAAATTTTTTTTCAGACTATGTTGACGCGTTGGAAATAATTTATAAGTCGAATAAGGTGGGAAGCAATATCCTTCAAAATCCGGAAATATAAAGTCTGTTGAGAAAGAATTAGCTTTGTGGGCGATAATCGATTGTGAGAATACGCTATCAAGCTCTTCAAGTCAATTCTTCTTTCTCTTCTGATGAATTAAGGGTAGGAGATGGGAAATAGTATCCTTCCAATTACTTCTTATTTCCTGATCTGTGCGCGCTCACTGATCGGTGTCGGGATACTTTAGCACGTTGCAAAGGCGTAATCTACATATATCACGTTCTGCAATTGTGTTGGTGGATCTAATTCTCCATTGCTATCCTAAATGAGATTATATACAGTGTACGCATCACGAGTGGTGACTAATCAATAAACAACGCCCCCGAAGAAAGTAGGACGTTTATACCCACAGTGCAGAATGCTGCTTTTCCTCGAAAAGCTTCTAGATATCACACCAGATCTTCTGGAGACTTGTTTATAGATGTTCGAGGATTCATGAAGAGGTGCATTGTTCAGGATGAAGTGTCTCAGGTACTATATTAGGCACATGATAATGGCAGACACCTCGCTTAAGTTATCACTATGAAACGCCTTAAAGATTATTACTAGCCTCGGTTAGCAATTGATGTCAAAGACTATATTCTCGGATGCAATGTTTGTGCTAGATACGGCACAGCTCAAAGATCACAGACGTTGGCACGTGTTACTATAAGCTCCCCTATGGAATCGCTAGGTATAGACTTTGTAGGTCCATTTCCTAAATTTGACTCACATGAATTCCGTTGGATCCTCGATTGCGTCGACTACTTCTTCAGATATGTTTGGACAGAGTCAACGGAGAAAGATGACTCCAACATTGTTGTAATGTTTTTGAGAAAAATATTTTCCACAGTTGGCGTTCCCGTAGGCATGTATATGGATTACGGCCCACATTTTGGCGAAGTTGCAAAGGCTTGGGCAACATCACAGGGACTAGTTTGGTGTATTCTCCAGTGGCAGCTTAGAAATCTATTGGTATGATTGAAAAGACAGTTAATATACTTCAGCGAGTTTTAAAGAAGAAAAGTTCCGATCCTAGAAAATGGCCCCATTGTGTACAGGAATCTGTATTCGAAGTTAACAGGCATGAAATAACTCACCTCCAGCACTCTTCCTCGGAGATATTTTTGGGATTCAGTCTTGCCGGGTCGTCAGGGACTAAATATCCGGCTCAAAAAAGACAGATTATGCTAACCGTGTTTAAGACTGGTGATGATAACGTCTTTCCTACTGCTGATGAACACTGCTGTAAAGCCACTGATTTCGTTCATAGCCGAGCTCAAAAATAACAAAAGGTTTTGGATATATCTGATCTAGCCAAAGGCATGACCTCGGAGTTAGAGCAAATTATAAATTCAACCCTGGAGATATGGTAATGCTATATGGTCATAGAGAATCTGGTAAAAAGCTTAGGGCCACCTGGAGAGGCCCCTTCATTATTACAGGCTATGATGGAGATATGGGGAGATCTTATACCCTCCGAAAAATCAGTGGTAAACCCATACCCCGTCGCTACCATGGTGATTCACTAAAGCCGTTTCGCTTACGTGAAGGTTATATTGTTACAACCGAGGAAGCTAGATTGCCGTTATTTCAAAATATCCGTCTAGGTAATGCTGCATTCAAGCTACCAAGAGAGCAGAGGACTGTTCCAGGTTCTTTCCCTAAATCTTGACATCTTTTTAGTTCAAGTTATTTCTTAAAGCTCCCGGGTCGTTCGCTTCCTAAGCTCCGGAGTTGAAAATGGGGGTGTAGATTTAGTGGTCGTCAGGTCAGCATTTGTTTGTATTTTGGAAAAACTCACTTTGATCGAGGGGAGTAAGGTCTTAGAGATAACTCCATATACAGTTTCTGTCTCAATCGAGTTGTATTCTATCTTCTGATATATATATTTATAAAGTTCCGTTGTTTTATCAATTGGATTTTCTTACATCACCCGAATTAATTTTGTAGGTAGTAAGGGCCCGTGCTACGGCTTGGTGTCCCGTTAGACAATAAATAATAAAATAAACAAACATGTACTGCCTTAACACTACAGGCTATCAGGGTGTCAGAGTAGTTACCAGCACGTGACTCGACGGCGAAAGGCTGAAGACTGAAGGCTGAAGATCGGAAGCGCGGAAGCGCAAGGCTGAGATATGGAGACTTAAGGGGCCGAGAGGGTAACTATAAGCTAACTGAAGACTAATGCTGAATATCGAATAAAGGAGTAAGGGAGCGGAGATAAAGACAAGAGATTAGAAACTGGACAAGTCCGAGAGCTGAAAGTTACTGAAGACTGAGAAATACTGTAGGCTAAGAGACACCAAAGGCTGAAAAAACACTGAAGACTGAAGGTGACTAACTTGAGTTCTATAGTCTCGAGATGACGGAAAACTTAGCGTGAAGAGTTCACCGAATAACGAGTGCCCTAATATATACATCCAAAATAATATCCCAAAATAATCCAAGGTAGTTTGTTACAATTCATAAGATTAACCAGAGAACTTCCAAAACGTCAGTTTCGTCCAATACATGATACAATGCCGGAATAAAAGGAATAAAATAACAGACAACTCCAAACCAAAACGCCGACCTAAAACACAACTAAACCTGGGCTAAACGACATGTGTACTCTAACAGAGGGGCAATTAGTTTTACTTGTATCTAGTATTGAAGGCCTGAATATTATTACTAAACAGCGCCAATTTTGTCTAATTAGTAACAATATTTAGGGCTATAATACTACATGCAGTTAGACCTAATTGCCCCTGATAGCTTGTAATATAACCTGCCATGCGTACCCATGTGTCCTAACCAATGTCTCGCCTACCAGGTCTACCATGCCTATCAATACCCAGCACACAGGTTGACATGTTTGTTCTGGAAGCATCAGCGTCATTTCGAGAAAACTCGTCTTAGATAGGCACCACTATTGACGTAGCACTAACATGGGGCGTTATAGATGGGTTGAGCTTTGATCCTGCAGATTAATTACTCCCCCACTTTCTCCGGAATCACAAAGATAAAGGAGTTAGCCTTTTCGTGTACACAATTACCCTCTCTATCTCAGAAAACCTATTTGGACGATACCTCAACTGGGTAGGAGTATATTTTGACAAGCGGCTTACTCTTATATAACACACCTGAATACAAGCAGCTAAGGCCATAAAATAGCACACGCCCTCCACTGCATTGGAAACACAGTCTGTGAAATATCGCCCCATCTTACTAGACAAGCAGTCATTGCATGCATCCTGCTTATTACTGAGTTTGGTTTCAAAACTTGTCGGCCTGGGAAAGATAGAACGAAAGAGAAAAGGTTCATTCCGCTGCTGCTAGGACTACCCCCCTGTCGTCATTACCTTCCCATCTGCTGCTCTTCTAGGGGAGGCCGGGATTTTTCGAGCCGAAATATCATTTGTTGATTTAGTTTAGAAAGTCGCCCTATAGATTCGCAAACTAGACCCCCCACCACTCCCCCTGCTTGTGCGAGCTCAATTTGTTTTTTGCTCCTCCGACCTGGTACGCCCGCTCATGTAGAGATATCCCCTCTTGACAAAATGATTACTTAATTAACCTGCTATGAGAGGCCAAAGATGAGATGTGGAGCGATATTAAACGTATTGGTGCCCCAAACAGAGCAAGCGAAATAAAGCTAGACAGGTTTGCCGAATTTCTGTGCACTGTTTCGAAAAGAGAAATGCTGGTCTACAGCGATGGCTTAAAGGCTCTTTTGAAAATTCGGATGGCGGCTTCGACATATTTCAACTAGATTATCAAGTAGACTCGGGTTTTTTCTCCCCAGGAAACCACGAAGAGCCATACAATGCCAAAGCCCATGCAACTTTCAAAGAAATTAGGGCAGCTATTTCACATCTCTCGGCTCGTTTCGCCAACGACCTATAGGTCTTTCCTGATTATCTAGAAGTGTGCAGGAAGCTATTAGTAAGCCTGTTTTTATCCCAACATCACAACCCGTATTCCTTGAAAAATTGGAAGCAACCAAGACGTAAAAATTCGCACTTGTCTTCCACATACTGTTGAAAAAAATATTAAATTATGCTGAGTTCCTGGTCACTCCGGAGTTGTGGACAACCTGGCCGGTTTGAAGGCCAAGAAAGGGGCACCGTTGCCATGTTTTGATACCCCCAAGTACTCCATTATCCCTAAAAAGGGGCATGTCATGCTCGAAAAATAATCAGAAACAAGTCGCGGCGCAATCATATCCCATTGTTATACACTCAGCTCGAAATCAAAAGCGCATCCTTGTTTTCTCAAAAGCTCTTACTAGGTTGGAAATCTCTGGGCATCTTGTTGCAGCTAAAACTGGACATGGAGATCTCGCTGCTTATCGCACTCATTTTAAACACCCTCAGGCTAGATATAACTGCATTTGTTGGTCTCTTAAGAATCCAACTCACTTTCTCTTCTGCCGTATCCTTCGCTACCGCCGTGGAGACCGGCCTGCAAAGCCAATTAACCAGCTTTTCCCAGTCTTACTCGGCATCCCTGAAGAGGAAATTTCTGTGTGTAAATTGATGGACAACTATTGATTTTTTCGAGGTTATCTACATTATATGAGTCATCAACTTATCATGTAATGTAGTGTTTCTGTTTGTTTCTATTTTGTTCTTTTTTTTCTTTTTCTTCCTGATCGGGGACTCCTAGCAGTACTAGGTGGAGCTGGATAGGGCTGCTTGGTCACCAGTCATGAGCAAGCGGGAAATCTCACAAATTTTATTGCGAAAAGCAAATCTTTTATTCTTCGCGCAGTTGCACATAACGCAGCAGAGGTATGTAACTCTGACTTGTTTAAGTTGCAGAGGGTTTATAGCTCCGGCTCTGGCCTCCTTTACCCTTTACAGAAATAAATGAACACGTGCCTTTATATTAGTGCTCACTAGTAGACGCTAAATAATAACACCTTTATTTGTTTTACGAGATGTATGATTGGGAACATGCACTTGCCTAGTCATGCTTTTAGTCGTTTGTTAACGTTCTACAGAGTGCGAATAGAGAGGATGAGATTGCTTAATAATCGCCTAAAACCTGGGACATTGCTAGTCTCTATATACATAGATGAGTACTTGACTAGTCTCCTTTCTCCCTGGATCAGCGCACTACCCTAGTCCATTACTTGTCCGTGTCGACTGGCAAACAGAGCAAACAATCTACCAGGTCCGTGCACTAGTTTGAAGTACTCCCGGTGGCTCCGCCTCCCTTGCCCGCGTCATCCTATATTAATCTACCTAAGATGATCCAAGCTGAGCATAACATTATTCTGCAAAGGGCTAGCAAAGTCGAACACTTCACTTTCAAGCGGTGCCGATCATAATGGCTCAGTGTGATGATGAAGAAGCATGAAGTTTTATTCTTACTACCAACTAGTTGAAATAGTTACGGTTAATCATGTGACCATAGTCACGTGCTACATGTTCTCCATTACACCCCCCCTGAAAGTGAATGCTTTAAGTCTAGTTTAATTTGAGCGCAAAATTCAGCATGTTTTAAGCGTTGCAAAGCTTTAGTGAGCCCATCGGCTCTACAAAGTTCAGATGGTGTAAAATTTAGCGAGATATGTCCACTTTTTATTGATTCCCTGACTGTCAACTGTCTAATTAGGAAGTGTCGATTCCGGGCATTGACTTTATCAGAATTGGCAATTTTCATCGCAGAGGTATTGTCAATATTGGTTAATATAGGTTTAGAAGAGACTTGAAAAAGCTCTTATGGAGAGGTCGAAGCCACTGAGCTGCAATAGCCAGTGTAGTAAGAGCAGCATACTCGGCTTCGCAAGTACTTTGGGCTGTTACGGTTTGTTTCTTCGACCACCATGCAATGGGAGAGCCATTGACAAAGAAGAAAATTCCTGATGTTCCTTTAGAGGATGAGATATTACCCCAGCTGCTATCCGATGATGCAGTGAGTCCGGATATTCTTTGTTTGGGATAGAAGAGAGATGCCGATTTAGTCCGCGAGACATAATGAATGAGATGTTTCAGAGATAGTAGTGCATTCTGAGAAGGGTTACGCACGTATCGACAAAGACGATGGACTGCATATTGGATGTCAGGTCGTGTCATATTTGCAATATGCAGCAAGGTTCCTACAGCAGAGCGATATAAGGCAGCATCTTGTTTTAAACATAGCTTATTTTTGTTAAGATCAATGAGATTATCATCTGCTATAGGAATATTTGAGCCTTTGCAATGTATCATACCCATATCATTACACAAAGCCTCGATTTTGTCTTTTTGATCTATTCTAATGCCGTCAGGTTTTCTTTCGATATTAATACCGAGAAATTTTCTCATTGCACCTAAGTCTTTGATTTGAAAAGCGTTACCTAGAGCAGTTGCAGTCTGCTGAGTTTTTATTGCTGACGTAGATATGATCATGAAATCATCAACATAGGTAGAGATGATAGTTTCATTGTGGCGGAATACGTTTGTGTCAAATTTTAGCGGTTGAAAGCCTATTTGAAGCAAAACATTTCGAAGTTTGACTTGCCATTGTCGTGGTGCCGTTTTCAGAACATATATTGCCTTGTGCAATTTACAGACTAGATCACCAGGCTGCTCACGACCGTGAGGCTGTTCAATGTAGATGGGATCGTCAATTTCTGCATGGAGGAATGCAGCAGTTATATCTACATGCTAAATATGGGTGTTATGTAGTGCTGCAAAGGCCAAAAACATGCGTATTGTTGTTGGAGGAAGGACATCAGCATATGTGTTATTAGCAAATGGTTCAGAAAATCCTCGAGCACACCATCGTGCCTTTAGTTTTCCATTCTATTTCTCTCTCAGTGCCCATTTACCAGTCATTACATTACCCATTGCTTGAGAACGTGGAACCAGAGTCCAGACTTTGTTTTGTTTCATATTTTCAATCTCTTTATCAAGAGCATCATTCCAATCTTTGGATCTGGGCCCTGATAAGGCCGTCTGAATAATATTTCGATTGTTATTTCGAAGGGAAAGGATGCTAGTTCGGAGAGGAAACGAATTTTCGTGAACCCTGATATCACGTCGAACAACTGTTCTATTAGTCTTGGAGTTTAAGATGAGATGACTACCAGTAAATTCTGTGCCAACATATATACCATCTTTAGTTTTTGATTCCAATTTATTTTGGTCGGGATCAAGCCAAAAAGCTCGACAGCCAAAGGGATGAAAATTAAGAATGTTTGGTATCTTTCCAAAGACGGCTTGATATGAAGAATTTGGTGCGACCTTATTTGGTGTCACGTTAAGAAGATTAATTGCAGCATTCAAGATGACTTGTCACGGCTCTTCTCAGCTGATCAACAAATGGACATGGGCTAAAGAGAATGCTTTATACGAGTATCTAAAAGCTAAAGAAGGAATCTACTATTACAAGAGCGCAAAGGTATTGTCACCCATCGTTATGCTGGGTGCACCAGATGGCCCGTGCTTCAGCCTCGCACTGCTCCTCAGTGCAACACCGTTCAGCCTTGTACCTAAATTGTAACACTATCCCCCTCTTGCAAAAAAGCGCGTCCTCGAGCTTTGATTCATGCAACCATTTGCTCTTAAACAAGAATAATCGTCAATTCCTTTATTGTAAGCTTCGATCCAATCCGGTAAAAGTTTGGGCGGACCTGGTACATTTGGATAGTTAAGGTGAAATTCTCGAACTAAGTGAGGGGCTGTCATAGCATCCGAGCAGGGGTACCAAGTATAATCATCGTCTGCCCCTAAAAATTTAAACCTGTATTCCAACCTTCTACCATTCATTCTAGCGCCAATAATTTTTTCCAATTCCCATTCTTCCTCATCTGGCGTCACTTTTATTGGAGCAGGCTCGGGTTTTCTCTGTCCCGGTAGAGGGTTGTCCAGGTATTTCCGAAGCGAGTTACTGTGAAAGACTGGATGGACTCTAATGTTACCTGGAAGATCCAATTTCCATGACTCCCCACATTTTTCGATGATCTTAACTGGACCATACCATTTTTCGCTCAACTTTTTGGATGGTCTATCCAAATTCCAATGTTTAGTAGAAACCAAAACTAAATCACCTACATTCCAATCGACAGGCCGTCGTCGCAAATTAACAATGTGGCGCATCTTATCTTGCGCAGATTGCATTCCCCGGCGGGCAAATTCGATGGCTTCATTCATTCGATTGGAGATCCTAAGAGCTTCCTCTTGATTAATCATCTCATTATGATTCATGGCTGGCTCTGGGTCCCTTAAGTCCCATGAAGTGCGCGGCTCGAAACCATTGCAAACTTGGAAAGGTGTAAGTTTTGTCGTATCATGAGGCAGTAATAGTTGTGCAAGATCTAGTAACAGTAGCATCTCGCTCCAATTGTCCTGATAAAAGTTAACGAATGGTCGGAGTCTTTGTTTCATATATTGGTTCATAATTTCATTTTGGCCATCCACATGTGGATTGAAGGCCGTTGATAATTTTATTTGAGTCCCCGACAGTCGACAAATTTCTCTCCATAATGAGGAAACAAATTGTGGTCCTCTGTCAGAAACGATAGAATCTGGCCAGCCCCATTTAGAGACCCAATGTTCCAAGAACAACTGGATGAGTTTTTTGGCATCCACGTTGTTGTTTGTTGGGATAGACTTGGACTTCTTTGATAATCTATCCATTATAACAAGTACCATATCGTAACCTGATTTATCTTTTGGTAATTCAGTAGAATCCATAGTGATGTGTTGGAACGGGCGTTTCGGAATTTCTAAAGGATTCAAGTATCCTGGAGTCTTGTCATGCTTGGGTTTCATGCGAACACATTCGCAATTTGCTACAAAGGTATTAACGTCCTTTCCGAGACTTTTCCAGTGATACTTGTGACCAATGAGCATTTTCATTTTGCCAACACCAGCATGAGCTACACAAGGTTGGGCATGAATATGATGAATTAGTTTAGTACGTAGCTCTGGTGGTTGTAATGGCACTTCTAAGCGTCCTTGGTAGAAAAGAACTTCATTTTTTAGATACCAGTCAGGATGCTCTTCCTTAGCCATAACTCGATATTTCTGCAATTCTTGAGAGGTTTTGTTTGCTTCCAAAATTTGGTCAATAATGTCAAACTCTTCGATATCAAATGCCACCGTTGAGCCTGAGCTTTGTGGTCTATTTAGAGCGTCAGGTGACTTTCTATTTAGACTAACGACATTAATAGATTGTAGTTTGTGAAGGTCACTGTTTGTGCTCTCCACTTGCTGGTTTTTGGGATGGAGCATAGCAGCAAGGCCAAAACACAGATGTTTGTCTTGGAGAAGATTTGATTTCTCTTTCAAGGAACTAATGGCGAATTTGCTTGTATTTTCCCAAATTTTAGGGTCCACTTGATTAGCTGATAGAAATGTTTGTTTACGGATTTCCCTTTTTTTAGCTTCCTGTAATGAAAGATCTTGTTCTCTTCTGGAAAGAGCGTCAGCGATTGTATTTGAATCCCCTGATCGGTAAGTTATAGTGAAGTAGAATTCAGAAAAAAATTGTGCCCAACGAGCCTGTCTAGCGTTCAGGTCTTTAGTTGTCATGAAATATTCTAACGCTTTATGGTCTGTATAAACCAAAACCTTGTGACGGGAGCCAGTTAGTTCCGTTTTAAAATGTTGAAACGAGCGAAAGATCGCTAGCATTTCTTTATCATATATAGGGTAATTGAGCTCTGCACTCGTCATTGTTTTTGAAAAGTAGCCCACCGGATGCCATAATCCATCTATCTGTTTTTGCGAAAGGATTCCAGCCACCACGCCGTCTGAGGAATCAGTTTCTAACCTGATTTCCAATTTAGGATTGTAGTGTGACAGAATTGGCGCATTTACGAGTGAATCTTTTAAAATATCCCACGCAGCTTTGCACTTTTCGTCAAAAATCCACTCGGCTCCTTTGCAAGTAAGCTTTGTCAGAGGGCGTGTGATTAGACTATAATCTTTGATAAAACGACGATAAAAATTACAGAAGCCTAGAAAGGCTTGAGCTGCGCGGACGTTATCGGCATATTTCCAATTTTTTATTACGTCTATTTTTTCTGGGTCTACTTGGATTCCATCTACTCCAATGACGAAACCTAAAAATTTTGTTTTTTGTACAAAGAATTCGCTTTTCTTTATATCTATTTGAAGCCCATGTTCAGCTAGCAAGGTCATTACCCTTTTCACGTGAGTCTCATGTTCTTGACGATTTGTGGAGTATATAAGTATATCATCCACATAGGACGAACAGAATTCGTCCAGGCATTCCATTAAGATATCATTGATGAATCTCTGGAAAGTTGCGGGTCCATTTGTAAGTCCGAAGGGCATTACTCGATACTGATAGCAACCGTATCTGGTGCGAAAAGTTGTCAGTTGCTCTGCATCTTTGGCCATTCTAATTCTATGAAAAGCCTGTTGGATATCTAACTTTGTGAACCACTTTGCTTGGGAAATGCGAGCCATCATTTCGTCAATTAATGGGAGAGGATAGGGATCTTTTTTCGTAAGGGCGTTAAGCTTTCGGTAGTCAACACAGAATCGCAGTGAACCGTCTTTTTTTTTAACAAATAAAATGGGTGCAGCAAAAGGGGCACTGGATGGGGCAATAAAACCCTTCTGAAGATTTTCTAAAAGGTACCGCTTTGTTTCTCGGAGTTGATCTTCTGTTTGCCGACGAAGAGGTTCGAACTTTAAGTTGTTGTCCCCTGTTAGCTCGATGGTGTGATCCGATGAACGACTTTGAGGTAGACTATCTGAAGCTCTCTTAGAGAACAAGGGTTTCCAAGGGTGATAACAAACAGGGAGTTTCTTATTCACTAAAGCGTCATTCTGCATATATTTAGCTTCGAGCAGTTCATCGTTTGTTAAATCGGAATTTCCTAATTCTGCGATAACAGTTTCCTTGGCTATATCTTCTTGCTTACGTCGCTGAAGCTCATTTTCAATGTCAGCAATGCTGCAGATATAGGTTTCATAATCTTGCCGTTGTTTTCGAGTTTCACCAGATTTCTGCTTTTTCAAGTAAAAAGTATCCATTGCTGAAGCGGAAACACTTGAGATGTTTACCTTGTATGGTTCGTTACATGTGTCATTTAACGAAAGCGGAGGACTCTTTGGTGCATTAGGATAGATTTTAGAGTTACTTAGAATTTTTTCCATTTTGTCGACACTTCTTTTGAGATCCCTCATAAAGCTGCTGGGTCTATGAGATTTTCGCGTAACAACAGGAGACGTTGTGGAGTCATGATCAACGCCTAAATTTAGTGCGCCAAGGGATATTTTTTTTTAGTTTCGAACGAAGTATCTAGGTCGGGTCTTATTTTTAACTTTATTTTCTTCATCGTCTATAGCTTTGTTACGTCGCCGGGCATCTTGTGTATGTTTTAGTGAAGCTGGTAATTTCCAATTTGTTTTGTCAAGAAAAAGTTCTCTGCCAAAGTACGGCGATGGAGGCATATCAGGCGGCCAAACCAGACGCTGGTCTCCGGTAGCATAATGTTGTCTTATGCCATAATGTTCTAGAAACTTTTTGCCGATGAGAATATCATTATGACCTAGTTCTGTGATTAAAAAAGGGAAGTTAATTCGGCGTTCTTGTATAGTTAAAGTTAATAAGATAGCATGAGTGATAGGTAAGCCTGGGCGGCCATCATATCCTGTTGGTTGAAATGGGAAGGGTAATTTTACAAATGTTATTCCGAATGCTTTGTTACAGGCTATGCCTCATAATCTTAACAAATAAGGGGATGAATAAACATCCAGGGAATACCCCTGTATAGAGAAAGGCCCTAAGGCGTATTGCTTAATCAGCCGGTATATAGTTCAATTGTCCCCTAGCTATCCTAGTTTCTTTCTGTATATAGAAAATAGACAGCATTTTGACCATCATCCTTTGTTATATCGTTTTTGGTGTTTGTCCTTTCACATATTTTCTATATCCCTATATTTTCTACCCGGTCTCTCATGAGATTAGAAGAGAATACTTAGATCTTCTATGAGCTTCAGGACCCCCAATATTGAATCTGATTCACTTGACGAAGAATCTTGCTCATCCCAAGAGAGCTATACAATGTCACTACATACTCAGGACCCTGGACCTTCCATCAACCCCAATGATGGGATTAGTGAGCAACTGAGCGGGCAGGAAAGACCCCAAGAGCAACACATCCCACGTCCCCAACAGGCGCAATCTTTTAATATCACCAATATCCCGCCCGCGTTATACCAAGCACTGCGCGACCAAATTATGAAAGATATCCTAACCCAAAATCCACCACTTAGTGCAACAAATTCTCACCCTCAACCCCTGCCAGAACATCAACCTACTTTAGGCTTTTCGACCCAGCACCATCCAATTTCTACACCTACTGTTTCGAATACAGGATGTTCATCCCACGCAAGCCAATGGCCTACTTGGGATGGTCTCTCAACAACTTTTTATTCGCATCTTCTACAACTGCGGTACAAAATTGAAGAGGATATCACTTCCCTAGGATCAGACCGTAATATATGCCTTGGTATTTTTCGCTCTCTCCCCTCCACCAAGCAACCACGTGTTCTGCATTGGTTTGAAACAGGTGGGCCGGACGGTAGACATAACTGGAGACAGTTTTTGGAACATGTTAAGTCGCAATTCGAAGATAAACAGGCCCGGCAGACTGCGGGTAATATACTTCAACGCATGCGTATGGGGGCTAACCAATATTTCACCGACTTCCTCCAGGATTTCGAATTGAAATTGTCGCAGTGTGGCGGCACGCACTGGGCCGATTTCAACAAAATCTCATATCTTAACACTGGTATTAACGCGACCTTACGTCTTTTACTTATGAACAAAAACCTACCCGATGATGATTACAATAAATGGGTGAATAAGGTAAAAAATGTGGCAGGAAGACTTGAGAACTCTCCCGAATACAGACCGAAAGGCTGCTCCGGAAAAAAAACTTGGCTGATACCGCAAAATGGAAACAATCTCTCCACGACAATCGCCGGCCCGTCAAATAGCCACCAACCCACACTAGACGCTGAGGGCGATACAACCATGAGTGGTATCAATTCCCTCAAAGCACTCCAGGCTGCTATTAACACGATTAGCGCCAATCAAGGTACTTCCGGGGATACCAGGCCTAGAGCTCGTTGGAGGACTAAGGAGGAGTTCAAGCAGTTGGTTGATGAGGGTAAATGTACAAGGTGTACTAAAAAGGGACATTTGACTCGAGCTTGCCCTAGTTATTGAGCAGCTTTAAGGCCTACTGCCATATCCCACGTTAAAAGTTCTGCTAACTACCAGAAAAAGGCCAGCTTGGATGAACTGGATGTAAAAAAACGATTCGGGTGAGTCTAGTGATGAGGTTTCGGGGGAAGAATGAACTCTGGGCACCGTCGCGTCCAGGGTTGTAAGGAGACTATCTCTAAAGAAGTCGGAGCAGCTCTTGTAAACATGAACAGTAAACCATTCATTATAGACTGTCTTATAAATTCAAGTTTTTTTGTCCAGTCTTTAATTGATACGGGCTGTTTATGTTTTTCCGCATTTTCTGCAGCTTTAGTAAGAGATAGAAATCTCCCGCGCATCCAAATCCCCTCACGATCCCTTCAACTAGCCGAAAACGATGGCAAGGATAGAGTCATCGATGAGATTACCTTCGCAGATTTTGATATTGATGGAAGGCAAGAGAGGATTTACGGGTATGTAATCCCTGGTCTATCATATGATGTAATTTTGGGAAAACCTTGGATGGAACACAACGATGTTGTGTATCTATCTAGAAGTAGGACTATTAGGTTCGGTCAGAAAAAGACGGGCCTAGTAGTGAGAGAGGCTAATTGGTATGATTCTAAGGCCCCAACCAGCGTAAGAAAAATGGTGCATCACGTTGCCAGAGCTGCTAAAGTGACCGGAGTACACTTTCTGAAGATTGCAAATTCACGCAACAAAATCCGCAATATTCATATATTTGCCGTCACATTGCAAGATATTAATAAAGCTCTCGAGGTCAAAATTTCAGAATCGCCAGAGGAGATAAAAAATAATCTTCCAAACGAAATAAAGAATTGGGCATCATTATTTTTAGAAGACAGTGACAGTACTCTACCACCTCACCGACACTCAGATATGAAGATTAATCTCCAAAAAGACGAAAGAGGAAGAGAAAAAGCCATACCTTGGGGGCCACTCTACGGGATGTCCAGAGACGAGCTATTAGTTCTAAGAAAAACTTTAACGGACCATTTGGACAAGGGGTGGATAAGGGCCAGTAGTTCTCATGGAGGCGCGCCCGTACTCTTTGTAAGAAAAAAAGATGGTGGCTTAAGATTCTGCGTCGACTACCGTGCTTTGAATGCAATAACTGTGAAGGATCGATACCCCCTGCCCCTTATAAGGGAAACGCTAAGGTCAATATCCAAGTCAACATTCATTACAAAGGTCGACGTACGAGCAGCCTTCCACAAACTTCGTGTTAGGAAAGGAGATGAGGAAAAGACAGCATTCCGTACTAGATTCGGTTCGTTCGAGTGGCTAGTCACCCCATTTGGTCTTCAAGGTGCCCCAGCTGCTTTCCAAAGATTTGTCAATGAATCTCTTGGTAATTATCTTGATGATTTTTGCACCGCGTATTTGGATGACATACTAATCTATACGGATGGTGACCTAAGTAATCACTGGGATAAAGTTAACGCAGTGCTCAAACGACTTGAAAAAGCAAAGCTAAAGCTAGATCCCAGGAAGTGCGAATTCGCAGTAAAAAAAACGAAATACTTAGGTTTCGTTATAGATCTAGATAAGGGTATTAAGGTAGACCCTGACAAAGTAAAGACTATTGAATCATGGGAGGCACCGACTTCGGTAAAAGGTATTCGTAGTTTTTTAGGTTTCGCTAATTTCTATCGCGAATTCATCCCTAACTTCAGCGAAATTGCCCAACCCCTCTTGAAGCTAACAAAAAAGGACTGTGTTTTTATGTGGTTCGAGGATCAAGAGAGGGCTTTCGAAAAGCTTAAAAGACTCTTTGTTACGGCCCCTATTTTAGCACTCTACGATCCCGACAATGAAACAGTCGTTGAAGCAGACTGTTCTGGCTATGTAATGGGCGCATGCCTCTCTCAATACGATTCTCAGAAAATCTTAAGACCAGTGGCATACTTTTCCAGAAAACTGAGTCCAGCCGAATCAAATTACGAGATTCACGACAAAGAGCTACTTGCCGTTGTCTCGGCTCTGGAGGAATGGAGAGGTGAACTTGCAGGGTTAAAAGATCCATTTACAGTACTGTCGGATCACAAAAACCTTCAGTACTTTATGACTACGAGAAAACTATCAGAGCGTCAAGTTCGATGGAGTTACACTCTATCTCAGTTTAATTTTCATCTCAGGTTTAGAGCAGGTAAAAATGCAGCACGACCGGATGCGCTATCTCGCAGAGAGCAAGACATGCCACGAAACGCTAATGACGACCGCCTAAAGAGTAGGCATATGCAATTACTGAAAGACTGTTGGATTCAAGTAAACCCAGACGAGGCAGAATTCGTGAAAAATCAAATAACCTCCATCTCAGCTTGCTGTGCGGCGATAGATACTTCCACACCATCCATAGCTAGTTTACCGCCGCCAGGAAGTAAAATATTCCAGGAAACATATCTACAAACCTTGTGGGACCAAGGCTGCACAGAAGACCGTAACTTCGCTCTAATGTATAAGGCCTTAAGGCAAAATGAGCGAACTTTCCCAAGCGAATTGAGCCTGAAAATAGCCATTTCCGAATGCGATTTTGACGAGAGAGGTGTACTTCGTTTCCGACGACGCGTTTGGATACCTAATTGGGAGCCACTCCAGACAACTCTCATACAAAAAACTCATGATTCCCACATAACCGGACATCCTGGTCGCGATAATACATATGCTATATTGTCTAGAAGTTTTTTTTGGCCTGGAGCATCATCGATGGTCCGAACTTTTTGTAAGAATTGCGACGTCTGTGGGCGGTCCCATGTTTGGAGGGAAAGAAAAAAGGGGCTACTTTTGCCTTTGCCAATACCCGATCGTTTTCATTCAGAAATATCCATCGATTTTATGACTGACTTACCAGCTAAGTCAAAAGGAGACCCTCGGTACCTAATGGTCATAACTGATAGGCTCTTAAAAAGCTGCACGCTAGAGGCAACCACGTCAATGTCAGCCGAGGAATGCGCAAAAATCTTTCTAACATCTCATTATAGATTTCATGGATTTCCGAGATTCTTAACCTCTGACCGCGGCTCAAATTGGGTGGGAGATTTCTGGACATATTTCTGCAAAGCAGTGGGAATCGAACAGCGTCTATCTACAGCTTTCCACCCACAAACCGATGGAAGCACCGAAAGAATGAACCAGGAGGTATTAGCCTACCTGAGAGCCTTTATATCTTACGCTCAATATGAATGGTCCTCTATGCTTCCGTCAGCCATGTTGGCTCTCAACAACAGAGATACAGTCATCGGTTTAAGTCCTTTTTTTCTTACGCATGGGTACCACGCAGAGCCCATCATTCAAGTGCAAGCTCCTTTTGTTAAATCCTCCCCTCCAGCTAAAAGAGGAAAAGACTTCGTCCAAAGGATTGTTGATGGGCAAGATTTTGCACAAGCTGCAATGGCCTCAGCCCAACAGCGAATGGAATCATCAGCCAACAAGACTAGACAGCCACAGGAACGATTCCAAGAAGGAGATCGCGTTTGGTTAAATTTAAAAAATATCCGAACCCCAACTTTCTAAAAAACTGTCTTGGGTTAACGCAAAATACCGTGTTACCAGGATAATATCCCCACATGTAGTAGAGCTCGATGTTCCATCGGGAATCTGGCCAAGATTTCACGTAGATCTTCTAAAGAGGGATCCCCAAAATCCACTACCATCTCAAATCTGCAGAGACGTACAGCCACCTCCAATAATAAATGAGGATGGTGAAGAGGAGCAAATTGTGGAAAGGATTATCAGAGCTGAAAAGAGACGTCGAGGTCGTGGTTTCCGAAGAGAAGTACTTGGAAAATGGAAACAATTCGAAGAGCCTAATTGGGAACCTCGTGGAAATTTGGAGGACACCGAAGCGTTAGACATATTTGAATCTAAATACGGAACTGAAGATGGTGTTGGCGAGGAACTTGGTATAAGGACAGGCGTCTCCAGGACAACTTCACTTAATAAAAAAAAAAAAAAAAAAAAAAAAAACCGTGAGTGAAAGCTGATGTTACAGGCTATGCCTCATAATCTTAACAAATAAGGGGATGTTTATTCATCCAGGGAATACCCCTGTATAGAGAAAGGCCCTAAGGCGTATTGCTTAATCAGCCGGTATATAGTTCAATTGTCCCCTAGCTATCCTAGATTCTTTCTGTATATAGAAAATAGACAGCATTTTGACCATCATCCTTTGTTATATCGTTTTTGGTGTTTGTCCTTTCACATGCTTTAGCAATTCTGCATGCAGTCAAAGTACGAATTGCACCAAATAAATTTGCTCCTCCATCAATATGGGCATCAGTAGAAATGAATAGTCCATTGCGTGATAGTTTGCAATTAACTAAATACTGTTTACCGCCTATCAATGTTCTATGGTCAAACTGTAAATCTTTCCATAGATCAGTACTACGGGCGTGGGTGGAGTCTTTTCCACAGCCTAATAGTTTTCCGACAGCGGGTCATCATCTACTTCCTTTGCGATACTTATTTCCTTAATTACATTATGATTTGCAGTTTGGAGTAATTTACTACTGGGACAAACGGAGGACATGTGTCCTTTGCCCCCACACGTATAACACTTACCCTCAGGGGTGGGAGAACGAGAGATATGTTGGTGATCAAAAGATGGTGAGTGCGTGCGTGCACGTATAGGATCAGGGGATTTGTTCCGCCAGTTATCCCTGAGAATTCCTTTGGGTTCTCTCGATTCTAAGGCAAAATTTACTGACTTGCTTTCGGCGATACGGTTATGGATCTCTCGGTTGGTGCGATCCATCTTGCAAAGAAGTTCGTCTAACCTCTGATAATTGTTGCGAAGTCTTGTAAGCTCTACTTTAATATCGTTTAATAATCGAGGGTTTATTTTCCTCAGTAAGTCATCATATAGGCGGTCCTTGTCAATTTGCGCATCGGATGCAAGGGTCCGGAAACGAACGCGGAAGTTTTTGTAGGATTCATTTTTTCCCATGATTGTTTTGTTGTAATTTGCCTTAGCATCCTCCAACTTATTCCAGTCAAAGAACTCTTCATCCAGTGCTTTCAATACCTCCTTCGCTGTAGCCACATGCTGCGGATGATTTTCATTCATCAGGGGCAGCAGAACTTTTTTAGCTCTTCCTTCGGTGGCTTTGTAATATGCCTGAACTTGTAGTCGGTTGGTATAAAAATGAGCCTTGTAATCTTCAAGAAAGATTTGCATGTCTAATTTCCAGGCGTCGTAATCCACGTCTCCCTGATTGTCTGTAAAACATTTTGGGTAATGTCCACGGAAGTGATCATTGGTTTCAGGGAGTTTTCCACTTGGTTTGATAAGGAGATATTGTGTCTGATCAGGGCGCATGTCTGCTTGGTTGAAGGAACTTTCCTGTGGAGAAGCAATCCATTTTTCCTTTTCTCTTAACAGCTTAGCTTCCCATTCCTCGTCCCTTTTGGCAAGCATTTTCTCCATCATCCTTCTCACAACTTCGGTTGTTAAGTCTCCTGGCATATTTTCTTGGACCTGAATGATTCCTTTGCTGAGACCAAACCTTCTTTCCTCGTTAATCTGGAGCAGATTTTGATATTGGCTAATAAAGTTTGGGAGTTCCGTAGCCCAAATCTGGACACTTTGAAGGACGGATTTTTTACTTTCAGTCCACTCGAGCGGCGGTTGGCAGATTTCTTTGTCCTGTGGGGGTAAAATTGATTGGAATTGTTTTAGTTGTCTTACAATTTCGGGATCAAAAAATTTTGTGTGTTTACCTGGGACGTCAATGTAGTTGAGCAAAGATCGTCCGAGTTTTAAATGATGCTCACGATTCATCAGCTTCTCGGTTTAGGGGTCCAGCTTTCTCTGGGACTGCTAGGAGCGTACGCAGCTAGAGGCACTTGCGGAACAAGTAGTAATTGCGGCTCTGTACTGTTTGTGCAATAGGCACGTTGTACAGCGCAAGAGATACTAAGCTTCTCAGCGAAAAAATTAGCTTTTAGATTCTGTCACGGCTATTCTCAGCTGATCAACAAATGGACATGGGCTAAAGAGAATGCTTCATACGAGTATCTAAAAGCTAAAGAAGGAATCTACTATTACAAGAGCGCAAAGGTATTGTCACCCATCGTTATGCTGGGTGCACCAGATGGCCCGTGCTTCAGCCTCGCACTGCTCCTCAGTGCAACACCGTTCAGCCTTGTACCTAAATTGTAACATGACTGGCCACAATCGCAATGGAAGACCAAATTGTAAATGGAGGGCTCGCATCTTTTCTGTAACAGTGCGAACGTTTTGTTCAACAATTCCATTCTGTTCCGGTGCGTGAGAAGATGATTTCTTCCATTCAGAACCACTGTCTGTATGAATGAACTTGGGGGTTTTTCCAAATTTTGTCTTTAAGTTTTCATGAAAATTACGAACTATGATAGGCACAGTTTTCTTTGAGTAGACAGGCCAAGCCCATTTCCAGGCAGTGAATTCATCAATTGCCAGGAGGAACCAGGTTGCATCAGGAACTGATTTATCGGTAGTAGTAGGCGACAGTGATTTTTGACCACTGACTAAATCCATGTAGATCACTTCTCAAAAAGACGTAGCACTACGAAGAGAACCATGACCTTTTAACTTTGTAATTTTAGATTTAGTACAGATTTGACACTTAGAAGAAGACTTGTACGCTGTAATGTTAGCCGACTTCAAAACTGCAGACTGAGCTTTTTGACCAGGATGGCCGAGTATACTGTGCCAGTCTCGTTTTACAGAAAGGACATTGAATTGTTTAGTGATCGGTCTCGAAGGCATACAGATTAATCTTCCAGAGATACGACGAAATGTGGCGCAGACAGTACCATTTGGGTGTATTAGTTCAATGTTTCCGTAATTAGAGGGCAAATGTATGGAAAATCCTTGTTTTTCTATTTGTGCGGTAGAAATTATACGATGAAGTTGCCCTGGAATATAAATGGCACCTTTGAGTACTTCTAATTTACCATTTGATGATGGAAAAATTAGGTCACCTTTTCCAACGGCTGTCACAATATTACCACCAGCTACTCGGACTGTTTGGGAAATAACGGAATAGGACGAGAAATCAGATTTATTTCCAGATACATGGAAGTCTGTCGCAGTATCTAATTGATAACCAGAATCATCTTGGGAATCTTTAATAGAAAGAAAATTCTTACTACGGTTATCGGTTTTAGGTGACTTTTGGTTAAATACCCTCTTTTACTTTCTACATTCATCCTCTTTATGACCAATGTTCTTGCAGTAATTACAGGTGATAGAACTTTTCTGAGAGGCTCGAGATTTTGCCGGATTTTTAGAATTCCATTGGCGACATTTAGAAATTGTTTTCTCAAATGAATATTTCCAACACCGATTTTCAAGCTCTGGCTGCAATTTATTAACGTGGTAGAGAAGGAGAAGCTTAATTTGATCATCTAGTCCGGGTAGTAGAAACGAATGTTCAGCGAAATCTTGGAGACGTTTGTCAAACTCTTTGATATACTGGTGAACCGACATGCTTTTCGGAGGTCGAAAATTCCAGAATCAATGGACAACATTCATTTTCTTGGTATGAGCATTTCCATTGGCTATATTTGCAATTTTTGAAAGAATGATCCGAGGTGGATCACGAGGAGCTGTTTGTACTTCTGGAGCAGTCTCTCGGAGTTTAGAGGCCCACCAAATTGACCACATAGTCAAAGCTTTATTTCTGAGTGGATCAGGAATAAAAGCAGCTGCTGTGTCGCTAAGCTGGATTAGCTTTTGTACTGATTCATGCCAATGGTACCAGTTTGAAGATTTGAGTGTCGGAATAGGCGTCATAGCTTCAATTTTACTTAGGCGTTCTGATAGAGTATACACCTCAGTTTTCCTGCTCGATTCTCTGGTCGAGGCTTTGACTTCATCCATGGTAGCTAAAATAATGCCTCCAATTACAATATCAATATGTTGAATATCAAGTTTATTATTGATATCCTCAGTGTCAGATTTTGAGTCGGAGGGCTTGGGAAAAGACATTGTAATGATGTGCGAGAATTGCTACAGTGACTCTAGGAAGTGGAAAGATGAGAGCATAGAGAGTCGATGTCAATATAACAGTAGCGGGAACTGTTTTGACAGTGGAAGCTCAGGGATTATAACCTGTGATGATGAAGAAGCATGAAGTTTTATTCTTTTTTTTTTTTCTGTTTTTTTTTTTTATTACTTTGCGTCGTGCCTGCGCGCAGCATGTGATACAAGGTACCACGTGCCGGTTATCTCAGCCTCGTAGAAAGCTACCCGACGTGCTGGCGTCTTTAGAGACCCAGCATTTTCTAAAGGGGCCTAGATCTATCCATCTAGCGCCTTACTATACAATTATTTTACAAAGAAACGAACTCTTTCTCTGAGCCGCTTTAAGTTTTTCTAGTAGAGATTACATCTACAGGATTTATACGGGGATAAGTACTTGTCAGTGAAAGTACAGGATATAAATACGGTGGGAGGTGATTACCCAAAGGGTAGCTCTGTTATTGGTTAAAAATCTGTCGTTTTAATGGCAAAGTTGGATTTCGTCGAAAAAGAGAGTTTTCTTCACCCACTTTCCGAAGGCGAGTGCGCCATCTTTCGAGCCTAAGATCCAACGGATACCTGTAGGCGGGTGTCGAGGTCCGTCGAGTCTCGCCCGGAGGCGGCCGAGCTGGCAGAAGAAGAAGTGATCTGGGGTTTTTTCTTCTCCACAGGTACATTCTAGTAAGGCATCATCGTGGTGAAACCGCCGGTGGTAGTCGGCAAAGTCGCCATGTCCTGTACGAGCTGCAATAAGCAAGCCGAGGGTGCGGCGGTCGAGGGAGGCGAGTTCTGGGGATATTTTGACGTTGAAGTTGATCCCGAGGTCCTTATATCTCGTGGGTGCGTTTTCTTGCCAGTAGGCGCTGATGTGTGACTGGTATCGTGCTTTTAAATTCCTCTTAGCCCTTGCGATAGAGGTAGGGAGTATTGGGGATTGAGTCGTGCAGGCCGATTTCGCAAGGGCGTCTGCAATTTCGTTTCCAGGAATACCGGCATGACCAGGGCACCATCTAACATTAACTGATCCTGGGAGAGTATTTTGGCTGCGGGATCTTTGTGTCCAGGTGGATGCGAGCTCTCGAAAGAGAGCTATACGTGGGGAGCTTGTTGCAGTGGGAGTGTCTATGAGAAGGCGAAGAGCAGCTTCTTGGTTATCTAAGCAGGCCGTGACGTTGGTGGCATAGTAAGCCATAGGATTTGTGAGAGCTGCGGATAGGCCCGCAGTGGCTCCGGCTACTTCTGCGTCGTATAATTCTGCGGAAGATCCAAGGGGTAGAGATCCTTGTCCAACCTTCTGCGTTAGGCTCCGGTATATGGAGTATCCGGCACCGGCCCGGTCTTCTATTAGTGCCCCGTCTGAGAAGACGAAGAGATCTAAGGGGGGGCGGTTAGCTTGCCAGTTTTTAAACGCTCGTGCGCCAGCTGCTCTCCCTACGGCACCGATGGCGCTGAGGTTTTCCTCTCTACTTCTGGACCAGGGGGGGGGAATGGTGTCTCCAGCGAGTTCAGGGTTCATTCTTTGACGAGCCCATAGCATGCGTGTAGAGTTCCAACGTCTGCGGAGTGGATGTCGGGGGTCTGCCGAGGCAGTTTGTATGGTCAGACGGTTGTGTATTTGGTCGAGCCATGCGCGCGCTGGACCCCAGCCGATCTCACGCAATAGAGCGGGGACTGGTGTTGTGCGGTAGACGGGGAGGGCGACACGAGCGGCATCGTTTATTCGCAGCTGAATTCGCTCAAGAAGATCCTTGGGCGTATTATTAGAATACCAAGTCTCAGCTCCATAGAAAAGAGTTGCGAAGGCTGCTCCTTGGAGAGTTTGACGAAGTAAGAGGGGGCGGATACCTCGAGTGGTTAGAGAGATTCTCTTTAAATTTCGGGTTATTGCTAGTGATCTTTCACAGGCCTTCTTAACGTGGTTTTGGAATTTAAGGCCACTGTGAAAGGCTGTCTCGATTAACTCAGAGATCGAAGTTCAGAATTATAAAATAAGAAGTGCGTGGAGTTCAAGCCATGCTGTGAGCTATTGTTATATACATGAGTGAGTCTTTTCCCCTGAACACCATCTCCACGCCAAAGAATCAATTTTCCCAACCAACGCCTTAGCCATCGTAGATACACATATTCCGAATTATGATCGCCGACATCCAACGTCCCGAAATGATGATTTGCGACAGGGGTCCTCGTCCGATAATTTATCCCGAAGTGTTGTAGCGCCGATATGCCGGGCTACCCCTCACTTAGGCGAGATGCATAGACAAGGGCCACAAGCCCGAGTTTGGCACCAGGGTTCTAACCCTCACAGCCACGGTCGAAGAAAACGCCCAGCCAGCAAGTGACGTCATTAGGCCTAGTTTCGACTCCATTGGCAAAGAGACTTGGCTCCACAGGTGAGCCACGTTTCCTGTGAAAGTACTGGAGTTCAGTTTTGGAAATTTCGAAGGTGAGGCCATTCTCCCATCCCCATTCGAAAGTCCGATCTAGCTGGGTTTGGAGGAGGTTTGCACAGCAGGCAAGTGAGGGTGCTGATGCCAACAAGTTGATGTCGTCGGCGTATCCGAGACGGCCCGGTGAGAGGCGAAGTACACCTTCAGTTACTAGTATAAATAAGATCGGCGAGATAGGAGAGCCCTGTGGGAGGCCGCAGGAGATTTGGAACGGGGTTGACTTAGAGCCATCAATCGAGATACTAGCCTCACGTTGTTCCATGAACGAGGTGACCCATCGAACAAGATTTGGAGGCCAGCCTTGGCTTCGGAGGCAAAGACTAAGGCGGCCCGTTTGAATGCCATCGAAAGCGCCCTTCACGTCGACGGTGACCATGCCTGCAATTTTTTTCTGGGCCCAGGCGGACTGTATATCACAGGCCAAAGCAGTGGTGAGGTCTATGGCGGAGCGTCGAGGGACTGCACTGCATTGGTCCTTGGTGAGAACTCTATGTTGGAGAGCTAGGTAGGAAAGCCGCCGAGCTATTAGTCGCTCGAATCCTTTACCAAGGCAGGAAAGGAGGGCGATTGGTCTGTACGAGTTAGGGAGGGAGAAGTTTCGATCCCCAGACTTCGGGAGTATGATTACGCTAGCTTTTTTGAAGGAGAGTGGGTGGTGTCCAAGCAAATCACATTGGCGGAAAAGAGCGGGAACACGGTTGCCGATGATTGGCCAAGCGTTTCTCAAAGCAATGACTGTTATCTCATCGGGTCCAGGTGCAGAAGAGGTGATCTGACAGCAAGAGCGATATATCTCCTGATCTGTAAGTTTCGGCCAGGGGATAGTCCGTTTAGCCACAGTTGGTACATCTGTTGAGATATCGAGTTGGCCTAGGTGTCTGCTAAGAAGAGTGTTGCGAAAAATTTGTGCTTTCGCTTCGGGAGTAATTACAGGCCCGTTAGGTCCTTCGATAGGAGGGGTATGGAAGTGTGACTTGTTTTTGTGCCAGCCGGTGATTCGATAGGCTTCTGATACGGTAGAGACACCTTCAATTTTTTTGTGCCAGTGTTCACGCTTGGCTCTCTTCACAGTTCTACCGAAATTCCGTCGCTCTTCTAATGCATTGAAGCCGAGACGGCGGGCGCGACAGAATTCCCTGTGGGCCTTCGCGCACTCTTGTGTCCACCATGGGTCCCCTGTTGCTCTTTCCTGTGATCTAGGACAGGCTGTTCTTAGGGCTCCCGAGAGGGAGTTCGCGAGCAGTTTGGCTTCATCGTCCGGGTTAGTTAGAGGGAGGGTTACGAGCAGGTCCCTGAGGGTATTACAAAAGATCGCCCAGTTGCAGGCCGAGTATATAAGTCGACCTCGGGCGGGAGCCTCGGGACTCTCGTCTGAGATCCGAGAGAATATTGTCCGGTGGTCTGCTCCGCAATCCAGGTCTTGGCGGACTATACAGCATGAATTTGGGCCGAGGCGAGTGAAACACAGGTCGAGAACAGCACCAGCGTCGTGTGTTGGGACCCCGGGAGGATTAATTAGGAAAAGCCCTTTAGCAGTTGTCCATGATAATAGAGTTTCCCCATCGGGTGCGTCGCTTCTTGAAATAGGATTCCAAGCAGAGTGGTGTAGATTGAAGTCACCGGCAAGAATATCTGGGCGTTCTGCCAGGGCGAGTAGTTTTTGGAGGCCTTCGCCAGGGTTGCAAGAGCCTATTGGGGCGTTGTAAATATTACAACAGTCGATCACACGTCTTCCCCGTTGGTGAATGCACACTCGAATGAGATCACGGGAGTGCGTGCTTGGTTGAAATGGAGAAAGCCCTCTACCCTTGCGGGTATACGTCATAACTCGTGGACGATCTGACCAGTCAGGGAGGGGAGCAAATGCAAGGAAACCTGGGTGGGTTTTTGTGGTCCGGCGGGAGTAGTCGGAGAAGATCCACGGCTCTTGGATTAATATTAGATCAGCTCCGGATTGGAATGCGAGCTGAAGAGCGGCGTCGTGGGCTGAGCCACTTTTGCCGAGGTTAACTTGGAAAATGCAGAGGCCCTGGGCTATCTGCTCATTGCGTCCTCGGCCTCGGACCATTACAATTGATCTTCGGTGGTGGTAGGGGTGGCCGAGCTGGTCAGTGGAAGAGATGGAATGGGAGAGCTCGGGGATACTTGTGACAACCCTTGCAAAGCTGACACTGGGGCTTGTGCTTGAGCTGTAGTATGGTCTTTAGGCGACGAGAGTGGAGTTGAAGGGTGTCGTGCAGACCAGGCTTTTTGGCCTTCACGACGGATGGACTGCAACCTTACCCTATCAGGGCAAACATAGATTCCATTTTCCCGACGAGGTCGGGCGGGGCATTTTTCCCAGGACAAAGGGTAAGGGCCATGGCAGTTGAGGCATCTCTCTGGGTTGTTACATGGGCCAACGTGTGAGTCAGCAGCGCACAGACCACAGCGAGCTCGTCTAGTACATGCGTTAATGTTGTGGAAACCGTGACATCTAGGACAAGTCGGTAGTTGCGGGCGGTTATCAACAGGTCTGAGTCGGGCTGCTCTAGCGAAGAGACGGATGTTGTTCGGGAGGTTCACAGCTGCCTTAGCTGAGATTACCAAGCGAAGGGTGCCCTCTGGTTGAGGGGACTCGTTAGATCGGCGTGTCCATGCCATAGCGAAGATAGATTTGACGTTGACCTTCTCTGTACTAAACTCTTGGCGAATTTCGTCGAAAGTTAAGGCTTCGCGGACTCCGTACGCATTATAGCCGTATTTTGGAACTAGCCCTAATTGGTAATTCAGGCGCTTCTCTTGGCATTCAACCGGAGAATCCCCTATTAACGGTTGAAGCGCCTTGTTAGCTTCAAGGAGCTCTGCAGCCTGGGTGGGGTTTGGCGCTACTAGGGCAATCCCAGTGGGAACTGACCGAATATCTTTTATGAGCTCTGGTTTTTTCAGAAGCCGCCGGAGCTTTGTGCGCACTAAGAGCGCGTCTTCGGAGCGGAGAGGATGGTCGGCTGGCAGGCGTATGATGACTCTAGAATCTGGTTTTGGCGCGTAGCTGGGGGCGCCGGAGGAAATAGATGTTGGATTGGGGGTTCGAGTCCCTTTGCTGGCGGTTGTTACGTAGGAGGATGAAACAGGAGCTTGTTGTGCAGCTACTTTCGCGTACGAGATTTTGGAGGATTGTCCGGGTCTTTTACTGGAGATGAGGATACGGGGGGTAGGAGGAGTTAAGGCATAGGAGGCTTTAGGCACAAGCGCTTGTTGGTCTAGGCGCTGAGAGTTGGGAACACTTGATGACGGGGTCTTGCTGGGAGGGTGGTCAAAGGCCAGCAATTACGCGTGCTGCGCTTCGCGTGGTAATAGCTCGTAGGTCAGCTGCGATTGCTGGGGGTAGACTTTGGAGGTAACGGGCGCCTGCATTCTGCCACGCGGTTAGCGCGGCAGCGTAGTCATTGGTGGCCTTTGACGATATGTGGGAGAATACGCGCGAGGCATCAAGAGTATGGGGAGTTGGAGATTTGGTTTGAGTCCTGGGCTGTGCGTGAAGCGACTCCGCAAGACCACTAGCCGGGGGTTTGGGGGAACTGGCTCTCAGTGATTGGCGAGGGGGGTTTGGGGGAACTGGCTCTCAGTGATTGGTGAGGGGCGGGCGAAATACTATCGCTAGCTGTAGATGTGGTGGTGTCTGATAAAGGGTCTATGTGGACTTCCGGTTGGTATTCATTGTCGGAATCGACGACTATATTGTCCTCCGACAAGTGCATTTCTGTATCATTGGAGAGTGTTTGGTCTTCAGTTCCGATTTTCAGCAGGTTGGTACGGCGTGAAGAGCGGAGTTTTAGGCGTTTAGAAGCGCGTGAAGCGTGAATCTTTGCAGACTGAGAAGCAGTCGCGCGAGGCTTTCTGGGCTTCGTTGACGGCATCGGAAAGTGAAGGTGTGAAAAGAAGTTTTATTCTTATTACCAACTAGTCTAAATTGTTACGGTTTATCATGTGACCATAGTCACGTGCTACACGGTCTCCATTACACTCAGTATGTTCGCTGCAAATTTGGGATAGCCAAGAAGAGTCGCAATTGGATGGTAACTGACGTACAGACTTCATCCTCATTGCTCCATATCCACCGAAGCTTAAGTATATTCAATCCTCAAAGTCCCCCTTTCACTGATCAGCCGTCTTCCACCTTCGGTAGCACCAAATTACAAATACCACCAATTGTGTCAGAACTTGTCAGGCCCCGGTACTTTCAAATTGAATATCTCCTTGCTGGACCCTGAAGATCTGTTATGCCGATCTATTTTAGGACCGACGCATTAATAGTAATCTTCGCAACAAGCTTTATTTAGATATTCTATTTTTGTTTCGTTATTTTTAACTTGCTTGGGTTGAATAATTTATGGCAAATCTTCAGGATAATGGTTCTAGGAATTTGGATTCTACTGTACATAAGGAGTTGTAGCCTTCCCTTCTTCTCTCTTCACGCTTTGTCTTTTCTGTCATCCTATCACTACCTTAGAAATCAACCACCTTAGAAATCAACCACCTTAGAAATCAACCACCTTAGAAATCAACCACCTTAGAAATCAACCACCTTAGAAATCAACCACCTTAGAAATCAACCACCTTAGAAATCAACCACCTTAGAAATCAACCACCTTAGAAATCAACCACCTTAGAAATCAACCACCTTAGAAATCAACCACCTTAGAAATCAACCACCTTAGAAATCAACCACCTTAGAAATCAACCACCTTAGAAATCAACCACCTTAGAAATCAACCACCTTAGAAATCAACCACCTTAGAAATCAACCACCTTAGAAATCAACCACCTTAGAAATCAACCACCTTAGAAATCAACCACCTTAGATACCACTTATCTCAGTCCACATTTCTTCTCACTTTGCCTTGTCACTTTCTTTATTCTCTACTCCTCTATCTCCCATAACATTCCCAACAGCACGGGTATCTGAAAGTCACAATATCCACCCACCAACGTGACAAATTGACTCGTTGCCCGGACTGTCAGGATTTCCTACCTTACTACGGCTGACTACCAATCCCAGACTCACGATTCTATGAATACTTGATTGAGAAAGAAACTTGGAGGGCACGAAATTGTAAAGGTTTATTGTAGTCTTGAAATGCCAGGTGTATATGGGAATTTAAGAGAAAGGGGGATGCAGGAAATTTGACCAAGCCAAGGAACAAATTGGTTTTGGAGGGGTGATTTCTCATTGTTTCGCGGAAATCTAACTTTAGGAGTGTCATGAGAGCCAAAGTTTTTGGCTCGGTGAAGTGCTACCACTACTTTGAAAACTGACAACGCTTTTTTTTGAAGGTGAGAAACATGGCATTGGTCGTGACGATAGCGTTCGCTACGAGTCGATTTTGCGATTGGCTAATCTCTTTATTGTATGAACGTTCACGCCGGAGAATATTGGAGGGGGAGGGGGTACAAGGTGTAAAACATTTGGCACTTCTGCCTTCTAAATTTCCTTTCTAGCAGATTGACCTGCAAAGGTTAGCGAATGTAAATACTGCTGACTCTTTCAAGAATGACTAGCCGTAACACGCCTCTAGGGCGCAGGACTTGTATCGATATGTAACGATGCTTTCAATCAATCAATATCCTAGACATTAGTCATGTTCTCCCGAATATCATTTATTCTGCAGAGATCTTAGCAACTCAAGATGTCACATATAAATTTTTATCAAATATTAACGCAAGCTTTTGTTATGTATATAAACTGTTGGCGCATCAGGGTGGATATGATCACCATAAAACTAACTGCCCTCCTAGCTGAGCTCTAGTGTACGATTATATCTACCAATAACTTCATTGACGTAATACACCTATGACGCTGCACCGCCGTGACTTAAAGTCATGTGATATATAAATTACACATTTGCAAGTTTAGCCTAATGCCAAATGATACGAGTAATATAGTCCATGGTTTAGATTGACAACATAACCTCAGTTGGCTGGCAAAGTCGAACTCCTCACCTTCACGCGGTGCCGGCTGTAAACGCCCAGTATGTTCGCTTATCTGGTAAAGCCAAGAAGAGTCGCAGCTCATTCAAAGCTGGAGGCCCGCCACGTACTCTCAGTTGATGGCTCCTCAGCTTGTCAATAATTCTCTTCGACAAGACCCGGACCCAATTAACCTTAAGTCTCTCACGCCCAGATATCTGTCCACTTGAGAAAAGGCGAGCAAGGTGTTACACAACCACGGAGCCATAACCAATATGGGCTAGTGTGGCCTTCAGATGGTTGTCCTAGCAACTAAATAAGTTGTAGATAGAAAAGTACAGTATCTCAGCCCTAAAGATTGTTAGTGGCTGATGTTGGCTTTGTGTGTCTATACCTTGCACTTACTTATCTTAACATACAAAGCTAAAATCAGCCACTAACAATCATTAGGGCTGAGACACTGTACACTAGAATAAAACAATAATAACAAGCATTTTCTTGTTGCCTTCGACCATCTAGACTTATTCTCGTCATTGCTGACTCATTGATCACTTCTTTAACTCGACTTGTTCAACTGAAGCCCCATTCCTCTGAAATTTACCCGAAAAAACCATTATTATCGTCTACCTGAATAAACACCCATATATACGCTCCCGATGTTATGGACACCCGACGGAGGATTTAAGTCGAGGAGCACAAATTTGGGAAGAGAGTCGTGACATACGGTTCACTCTTGGGAATAGATCTTGAGGAATCTCTAAAGGGAAAGGATGGACGGGTATTGAGATGCGGGAGAGGGAGGAAAGGGTTCTGGAGGGGGGATCATGAGGAATTTTAACTGCAATGCGTTGTGCGTGTGTCAGAGCAGCGTTAGGAAAAGTGCCGCTGACACTCTAATTATTGGCATAAATCAGACGTTTCTAACCCGCCCTGTGCTCTAGACTGCTGGCGCTCCTTCAGCCGGCAAATTACATTCGTGGAGCGGCACCACCCCAGTCGATCTGTTTTTTGTTTCAGGATTTTCCGGTCGAAGAGCCACATCTGGATTGGCTGTCAAGGAGGGCAGTTAGTAATGGAAAACCCGCGGGATCAGTGACCCGGGACAGAGGGTCGCAAGATGGAATTGGCTCGGGGAATCTCATAGGGTGTGGGTGGAAAAGAGACATCTACTTGGTTGGAATCTCTCGGGAGACTGACGCGTCGGGTAGCCATAGATAGGCTGAGCTAACAGGTACATGATCCTTGGGGTTGTGTGCTGTGCGCCGGCACGACGTAACAAGTTATCCAAAAAAAACCCCAAGGCCTTGGAGACAAATTGAAATACCACAGATTACATTGTAACGACTTTCAGGCTACATCTATTCATTAAGTTATATCGCCATGGAAAATGACTTTGTGACATTTTGCTTGAGTCATGGACATTATGGCCAATTGATATTCGTTTCCAGGAGAAATGGTGTTGAACTTTAAAATAACAATTTTTTAAGGCAAATTCGTCATATTTAAAGTTCACATTTGAAGTGAAAGTATGTCTTAAGCACTCGCTGCATCAGCCGTGAATCGAACACGGGGCCCATCGATTTCAATCAAGTGTTGGCAACGATGGATTTTACCACTAAACCACTGATGCCTTTGTGGTTGCAAAATTATGTAAACCTATATTCTATAATTTTATCTCGTAAAATTTTTTAAAAAAGCTCGTTTCTTAGTGTCAAGTGCCTTAGTCCTACGATTAAAATCAAAAATAGGAAAAAAGGACTCCATAATTCAGCAATTTGTACTAATCTCTTAAACTACTTTCATCGCGAGCCTAGACACAAAAAGAATTCATCGATGATCAAGACGTCTGATCGATCCAAACCAGTCAATTATATCAGCATCCTTCGTATTCGCGCGAGGCCAAACGGCCCGATCTGAGATGAAGCATCATGATTATTTCTCGTTGAATGATTAGCAGAAGACATGGTCTTTTTTTCTAACAAATCAATCTTGCATATACAGCCTGGAGCTACGACGCGAATGATTAGAGAAGAAATGTATATTTTGCAGAATGACCCATATTTCAATTTCAGGTACCAGTGCGAAGACAACGCCTTACGGCATGTACCTTGTTCTGTGAATACCCGTCATAGGGAAATGCGAGAAAACCCCATGGTTATTTGAGAATGCTTTCGTCATCATGCGAATACGATATCACTGTGAAAGAAGTGGTGTGAGAGTCTTGCTGGATATGAACCAACTTTCTCCTGTCTCAAGCGGAGCATGTGTCCAAGCTACCCAGACTCTACTAGGAAGAACAGCCCGGGTTGTGTATCACTGCACTGTCCGACCCTTCAGAAGATACTGAAACACAGTTCATGAGTTAGGGGCCTTATGTATCTCGTAGTAGGCAAGTCAAATACAGTGTTGCAGCCCTAAAGATTGTTAACAGTAGGCGTTCTTTCTGTGGATTAAGTTACGGTTTGGCTAAATCTTTATAACTTTTTTTGTGAAGGAAGGGTATAAGCAATCGGTGATGGAGTAAACAAATGTACGAGTTCAGGGTAGAAAAAGATAGATGTTATTATCGTTATAGAGTCACAAGATGTATAAATCTAATTGTGTAGTCTAGGATATCTACAGATTGATATACTGTGCGTACCGAGATACGCTAGATGACTTAGCAATCCTTGACACTTTTACTAAATTTTGATGAACATGTGATATCCTCGACACTTCTCAGCCTTCCGCACTCCCATTTTGATAACGATTACTACCTCAGCCCAGACGATACATAGACCTTGGAATCGAGATTCACACCCGCCCTCCGCCAGAACTTTTCTTACTTCCTAGAAGCAGTCTGGGCATGGAGACTTTGCAGCGTACCATCGACGGTTTCATCACACAGAGGCAGAGCTACTTTGCTCCTGTGGATCAGAAAAATCTCCAGAACACCCGTTCTTATGTCAACTCACCCGTGGCGGCGCATGCCGGGCTAGAATTCCTCGCAGATGCAACTCACCTGGGAGAGTAAACTGGTTCTTGGGCACAGTTGATGGAGCAAGAGCCTTCCATCAATGGATGGTAGACAGTAAGTCCTGCGGGTAAATATGGTTAAATTTGGCTCCTTTAGTTTTTGTATACATTACGTCAAGTTAGGCCTCTTCAGAGGGGCCGGTGGATTAGTCATACTTTGAAGTATGGAAATACCCGGTAAGCCAAGTAGTTAACTACTCTTATAGAACGGTACTTTTAGAAAACATTTGTTGCGACAGACCTGGAGCCTCTCTGGTGGTTGTGGGTAGATAGCGTTGGTGTTAGTACAGTACTACAGGCCTAAGTCAACGATATTGCATTAGCGTGATAGGGGTTTTGGGTGAGGGAATTAAAATATTCTATCTCAAATAGACAGCTATCTTCAAATAAAACTCTGATTTGTATGTGAAAATTGCTTTTTATTTTATCGAACCATAATGAACGATGTTCTAAGATTCTGATATTCTTATTTATTTTGTTTCAAATTTGGATTCAATTAATTATTTTTTCAAATCTTTACTGTGATACGCCTGTTTATGCTACGAATTGTATCATTATTAACACGACTTTAGACAAAACACAGAAAAACAATCCGAAATTTAGGAACGAGTGTGCCCCCCATTTACATCCAAAACTGCCTGGCATCTCGAATGCATACTCGCGAGGGGTGGCGTAAGATGTTCATCAGCGATTAAGTCCCAGCTAGCTTGGACTATTGCACGAATCCTTGAAACTGGCAGCCGTTGCCCGTTTAATTCGGAGAAATAAAACTGCATTTTATCTTCCATGATATTCCAGACATTTTAAATGGGATTTAAATCTGGGGAGTAGGGAGGCCATTCCATCAACCCGATGCCCGCTCAATCAAGTTCATCTAACACCCGGCCTCGATGAGTAGGTGCCGAGTCTTGCATGAGTATTAAGCCCGGGTGCTCTCTATGATAGTTGATAATTGATGGCACAAACCTTTCACTGAAGCTATCTTGGTTAATTTTTCCCCATCTTTTGTCCCATATTACATGTGGACCTTTTTGAGATCGCACAAAAGATCCCCAGAACATCCAGCCATTCCCCTTCAAACCCCTTATATCTAAACAACAGTCTTCAACTTGTTCATCAGCTTAAATAGCGCATTAGAGCTAGACATAATTTAGATAACTTCAGTATTTACCAATCTAGTCACCCAAGTGTTTTTGTGGGGGTTACCGGTAGCCCATGTCTCATCGGTCCAGAGAACTCGACTCCAATCATCCAAAGACCAGTTTATGTGAGTTTGGGTAAACTCAATCCTCTTCGTTTTGTTAAGGTCACTCAGTACCGGCTTTGAGCGAGCCCGGCGTCGAGAATATCCCCTACTGTTGAGAGCTCTGTGAATGCATCTTTGACCAACGTTCCATTCCCTAAATGGATCTAGTGACAGATCCAGATAACTCATCCGTCGAGCCTCAATGAAGACCTTACAAAGGCCACCAATTGATCTATCTGTTGACTTGAGAGTACAGGCGGGCGCCCAGTCCGAACACTTGGACTCTCACTGTGCCGGGCACAAGCGTGTCGAACTTGGTGCCAGGATAGCCCTAGATCTTTAGCAATTTGTTCGATTGTTTTGTTCGTATGTTTTCGCAATGTTTTAACGTGTAGAAATATAGAAAATATAAGAATATATAGAATAGCGATTGTAAACACCAAATATATTCAATTGTACAAGTAGGGTCGTCTTCAGCATAGAAATCTTATATATAAGAGAAAAGTGTCGTCGTTAATTTGTAGTAATGCTTTTTCATTTGAGGAACGGTTGAGTTCTTAGATCGTAACAAGTAAGAACTATATAGTCTATCTACTTGTCTTATTCTCAATATCTTTATCCTGATAGACCCATTTTGAATCTAATGTTTCATCGTAGTAACCTAAAACAATACGTAAGACTAGTAGCTACCAAATCCGACAAGTACTTTATGAAACATCGAGATGATACTTAAAAACCGCCATCAAATTACTAAACCTAACATTAAAACTCAAGTTTCCGATATCGATGATCTCATGCATGAGTATTATCCTCCAGGGATATACATGATTATCTTGTTACTCTAATTGAGAAATGAAACAGAAATGAATCATTTTTGTTAAATTTCTAACACTCCTCCTGAGGATCAAGATAATCTAATAACTTTAAGAGATCCCGAAAAGCTGTTGGCATAATGGCTCAGCTTTAGCACGTGGAAGTGGCTTAGTTAGAATATCTGCTAACATCTTATTCGTAGGAACATAATTTAAATCGATAATATTTTCTTGGACGCAATTTTGAACAAAATGGTACGCAATGTCGATATGTTTTGTTTTTGTAGAATTAGTTACCTTTGCGATTGCCAATGCACTTTGATTATCCGTGAAAGATAATATGCCTTTCTTCCCTATTATCTCATCGACAATTTTAAATTCCTTAACTAATCTTGTCAACCAAAGAGCTTGTTTGGCCGCTTCAAATAGAGCAACATATTCTGCCTCTGCAGTAGAGGTTGATATAGATTTTTGGCGTCTGGACTGCCAACATAAGGGACCTCCTCCTAACATAACGACATAACCACTTATTGATCGGCGTGTAGGAACATCGGAAGCAAAATCTGAGTCTGAAAATATCGTGATTCTCTCCTTCGATGTAGAATCCCGTGATTTGGGACCAAAACAATATGTCAGACAATAGTCTGAAGTTCCTTTTAAATATCGTAAAACTCGACAAACAGTGTTCCAGTGACGTATCGTCGGCGAAGAGTTAAAACTTCCGAGTCGCGCAGTAGCGAATGAAATATCAGGCCTCGTGCCGTTTGATGCATACCCAAGGCTACCAACTGCACTAGCATATGATGACTCATCAGCTAACTGCTCATCGTCTAGTTTTGGCAATAATCCATCGTAGCCTTCCAATGGCGTGCTACAAGTTTTCGCATCCTCTAATCCAAACGATCTGATTTTATTCAGTATGTATTTTGACTGTGAAATTTTTAAAGTCCTGCTTGACCTGTCGCGAGATATTTCCCAACCGATCACTACTCCAATTTCACCGAGGTCTTTTATCTCAAAAAAAGATGAAAGATTTTCCTTAAACCCCTGAACATCCTGTAATGACTCCCCACAAATTACCAAATCGTCCACATAAGCACCAACAACAATCTTTAATTGCGAATGAAAATAGATACAGCCATCACAGTTCGACTTATGGAAACCAATGGTAGAAAGTTTTTCACCTAATTTATGATACCACATTCGTCCGGACTGCTTTAAACCATATAAAGCCTTATCTACTCTCAAATATTCAGTACCTGACAATCCTTCAGGGGATTTGATATATATTTCCTCACATAAATCACCTTCTAAAAAAGCGGTTTTAACATCAACTTGATGGATTTCCCAGTCAAGGAGAGTAGCGATGCCGAGTAATAACCTAAGAGAATCTGCGCGAAGTGTTGGAGAATAGGTGTCGTTATAATCGAGTCCGTATACTTGACTGTATCCCTGTGCCACCAACCTAGCCTTGAACCTTCCGTCGGACTTGACGGTGAAAACCCACCGTGAACCTACAGGCTTACGCCCATGAGGTACGTGTGTTATTTGTGTGAATACATTTTTCTCTTTAAGGTAATTTAGCTCCTCCTGAATAGCAGACTTCCACTCCTTCTCATTCGGGCCATTAATCGCTTCTTTGTACGTTTGAGGTATGGGGACTTCATTATTGGCATAAAGTGCCCTTGGTGTTGGTTGCCATGCAGATCGTGGGATAGCCGGCCGTCTTTCTCGATTACTCCTCCTAAGAAGAGGTGTGTCAGGAGTCATAGATGTTACAGTGTCTGAAACTTGTCTTGATGTTTCGTTGGATACATTTATTTGATCTAAGCCAGAAGGTAAATCTGATTGTGAAATAGGTCCTTCAATAGTAGGAGATAGTGCTTGCTCTACGTCTGAATCGGAACTCGAGCTATCGTCAGAATTCGTTTGATGTTTATCTTCATTTTCTTCAGCATCGAGATTTTCAAATATTTCTGTATTGGATGACTTCCAATCCCAGAACGTATCCTCCTGGAAGTTGACGTTTGCAGACACTATAATTTTGTTTCGGCCCAGTCTCGAAGGTACGTATACGCGGTATTGTGTTATCGACTCGCAATAGCCAATAAATATGCCTTTTATTGATGTTGGCGACAACTTATACCGATGCGGATCATTGGTTTTGATGAGGACATAACATACGCACCCCCATACTTTGATGTGTGATAAACCTGGTGCTGATCCATTCATAGTTTCAAAAGGGCTTTCATTATCTTGGCCTAATGGCAATCTATTTCGTAAGTAAGAAGCTGTTTGTACTGCCACGTCCCAAAAGCGCAGTGGAAGCTGGGCATGGGCCAACATACATCTGGCCATCGTTATCAACGATCTGTTGAGGCGCTCAGATGTTCCATTCTGGTGCTGTGTATAAGGTGCACTTATCTGTTGAATTATACCGCCAAACTGGATGCGCTTATACTCGGAACCCCCATCGAAACGCATAGCCTTGATTTTATTACCCGTTTGAAGTTCTTTCTTATCTCGATATATCTGGAAGTATTTTGGAACATCCTTAGTACTTTTCAAAAGATAAACTTCACTTTCCCGTGAAAAATCGTCCGTAAAAGTAACAAAATAATTGCTCCCTAAGATACCAGAAACATGACATTTTCCCCATGTGTCCGAATGAATAAGCTGAAGAACTGTCGAAGATCTTTGGCTCGGACCGCGATTTATTCTTTCGACCTGTTTACAAGAATTGCAAATATGACAGGATTTCAATAAGCTTTCATTAATATGAGGTCCAGAGCCATTTTTGATTTTTCGAGAGGAAGACCCAGATTTTTGACCGGAATATTCTTTAAAAATGAGAGCCTATGTGCGCGAAACGATTATGGAGGAGTTTCGTAGACTTCTGTTGGACCCCCTTTGAAATCAGGGTACTAGGTATTTCTACAGCCCTTAGATTTGGAGTAGTATTGAAACATAACAACCCTCCTTTAGGCTTAGCTGTTGCAATAAGCTCTCCAGCTGTTGAGTAAACACCAAGCCCTGAATTTGTGGATATTATCTTAAATCCTTTTGACAAAAGTTGTGTACCTGAAACAAGATTTTTTGAGCAGGAGGGGACTAGCCATACATTATCAACTTGAATAACTTTTGATTCGAATTCGTTGTTGTAGTCGAAAATTCTAAAGTTTACTGAACCAATTCCGGTGACAGGAATACACACACCTGATGCTGTCTGGACAGAGTTATTAGAAGGGGATAAGGTAGTAAACAGAGACTCATCATGAAATATATGGTTGGTAGCTCCTGTATCTAGAACGACATCATCGTCATTTTTCACATGACCAGAGGCAAGGGCATAATCTTGTATTATCCATGCACTACCATTTTGATTATCACCTTTTTGTTGATCGGGATTTTTCTTTCCAGAATTCGATTCTCGACCTTTGCCTTTCCATCGTCGAAACCTTTGTTGTAACTTCCTGGTTTTTGCAGCTTTCTCGGGATGTTTAGCTGCCCAACTTGATCCATCAGGTGTGTCCAACCATAAAAAACATACCTCACGTAAATGTCCTAGCTTTTGACAATAGGCGCAAGTCTTGCCCCCGGGCTTTTTAGGTGGTGATGACACGATGGGAGAGCTGCCTGAATTGTTCTTGGCAAGGGCTGCGTAGGATGCTGGTCGTAAATTTCGGTATACCTTCTGCGATGATCGAAGAGTTGTGACAGCGGTCTGAAAAGTTACTGATGAATCTCTTAAAGGTATTGATATTGACATATAAAACCCATCACAGCACTCTATGAAGTGAGCTAGCAATCTCTTTTTCATATTAGTGTCAGTTGGCTTGGCACTACTATCAATAGCATCGATTTCTCCCCGTATGCTGGAAAGTTGTTGTACAAACTCATCGACATCTATGTCGTCCTCTACGGTAAAGCTCCAAAATTTTTGGATAAGGTCATCCAGATCTCCAATTGGATCAGGACAGTAGAAGTCCTGCAGGCTCTTCCAACACTCTCTAGCGGTATAGTTTCGGCCAACCAGGTGGAAGACAGTATCAGGGACTAACTGTGAAAGAGCGACTCGAATATTTGTATCTTGTTTTTGAACCGCAACGTCATTCTCAGGAACTTTTGAAAGTTTGCGACTCAATAATCCATCTTTTTCTTCGTCTATAAAGCTTTCAATGTCAAAGAGAGACAAAACGTCTCGAAAGTGTGTGCTCCATCTTTTATAGCTTGAACAATCAAGCTTTGGGGCATCTTTCATCGACTTAAGAATCTTATCAGCAGACATAATGAAAACAAGAAGTATATTCAAGGAGATACAAATATAACGGAAATAGAGACAACTTAAAACTTATCAGATTAAGGACAAGAAAAAAAAAAAACTCTTAAAATTCAAAAGAAATTTATAAGAACAACTAAGTTGCTTTAGCTGAAGGAAATATATGTAAATATTTCTGTATAAAAAACAGTTGAAAAACTCAGGTTAACGAGCAACTTGGTCTCATAATCTGTAGAAATATAGAAAATATAAGAATATATAGAATAGCGATTGTAAACACCAAATATATTCAATTGTACAAGTAGGGTCGTCTTCAGCATAGAAATCTTATATATAAGAGAAAAGTGTCGTCGTTAATTTGTAGTAATGCTTTTTCATTTGAGGAACGGTTGAGTTCTTAGATCGTAACAAGTAAGAACTATATAGTCTATCTACTTGTCTTATTCTCAATATCTTTATCCTGATAGACCCATTTTGAATCTAATGTTTCATCGTAGTAACCTAAAACAATACGTAAGACTAGTAGCTACCAAATCCGACAAGTACTTTATGAAACATCGAGATGATACTTAAAAACCGCCATCCAATTACTAAACCTAACATTAAAACTCAAGTTTCCGATATCGATGATCTCATGCATGAGTATTATCCTCCAGGGATATACATGATTATCTTGTTACTCTAATTGAGAAATGAAACAGAAATGAATCATTTTTTGTTAAATTTCTAACACAACGCGAATACAGTCTTCCGATGAAATATAATTTCGACGGCGCTGCGATCATAAATTAGTGGTACTCATTTCTGCATGGCTATGCTGCTCTGGACCCTCTTCAGGATTTTGGCTTGGCGTTAATTGTAAATAAATTGTAAACAAACTTATGTTTGCATAAATATTATTTCAGTCCATGAGCGAAAGTATGATCTGCACGCACAGATTGTAGGGTAATTCCAACATTACAGGGTGTAACTAGTAGTACACATACTTAGGGGGATGGACGAGATTATAATAGTAGTAGTAGTTTTGTTTATTCGTGCTATGTAGAGTCCAAGACTATTATAACACTAGGGCTCCTCTCAGACCCAGGCCACACCTTTTACAGTGCTCCTATCCCCTTTTACCTCGAACCTAAGATCATTGATACATTGACCCATGACGGGTAGCCATTTAGCTCAGTAATTACCCGTAGTATTCAACCACCTTTTCTACGGAACCTTCTGCTCAAAAAAACTTGAAAAAGAGCAGCCATGGAAACCGGTACGCGGGAAAAAGTCTCAAAAAACCTGCAACTCCAGCCAGGCGAGGCCTAGACACCAGAGCCTCACGAGGTGCGTATCCCCATCTGTATCTCCCTAATATCCATTAGTCCAGATATCCTCCTTATACCGACACCACTAGCGCTCAGGTAGCGGTGCTCTTTCCTCAGGAGACAGTATAATGCCAGAATATCTGTAAACAGTGAGAATTCATCTTAGTAAAAAGGGCCAACTTAGTCTGATCCATCACCACCATAACGGGAGCTGGGTACGCCCCGAAAACTCGTTTGGATGACTCTTCCTACGTGACCAAGTAATGCGTGTTTCTGTTGGCTCTGAAGATAAACTCCAGGTTCGTAGGGGACACTACGTACAGGTAGAAACGCCGTCTTCGTCCCCCAGATTATAATCGTATGAAGGCTCCAAAACCTTAGAAAAGATAGATTTTATCCATATATTCATTCTTCACATTCCTGACGATTCACGTGACATTTGTGCAAAACCCTCTCCAAGTTTTACATTAATAAATAAATACTACCTCAAAGATCCCTCCAGACTCGACAATCATGGACGGCTAGCAGTAGCCAAACCATAAAATTGAACATACGACTGTGGACTATAGTAAAACTTCTCTAACACGATAGTGGGTCCCGGCATAAGTGTTGAAAATATTCATTGTAACTTGCACTTTTATATTTGCAACACTTATCCTTACAGGTCATTTTGCATGCAGGGGCAAGTATTGCAAATATAAATGGATGAATTTCAATGAATATTTTCAACACTTATACCGAGACCCACTATCGTGTTAGAGAAGTTTTACTGTAGTTTCATAGCTTCTTATACCGATGGCGCAAAATGGAGTCTTGGGGGCTATTTCTTTTTTTTTTCATTTCTTTCCTTTACTCTCTCTTTCTATCGTATTACGGGAGTATCATCTCTCCATGGAATTATTCCCTCTAATGTGGATTAACAACGTTGTCGGAAAGGTGATGGTTCAAGTCACTTGTCACCGCAAATCATCTCAGGTCTCCTCTCTAGTTTGGGGGAGTCGGGGGCCTCAGGCATCCGGAGCAGTAAGCTCTGGCGTCCTATCCAATTTGGGACTAGTGTATTTTACCATTAGTTAGACGTTAAATAACAAACAAACAAACAAACTACCTCAAAGATAAATTAGGAAAACATTTAGGCCTCAGCTAAATTCCAACGCGCTAAGCCTAATTCAATACACCGTCTACAAATTTGCTCACTGCATGAGTGACAAGCCTTTTAATTGGTTATCGGCACCCAGACCTTCATTACGTTTTTACCAAAAGGCTCAACTCTGAAAATTGAAAATAGGCGAACATGATATTGCAAAGCCTTCTTCACTCATCAGCTGTAATCGAAGGCCTTAGAAAATTTAATTTAGTATACCTCATGTTACAATAAAATTCATGTCACATATTATGGAAATAGCTAATCTAATTTGTTATTAATTATTTAATGCTTGATCATTGACTTTATCGCCGTGGGTAGCAGTCTTTTCACCTACCTCTGTTCCAAATGTACATACATTGGCTGTCATAGCCTATGGCTAGTCTATCTGCCCACCTGTGAAAGGCCTCACTCGAATAACTCAAATGTAGGATGAGGAAAGTAAATTAAGAAGTGTGTAGTGAGTAAATATACATAGAGGTAGCCTTTCTTATACTTCCCTTCCCTTCTCCTTTCTATACCCATGGTCGCTCTTCTTCAGAAGAAAGTCCATTCTCGATCCATTGCCCTTAACTCCAAATAACCCCCGCCCTGGTCATAACTCATACCTTGACCCAGACTCACTCGGGACACCAGGTTCCGAGTTTAAATTCTGAAATCTAAAGATAACGATCTACGCTTTGCTAATAAAAGTTGCCGAGATAGTGATCTACACCCAATGTTTAAAGAAGTGCCAAAATGGTGATCTCCCGGCTTGAAGGTCCTAGTCGGGTTCTGGCAAGGGCAAAGCCCGAGCTAGCTCCTGAGGTTCTAACCTTCACACCACCCATCTATATTTTTAATAGCAATTTGCGAGAAGATCTTTCGCAAGTTGTTTATGCATCGTAAAAGTCTCCGTGAACTTTTTGACCAGATATACCTCGAGCTGTTATGTGCGAGAAACCTTTTTAAGAAGAGGTCTCCATATCTTAGAATGACAACCCTCATTATTATCTAAATTGTTTCTTCTTTTTCTCTGTAGCCGTCCTGCTAACACGACTGGAAGATTAGCACTCGTTATAAATGAAAGGAGCTATATTTTGAATTGAATCCACAGGCTTGGAGCTCCTGAAGTAGCCGTTGCAATGGAGTCATTCCACAGAGCTAATTTTGTCTTTCCTTTTGGATGATTTTTGAATTATCATTATTTACGAGATTAAATCCTTCCCTGGCTCCGAAAGAACTCATAATTTGGCCGATTGAATGCCAACTTTTGAAGATAGAAGTATTTCCTCTCGAAATGTTTCAGGTAGAGCCGCAGCTCGATGGACGTGATGAGCTTTACTCGAGATGTTCATAACATTATTATGTGCATCTTTGGAGGTGATTCCCATTATCTGTCGTCGTTGAGTTTTATTGTGATCCTAAATTGGCATCCACATTTCTTGCTTCCAGTTCCATCTCTCTGCTTTGATTTTGATATGATCTTTGGCTTTTCTCGATAAAATTTAGGCGCTTTGTCGCAGTTAACACAAGAAAGTATGAGATCATTTGTAGCTCAACTCTTGCTTTTTTAAATGTTTGAGAAGGCGTATCCTCCATTGTTAACTTGGGCCTGGACCCACAAAAATGCCTCTGCATCAGATCTAATGTAGGGGTTTTTACGGGGAATTGATTATATTCGCTATTGGGAAATCCAAGTGATAGAGAGTCATCCATGATAGGTCTAGGTATCTAGGTGAGCAAGGTAATGACCAATGTGGAGTGAAGTTATGAATTACTTCATGTGTTTATAACTTTTATCGGGTAAAAAAGTATTATGGCTGTTTAAATGAAATAAGAATGTGACGTGGTCGAAAATACAAAAATAAAAAAAAAGGGGGTTGAAATATAATCGTTACTGATGTAATAGTTCGATCAGAGACATTTTGGTAATCTATTTACACCTTGTTCGGTTGCTATATCGCCAATGTGACTAATTGCAGAAGGTTTCTACGGCAGAATTCTGGAATGGGTTTGGCGAACTTAAATTTAGCTACGGCCAACATTTATCATTTTGTCAGTAAATACATCATTCCAAATCAACTTACCACAAATTCTAATATTTAAACAAGGTAATACAACTCTAAGTATCCTCTTGCACATCAATATCAACGAATATCTCTATATCCATCTCCCTTATCGATGCGTTTCCTATTTTACCGAACCTTATGCTCCGCATATAAGCTCTCTAAGGAGCTGTTACTGCCACGTACAGATCTCTGATATCACTTGCACCACTTGAATATCTTTTGGCCGTTGTACTAAGCTCCAGACTGCCTTGACTTACGGCCCACTTCGACCTACTCTTTAGTGCTATTTTGGGGAATTGGCAAAAAATAGAAGAAGGATCCCCATCTTTCTCTATAATAAAAGGCGCTGCAGTACCTGATGAAATCCTAAAGTTTCATGTTCTTGCAAAGAAGGATCGCTTCGAGTTGAAGAATCACCATGACCTTTTGCTTTTGTTGGGGGCTTTATAGTGCTACCTTTAGGTCGATCTTTCCGCTTTACAATTTCAGGTATGAGAAAAATACGGCGTTCAAGGTGAGGCTGCTCACCTTCTCTTCTATGATAGTGCTAATAGGTGTTGAAATAAGTGAGTTTTATTGTACCATGATTGCTTTGTCTAGTAATTATTGTATAGAAGCTTGAAAGCTCCATGCTTTGCTCAATTGTAAAATAACACAATAATGATATAGTATCCATAGGCTTTTTGGGCAATTTTGCTCTCTCTTGAAAATTTTGACAAGGCGAAAGCGTGAACAAAACTAACAACGTCCCGGAAAAGTCTAATCTTGACCGCGTGACGGGGTTTCATCTTCTGCTGGGTGGCTTGTTGCCTATTACTGCGCTGTTGGCCTTCCCAAAAAAGACAAAGAGGGTCAAAAATATTTACTTTATCTTTGTCATCTGCCATTATATTTGAATTTGTAGAGTAAAGTTGATTCCAATGATAACTGATTGTAAAATGTGCTAAGTCAAATTTTGTCAAAAAGGTACAGTTCAAGTATGAATTTATGACTTATTACCGGAGTCACATTTCATCTTTTGCACATGGAATTTGATGAATTACGTGCGTTGACTAAAACAAAAAATGGAATCTCGGCGGAGCGGAGCTCCAAGTATATATCCGAGGAACACGTGAGCTTGATTTTCAGCCAATCATGAATTTTCCAGTTTTGAACTGGTCGAATTCAGAAAGATCACGTTCGACTTCGCACCGTTTACATAACTTGCTCATGTTCGTGGGTCGTGGGTCGAAGCGCTTGTTGCTGTGTGATGTTGAAGAAGGAGCTTTCGTTGCACGAATTGATGTTGAAGAAGAAAGGGGTCGCTTACTAAGCGGACCCACCGGCCTTTTTGTTCCAGGGGTTCACAGCCAATCATTTTTAGAGTTCACTAGTTTCACGCTAAAAGTTCCGTAGGTAAGAAATCCTCGTTCCTCGGATGATAATCCAAAATTACGTTGCTAAGGAAACAAGATAAAGCCTATCATGTACAGCAGAAGTTTGATTTGGGTACGCAAGGCTGAGAAGTGCCGAGGATGTCACGTATTCATTTAGATAGAGTAAAAAAGTCATAAAGTTTTGGCCAAACCTTAATTAAATGTAGACGTTAAGTTTAGCATCGAGAGTGAGTATTTCTCACCGAATATCTCTAACTTGTTGCCAAGTGAGAGATGCCGCGTACTTGGAGCCAGAAATATTCCAGTTCCGGTTAAACCAAATTATATATTCTTTTATATATTTATATATTTTAATGTTATTCATTAGGGCGGTTAGATCAGTGGTAGTATCGCTTGCTATGCATGCGAGAGGTCGTGGGTTCAATCCCCACATCGTCCAGGCGATTGGTTTGCATGGAAGGATTTATTTTTATTTGATTGAATTATTGCTCCTCTGCAAAATTACGGAACGTGCTCACGAAGGTCGGCGAAAAATGCATCTCTCCGCCTCTGTATCCGCAGGTAAAATGCTGCTCAGGTAGGGAGACTTGAAGATAGTCAAAGAATATAAATGATTATGTTAGTCAATTTACGAAAGTCATTTGACCATTGGATCTAACACAATGTAGAAATATAACAATTTATCATCTATTTCTTCTGCAGCTAGCTAGGGAGCTTAAGCAGATATAAGAGTACCTATAAGACCTTCGCGGGGCTCGCATACGACATTTCTACCTTTACGTGGTGTCCGCTACAAACCTGGGGCTTATCTTCAGAGCCAACAGAAACACGCATTACTTGGTCACGGAGGAAAGTCACTGAAATGAGCTTCTGTTGCGAATAGCGACATTAGAGATATGCGAGGTCCATGAATAGGCGCGGATGATCTGTGTGGACGGGTGCATCAAGGCATGAGGACCGAGTCGCGTAATTTGAGTCGCCTAGACTAGATCAGATAATACTAGTCAGGTGACACGAGTCATGTGAGGCAGACATTCCCTTGGTCGTAATATTTATTTATTAATTTATTTATTTTTTGTGTCTATCGGGCGCTAGTTACAACTAAAGCCCCATCCCTGGGGGGACATGATGACTTCTATATGTAGTACGAACAAGGTGCTGTGACAGAGAGGCCATTAGAATACATGTAGATATAGTAAGCGCTATGCAGCGGATTCCTCACATGACTAGCTCATATGGGACGGATTGGGCAGATTTCTGAGAGGAAATTAACCTTCTCCAATATGGTGGCGAAACGCTTGGCTCCATGAGATGTGCCGAGAAGAAAATCGAGTGGGCCTAGGCTTCGTCGGTGACCAGCCGAAGCCAGTCTCTCTCGCACGAGGGGGCAAAAAACCAAGTGGGTGATTGACTTGTCAGCCCCGCAGGAACAAGTCAGAAGAGCATCAGTATGATGAAATCTTTCGTGATAAGCACGAAAGTCACCGTGTCCAGTGCGGCATTGGATTAAATATCCGAGATAACGGCGAGGGAGTCGTAGTTCCTCAGGAGGCTTCTTGGGAAAAGGCATCCCCAACTCGCAATAGATAGAGGGAGCATAAGATTGCCACCATGCTGTGGTCAAATCCCATATTTGCCTTTGGATCTTAGCGCGAGCTCCGGCAAGAGATGCAGCAGAGGGGGCCGATTGACGGGCAGCCTCACCGGCCAACTTATCAGCCAGCTCATTGCCTGGGATTCCCATATGGCCAGGAGACCACATTACGTTGACTTTGCCAGGAGCCGCCAATGGAAGAATCCTCCTCGTAGGCCAGCGTGACGCGAGATCTCGAAACTCCAAAATTTCTCTTTGGGAGGACTTCGAAGGTGAGACGTCCAGAAGGCGTTGTGCTGCTTCTTGGTTGTCCAAGATTACGTGGATATTGGTTGCAAGGTGCGTTGAAGGAGCCGCTACAGCGGCCTTAAGCCCAGCTAGGGCGCCGATAATTTTGGAATCATAGACCTCGAAATCGGGCCCGAGAGGCACTCTCACTTCAGCTAGAGTGATGTCCCTGTGGAAAACAGCGGCACCTGCCCCTGCAGACCCATCTTTTTGCTTTGAGCTGTCTGAGAAGACAAGAATGTCCCATGATGGCAGTGCTCTGATACGCTCGAGAAATTCTTCGGCAGATAAGTCTGCTCGAGAGCGGTTAAAAGGGGCTTTGTAGGAGGGTGCTAAGAGTTGGGGGCGAGGGAAGGGCGGAACGAGCTTCAGCTTTTCGGTGAGGCGAGTGTGTGCCCGGGAGTCGATTGCTCTTCTAACCGTGGGGTGAAAGATGTCCGCGGCAGCTAGCCTAAGGGCAGTGCGGAGGCGCATTCCCTCAAGTAATATAGAAGCAGGCTTGAGCCAAACTTCTCTCAGAAGAGCTGCAGTGGGGGTGGTTCTGTATACAGGGAGTATTGCTCGGGCTAGGGTGACGAGGGCTCTAGAGACCAAATCTACGAGTTGTTGAGACCGAGTTGAAGTTTGGCGACTGCGGCGGCTATAAGTATGACCGCGCCACCAGACCTCCACACCGTACAAAAGTACAGGTAGCGCCGCAGCCAGGGCTGCGGTGCGAAGAAAGGCGGTGGGTATACCACGATTGGTGTTGCCGAGCTGACGTATGTGCGCGCTGATCCGTTGCGTCTTAGCACTCCATACTTGTACATGCGCTTTGAAGGAAAGCTTGGTGTCAAGGAGAACGCCTAGCCACTTTACCGTTGGGTTTGCATCCCTCACGATGCCGTTGATGGTTAAAGAAGGAGAGGGCTGACGGGTCCTATGAAGATGCAGAATCTCCATCTTATTTTCAGCTAACGAGAGTCCATTCCTGTTACACCACTGGGTGACTGCATCAACCCTAGCAACAGTGAGGCGCGAAGATTCGACTAGATTCTTAGCGACCGACAGGATTGCTACATCATCTACATATCCATAAGTGGGGAAGCCGAGTTTGAATAAAGGCTCAAGGAAGAGGAGGAACAGTATGGGTGAAGCAGGGGATCCCTGAGGCAACCCGTGCGGAACGTCCAAAAATTCGCCCACAAAATCGTCCACTCGGAGGCGAGCTTTCCTGTCTGAAGCAAAAGATGCAGCCCAGTTAACGTACGTTACTGGCCATCCCTGTTCGCGCAACCGTAAAGACAGGCGGCCAGGCTGAATGCTATCGAAAGCGCTTTCGACGTCAAGAGTAGCCAAAGTACACACCTGTTTCATATCCCACGCCTTCTCGACATTGTGAACAAGGCACTCAACGAGGTCCATAGCCGATCTTCCAGGAAGAGCTCCAAGTTGCGTTGGAGAGATAACGCAGCTCGACAACGCCCAGAAGGCGAAACGACGCGCAAAGAGGCGTTCCAGCCCTTTCCCAAGGACAGGGAGGAGAGAGATTGGTCGCCAATTGGCGGGGTTAGTCAGATCATCCTTGTAAGGTTTCGGTATAAGCACAACTTCAGCGCGGCGAAAAACGCTTGGATGATGTCCGAATGTCAAGCAGAGACTGTACAAGTTTACAATCCACATGCGCCATGTATCAACTTCCCAGACGTGGCGAAGAGCAACAACCGAGAGATGATTGTGACCTGGGGTTGTGGAAGATGTATCAAGAAGACAGTGTCGCACTTCATCTTCGTCCAGGGAGGGTGGCGCAGGAATCTCTCGCAATGCGCAGGTAGGGGTGTACACGGAGACATCCGGCTGTCTGATTAAGCGGGCAAGCTTCGTGCGGAAAAAGATGTCAGCACGCTCAGTCAGGGTACTGTACGTGACTCCTTGAAATAGAATTGGAGGAGGACCAAAGCGACTGGAGAATCTTCGCCATCCAACTGCTTTATGGGCCTCCAAAATTGAAGACACACTATCTAGCTTAGAGCGCTGGTACTCTCGTTTGGTTCGCTTAACGGTTTTGCGGAAGTTACGCTGTGCCTCGCTGATAAGGTCTGGATCACCACTGTTACGGGCATTAACATACCGGCGGCGTTGGTCAGAGCATTCTTGGTTCCAATAATCCTTACATGGCACACACGCGGGCCTCGGTGGGTTAACTGAAAGTAGAATAGCTGATAGGGCAGCGATGCCCGAGGAAGCTGCCGAATCTAAGAGCTGGGGGGTAGGTTCCTCGAAGGGAAGAGCAGGAGGAGTAGTGGCTATGAGTGCTTGTCGGAACACTACTGTTTTTTCGGGGGTAAGTTTAGGCAGCCTCGTTGACGGGTAGCGCCTTTGAGCTGAAGAGAGATGAACTAGGCCAGATATTGTCTCGTGATCGGAAGTCGAATGAGACCCGGGGTCCACGCGGGCCAAGAGTCCGTCCATGTTTGTTAGAACTAGGTCAAGGACGTGGCCAGCGCGATGGGTAGGAGCCCCATATGGTAAAGCCGACCTTAAGGAATGATTATCAATCCAGTCGACAAAGCTGCCAACTCCAGACGAGCGAGATACATTTGGCTCCCGTAACTCATGATGAAGATTAAAATCTCCCACGATTATGGAGTTCGGCTTGACCGGCCACCTTAGGAGTGGGTCCAGACTCTCAGGCATATGGGCTTGAGGCTGCCGATGGACATTGATAACCTCTATAGGGGGAGAACATTGAAGAAGGAGGGCTACAGTGTCTGGTGAGGGTCCGCTGTCCAGCTGGATAGGACGGAGGTTAGTACGCGTGGACGCGCAAGCTTCCAGTCCCGATCAGGAGGAGTAAAGATAACATATGTCGGGTGAGACTTGGTAACATTTTTGAAGTTTATAACTTTAGTCCAAGGCTCCTGGACAAAGATGACGTCGTACTTACCCTGAAAAGCGGCTTGTAAGAGAATAAGGTGCGCAGATCCACCACGTCCAACGTTTGCTTGAAGGAAGCAAAGACAAGGCGGGGGGGTACTCCTAAAGTATGCTCTATTGTTCATGGAGAGTAGGACTAAGAGTATTAATGGGAGCTTGCTCTTCCGAATCTACATCCATAGATCCAGAGGAGGAATTTTCGAGGGAGGTAAATCTATTCTGACTAGCAGAAGGGGTGGTGTTGCCGGGGTCGGAGGCAGTTGAGGCAGCTGTGGCAGCAGCAGTAGCAGCTTCAGCCCGCCGTGTCTTACAGAGCTTGTTGCAGTTGTTTGTGCGAAGTTCAGTAACCTCTTTATCGGAAAGCTGAATAAGTTTGCCCTTGTAGGGACGAGGGCGAATGGGGCAGGTGTGATCATTTGCAGGATGTGGTCCTAAACAGTTAATGCATCGGCGATGGTGAGAGCATTCTCCTTGGTGGCGGGGAGTGCCGCAGAAGGCACACAAAGCCTGGATCCGGCAGCGAGAGGATTGATGAAACCCGAAACAAGCTTCGCACTGAACTACCTTGGGGTTAGGAACATATCGCCGGGATGGCGCGCTGTCAACTATTCGGAATGTAGGAACCTCCTTTGTGAAGAAGATGACCGCCGCATGAAAAGGATCGTGGCTATTTTCATGCTGCGACCAGTGAGCACTGGATGGGGCGATGCCCGTCTGTGCCTGGGCAATGGTCTTGACGTCATCAAGGGTTGAGGAAACCAGATTGGACACGGGATTCCAGATGGTGCGGGGAATGCGTTTGACGACATATCCATACCGGTCCTCTACCTGATGTAAGGCTCCTGAAAGAGAGGCCTTGATGGAATCGGCATGTTTCATCGCAAGATTCAGCGATTCCTCGGATGAAAAGGTCATGCTGAATCCGCTAGAGTTTCGGGAAACGGAAGCGATACCGTCTTTAAGGCCAGGGACGATTTTTATGAAGGCAGCTTTGACTGATGTTACGTCTGCTCTAAGGAGAGGGGCATCTTCAGTCAGGCGGAAATTTGCTTTAGGGCCCTTGGACTTCACAGCAGGTTTTTGGACAGCTGTGCGAGTGGGTCGATTTTTGGTACTAGGTTGAGCTGGAGCCGAGGGTAATGAGGCGGGTGGGCTTGCGGCGGTCGCTGCCCAATTTCAAGGTTGATTTGTGATTGGAACGGGAGGTCGGGAAGGAAGGTTATGGCTGGGTTTGGGTAAGGAGCTCGCCGGCTTGGGCTGTCTCGGTGTGTCATGCCGCATAGGTTGCCCAGAAGCAACTGCGAAGAGGAACGCGTCCATCTGCTCGCGCACGAAGGACTTGATAAGAGGGTCAGCTTCTTCGACAGATGTCCAAAACTTGTTGTGGAAGTTTTGAACCCAGGTAGCTCGACCCTTTGCCACGCGCTGTACAAGCTCGAGCTCTTCAGCGACGCGCTGGGCCAGGGGAGGTGGTTGTTGTGATTTGGCCATCACGAGCGCGATGACCAAACTAAAGTGCACTTAATGGATATAAACTTAGTGGGATCGAATTGTAGGGAATGTCAGAAGCTTCAATGAGAATACTTGCCTTGGTCGTAATAGATTATGTTGAAATAATTGTTGGTCGATCTATGTCACGTTGTAGTTACGGCGTTCGGTAAACGGAACTAGGCAAACAGAACTCGGTAAATGAATTAGTCGGACAAACGGAGTTCGGAGAGCGGAGTTTGTTTTTGATAGTCAAGCATTTGGCTTGACTAGTTTTACATGGCATTCAGCGATGGTTAAAGTATACCGTTAATTCCTTAGTATAGAGTACACACGATTTTATTATTCCTAATCTAATACTATACCATTTTTCTCCTTCCAGATAAGACGCCTGAAAGATTCATAATCTAATAGATTAAGTAGTATTCATGAATTGACTGACTAGACAATGGTAGATTGGTGCAGTACCTAAAGATAGTTGAGAGAAGGATATGACAAGTATTGCTTTATGTACATAAGTAAGACGTCTTACCTTCATAGAAAAATGGACAAGTCAAATCTATATACAATTACACACCTCTATCTATTCTCATTCATTCCTCACCTTAAGAAATCATACATTATACTCGCAAGTCAGAACATTGCATCTAATCCTCATAAATGAAACAGTTTCCAGGGCGTACCCAGCGTTGGAATTTGGTACTACTAGTTAAACGCTATTCGTGGAACTCCAAATTACTTCACGGAAAATAGCATGCCTCGGGAACGAGCACTGCTTGGGTAACAGCATTACTTCGGAATCGATAGCGGCTGTTTGTAGTATTTAATTTCAGTAACCAAATATGATAACACATATTTGATTGAATCACTAGTTTATTACCTTCGAGAACTTCTATAAGTAGCACCTCTGTATCGAGTGGGGGTAATTAACAACTCCAGAACACTCAAGTTTACAGACTCACTCAACTTTCTTCCTTCTTGAACTTCTGTCTGAATATCCGATTATTAAGTGATTACCCAGCTTAAGATCTGACGCTAATAACTTCCCTAAATTCTAACACCCAGCTCCCATTACAGTGGTGATGGATTTGACTAAGTTGACCCCCTTTACCAGGATGAATTCTCACTGTTTACAGATATTCTGGCATTATACTGTCTCCCGAGGAAAGAGCACCGCTACCTGAGCGCTGGTGGTGTTGGTATAAGGAGGATATCTGGACTGTGGGAGATTAGGGAGATACAGATGAGGATACACACCTCGTGTGACTCTGGTGTCTAGGCCTCGCCTGGCTGGAGTTGCAGGTTTTTTGAGACTTTTTCCCGCGTACCGGTTTCCATGGCTGCTCTTTTTCAATTTTTGTGAGCAGAAGGTTCCGTAAAAGAGGTGGTTGAATTCTACGGGTAATTACTGAGCTAAATGGCTACCCGTCATGGGTCAATGTATCAATGATCTTAGGTTCGAGGTAAAAGGGGATAGGAGCACTGTAAAAGGTGTGGCCTGGGTCAGAGAGGAGCCCTAGTGTTATAATAGTCTTGGACTCTACATAGCACGAATAAACACTACTACAAACAAACAAAAAACAAAAGATTAATTAAAAAATTTAATTGCCTTCAAACCATCAGAAATTTCCTACTCAGTGCTAGTACGGTAATATCAGAAGAAATTGCAAGAGTATCAAAGCTAGAAAGTCAAGATTTTCCCTCATCAAAACCCCAAGTATTGAAAGGTTACCAGTAAGATTCATTACCCAATGCGTCCGAGAAACAATTGATTTGACGCTAAGGCGTGCCGCAAATTACCTCATCTGTATAAAGATCCGCAAAAGAACCCTACCTATAAGACATGGATATAATGTTTATAGTTGAGCCAGAGTACACAATTGATTAGTAAATGTAGCGTCCCACATTGTTATACAGTAGAGCATCTCATAACTAATAGTGGGTCCCGGTATGATTACTGTTGAGGTTTATTTTATTTTTGATACTTATTTGTGCAACACTTATCCTTACAGGTCATTTTGCGTGCAGGGGTAAGTATTGCAAATTTAAACGGTAAAATTTCAATGAATCTCTTCAGTGATTATACCGGGACCCACTATTAGCTAAGAGGGGTTCTACTGTATACAGTATACTCTCGCTATAACAATGTGGGGCAAGCCTTAAATAAGGTTCCCACTGGAGGATTCAACTAAATTGGCCAATGAGAATCCTTGTTTAAGTCCTGCCCCACATTGTTATAGCGAGAGTGTACTGTATAGCACAATTACATTCTGAGTCACTTCACGTTACAGAATTACAATGCTTTCTTTTGAATTTTTATCTACATCATTTCTCTATTTATTTAAAATTGATTTATATCATAATTTAATTTATCTTTCTATTTAACAAAAAACACCCCAACCCTTCCATTGAGAAATATTAAAAAAAAGTAGAAAAGTATTGTATTGCTACATGTTTGCTTAGGAGCGGAACCACTGGCTGAAACTAATGTTGGATAGTTTTCATCAAGTTATGAGCCAAGACTAGTGCCAAAGGAGGGTGGGCTCTCCGGAGTTAGGGATACAGGGGAAAACGGTTAATAAAATAAAAATGAATTCAAATCTTTTGTCATAGCTATGAGGCTGAATACAATATGATTTAAAAAAAAAAGTCCTCGCTTGTCTAACCCCATGTTATAACAATATTCGGTGATTGGGGGACGGTATCGCGAATATCGTAAGATGTAAATAAAATTAATTCGTGCCAGAAAAGCATTGCTATGTCGAGAATATCAGTATAACGTTGTTCGTTATAACAGGGGCTCGATTGTATCCACGGAAAAGGGTACATGCTATAAGGCGTAATTTTCAAAATGGTATCTGCCAATGAAATTTGAGTATAAGTGTCAAACTGAGTCGTTCTGCCAAATTTCTGTTTTTATCTGCACCACGGCTTCAGGATGCGTGTAGATTATTTTCTTGCAAAAATGAACGGTCGGCCTAGCTATCTATTCAACCGATAAACAGTCTCTTAACCTAGCTGCATCAGCCGTGAATCGAACACGGGGCCCATCGAGTCTCATCAATAGATGGCAACGATGGATTTTACCACTAAACCACTGATGCCTCTTGATTCATTACAATTAAACTACATTATGTTTTATGCTTAATTGTAAAAGAATTTTGATGTCAAGTTTTTTTTTTCTTCAATTTGAGATCAAATCCTGTTCAGATACGCCACCCTATATACTACTACTTCCAACGCCTTTACAGTCTTTCCACATTCGAACCACTTCCATTCTACGCTTAGCGTATCATTATTTCTCGCTCTACCAAATAGAGAGCATTTTGATATCAAGTTAATATTATGAGTCTAACGCTTTCGCCCTACGAGAGAACTCAAATGTTTAATTGTCTAGTGCCAAGGGTGTTGGAATTAGTGGTTCTAATTAGGCAAATAGTCAAAGTGCGATCTATCGTTAGTAATACAGATCAACCGGACCGTAAGTCTAAAGGTACGCTTTGATGTCCAGCTGAAGATCAAGTGGTTCAATGTGACACAGTATGCCTGTCTTTAGTACTCTGTAAACCTAAATGGGAGTAATTAACAACTCCTCACTATTGTTCTACAGACTCTCTACGTTCCACCAATCTCTGACTATTGTGATATTTCTACCAAGCTTAACATCTTGACGCTTATATCCCTCGTATAGTTCAACAAAGGGGCGTTAATGGAGTTATAGGATTTAAAGGACACATGAATTGAAAATTTATTTAAATTACTCGTCATAGCTTACAGGCTGAGTACAATATAGTTTTTTGAAAAAAAGAGAACACACAAGTAGCAAGAAAGGACTCAAGCATATAGCAGCCTATACGAATCTCCAAATTTACTTCCAAAATAAGCCCAGATATACCTCCATGCCTCGTTACCTGGTCTCTCGTGCATATGAGGATATGTACATGTACACATACAAGTTGACAATTTACAGATTTACTTGTCTGCAAATTAAGTGATATTTAATATAATGATAGGAATACCTTAAATCTAAGGAACTCGACGTTAGTGATAAGGAAAGGCAGATAATCAACTCAAGTTTCAAACTTCAATTATCAGTCAAGAAATCAAAATACACAAAACACAATGTAACTATCATCGAATCTGCCCCGATGTCCATACACCAATATACGAGGAAAAATCCAGACACTTCAAGTGCTCATAACTAAGTATGAAGATTGTGTAATCGAAATCGAAAAGTTGGTGATGTCTTGTTAGTAATGTTTGGAGGAGTGTAAATCGGTATGTCGACATCACCCTGGAGCACTTTATTTCATAAGAATCATTCTCCTGGAAACAGCTCATCCCTAGCTACAGTCTTATGTTAAATACAACATTCTTTACCATTATGAAGTCTCTCTGGATCACATATTAATGCCACCCTCAACTACCTCTATAAGGGAGTTTCAAACTGGCCGGTTGCCTTCGAAATGAATATGAGAGTTTCCACTGTGTCTCGTTTGCGCGGAGGATTCTGTCCAGACCTATAGAGGTCCACAGAAGGGTGATCTTCCAAGTTGATTGAGCAGGACATTAGGCTTATCAGATCTGGAAAGGCTGATGCGGCTGTAGAATTTGCTCAGAATATTAGATAAATAAATAATGCCTCTATCATCAATCTTATTAAACGGAATGTCGCCTAGGAATAGAATGTTCCACTAGAGTGATAGTAAACGTAAGAAAGGCGTGGAAGTATGTGTGCAGATAGATTCAAGATTAGCTCAGACTAAATAAGACTAATCGATAGATACTAGATACACGAAGAATTATATACTTCCTCGCGTAGGCCCTACTACGAGAACGCGTAATTACGTGACAGAAGATTCGCTTGCGTTTGAACTTCTAACAAATCTGTTAAAATATATGTTGAGAGTGAAATATACTTGATGAATATAAAATATGAACTTTTATTTTTTTTTTAAATCATTTTTGCGTATGCAGCCTGAGGCTATGACGCGAATGATTACGGAAGATATGTATGTGACGCAGAATAACTCTGTTTGACGTTTGGAACACTCATACTCAGATTTCATTTGCAGATACCACTACGAGAATAACGCCTTACGACATGTACCCTCTTCCGTGAATACCCACCACAGGGAAAAGCGAGAAAAACCTGTGGCTATCTGAGCATGCTTTCGTCATTCTACGAATACAGTATCACCGCGAGAGAAGTGGTGTGAGGGTCTTGCTGGATTCGAACCAGCTTTCTCCTGTCTCAAGTGGGGCATGTGTCCAAGCTACCCAGACTCTACTTGGAAGAACGGCCCGGATAGTGTACCACTGCACCATCCGACCCCAAATATGAACATGTATCAACTAACAACATTCTAACATCTCATTAAATACATGTCTATTTAGTCGTAAGTGATCCAGCCACAATAATACGACTTGATTGATCTGGCGTTACACGATCCCGGTGAGTGATCTTCCTATCGCTTTTGGAAATAGGCGAGTGATCCGCCTGCCTGCCCTTTTACCCCAGATACATCACGTGAGGTCAACTTCCATTTCGCAACAATATAAATCGTACTTACATGTACATATCAGTGAATTAGGATTCACAAATTGTGGCAGAGCGACGGAGCTGTTTAGGCTTTGGAAATCATGTAGAAATAATAAAGACAAGTTGTAGGTTCTCAGTTGTAGAATCTCATCGTTGGCGACAGAGGTACGTCTCAGAGTGATTTATGTCCTCAGTTCCCTAGCCTAAGTCTCAATCAAATATGAGCTAATTACAAGAGATTACCCGTTTGTTGATCGCTAGTCTAGATCAGGATGACTAAATAATATCTTGCCTGTGAAAGTTGGCCTTTGGTGTTGTAATGTAGAGCCTCTATAGGATCGTAATTGGTTGGATTGTATGCCACCAATGAATTGCAACTTGGCCAATTTTAAATAGAGCTACTATTACTCACAGACAAATATCTTATAAAAGTAGGTTATGAGGATGAACAGGATGACGGTGTCGCGGGATCAATTGATGGTGGTGAACACCAGAGCAAGTCCAAATATAAAATCAGTTAATTATTAAAATCTACCGAGAGAATTTACAACCATATCTTCCTATCTTTATATACACATTCATCCTCCACTATTGTGACATGAAATGACACAATCTTTCTGACCAGCTTTGAAAGTTGTAGATGTAGTACCAGCTACCGAATACTAGCCACAAAGTACTTGCCACAGAAGTAGCCTCATGAGTGTCAGCCTCATGAATCTCAGCCACACAAATACCAGCCTCGTGGATATTCAACCTCGCGGAAATAATATGGTTTTGGCACAGTCAAAACCAACCTCACGGGTCTATCCCGTAACAGACGGTTACCTCGTACACAAATGATAAAGTGGGCACAAGGATAGCTTAAGTGCTTGAACGGCAGTGGGTCGCGAAGTAATCAAGAACTGGAAAACTGATCATCACGATATTTACGTACCCAGTAGGTCTTTAAATACACATGCGCATGTACGCCAGTATCCTCTTCCTCATTCTAGAATATTCTATGGCAATGCACTTCATTTCGGTTCTACTCCCCTTACATGAACTTATGCAACTCATGTATTTATGCAGGTCCGAGCTTAGCCCCTAAACCACGGCACTGTGTTATGGTGCACAGATACTTCCTAGCAATGGGGAGGAACATCACAACAAAATATCAACACAATTTGTCTGATGGAGCCTGAAAAGAGCAAGGACGAAGGCAGTTGTCAAGTAGAAAAGACCAATGTTGACAGAAAGGAAAAAAGGGTTAAGTATGAAGGGCTTAAGATACTGCCAAATTACACGAACGCTAAGCCAAAAGGATTGAAGTTTACTCTATGGTGCTTCAATTGTGCATGGGCTTCGCGGCGTCGATATATTTCGCCAATGGACCTCGATCGCCTTGGAGTCTTAAGGGTTCCCCGACGACATATCCCGTTTACCCTCCGAGATCGAACTTCCTTGATGATGTTCATCAAGTTTGATTATCAAACCGATATTCGGGACTACATGAACTAATCGATCAGGCTATTACTTCTCAATATCTTTTATCTTCGCCATGGGTCAGTTAGGGATTGTGATAAGGCACGTGATTAGATGGGCACCCGAATTAGCATAGATAGCTACCTAATCAGGCCTAGCCCGTCACACTCGGCCAGACCTTGCTGCGCATTAATCCTGGACAGTAATTGATCAGAAGCGAGTAATTTGGTCAGATGAGGCTAAAATTAACTGATTCTAGCCTGACGATAGAAATAAGACGTGTAAAGAAGATGGGAAAAGGTCGATAAAAAAAGGTGGTTGAATTTCTTAGCTTCGGCGCTGGCAATATTCTGGTTTGGGGTTGCATGCTTTAGGAGGGTAGAGATAGAATATCTAAAATTGATGGCAAATTGGGACATCATCCCTGCTCTCAGATTTTGGAGGAAAGTCTCGAGGAAACTGGTTTCATTGTGCGTGAGAGATGTGTCTGAGTTTTTAGTTTTTAGATCTTAATTTTTTTATCACTTTTGCATATGTTTGTTTCTTTGTTGTTTATTTCTCTCTATTTTAAAGTCCTAGGTCGGGGCCCTAAATTTAAGTGTGCAGGACTGGTGGAGCCGGCGATGATCACGCCAGATGCCGTGTCTATCTCGTTCGCACCTATGTTTATGTACATATGGATATATAAAATAAAGAAAACGACTTGCTGTGTGGACCAGAAATAGTATTCCAAATAAAATTAAGATAAATATAGGATATATTCAGGCAACAAAAGATAAGCACTAATATTCAGGGTCGACTCAGCGCCTCTCACGCTGAACCTGGCCCGCCAAGCCAAAATTATAGCAGCCTATGTGTTACTGTTTCCATATCCAGCGGAGAACAAGTTTTCAGGCATACTTCTAAAGCAAATAGTAGTCTTTGCTAATTCCGTAAATTTTCTGTAACCGTCTGGTCCAAGAAGTTTACTGATGAAAAAATTGATTGTTTTTCCCTTTCTGAGCTTGCGCACTTGGCTTCCGTGCAGTCGGCAGCGAACGAAATGCGTGAGGTATTTTCCTGCCCACAGGCACATTCTAGAATTGCGTCTCAGTGGTGGAACCTACAATAGTACTCCGAAACATAACCATGTTCTTATCTTGCTGCAATTAGCCTCTGGAGAAGCATTCGAGGGAGAAATAATTCTGGGGGCTTCTGACGACACATCTGAAGATCCAGATCTTTATACCGAGCCGGACAAGCAGATGGCCACTAATTTTGTATCAAGTTCTGCCGGTATTGTTGCATGAGCCTGCACAGGTAAGCAAGGGTGGTGCAACTAGGTTTTTTTTTGGCGGAGAGGAAGTGTCTGGAGTGCGGCTTTAGCTACTGCATCTGCTTCTTCATTCCCACCTATCCCTGAGTGTCTATATATTCATCTCACTTCAGCTTCGGCTTTCTTGGAAACTTCATTGAAAATACACATGAGACGGAGAGAGGAGGTTATACTAGTTTGTAGAGCTAAAACTGCTGCCTGATTGTCCAGCAGTACGCAGATCTTTTCATTATTTTTCCTAACAAAAAGTGCTGCCTCTAGAGCAGCCGTTGCAGCAAAAAGCTCTGCATCGTAGATTTATCCACTGTGTAAGATGCTTTGGCCAGTCTTGAATGTAGTGCCACCACGTTCCGAGACAAAGTCCCGAGAGGAGCGACCATGGCCCTCTGAAGATCCCTCAGAATAGACGCAAATGTTCGAGAGGGAGATTGATGTATGTAAGAGTATGGCTGGTGTTGCCTTGTTATTCATCCTTGTAGATTGTTGGACAGGCTACTGGGCTAGCCGTGAAGGCGCGGCCGCTCGAAGACTAGACCGCCTCAACGTTTTCTTTCATTTGTGGGACCTCGGTAGTATTTAGGTGGGGGCTAGTCCGGGGGGGGATAAACGGTTTCTATTTAATAGTTGCTGTCGACCTTACTAAAAGGGTCGTGCAACGTCTTGTTAATTATTATCCTGCTTTGACCACAATCTCAGATTAAACATTTATTCCCGACTTTCCCGCACAATCTTCTCTGAATACCGCCTGTAACGGATCACATATATAAAGCAATGGGCATTTGTATAAAGGATGGTAAATCTATATTACTACTATGAGGAAGGAATTTCCTTTAGACATCTACATGATTATATATACACAATTTACAGACCCATACTATCCTGATGAAGTCCTCATGTTTTACTCCTACCACTGTCATTAATAGTTACATGTGAGATGCCGTCGGGTAGACAGTAGCTGTTAGTTGCCGTTATTTCGGGATCATGCATCGCGGAATATTGCATCGCGGAACCGTGCACCTCGGAGTGTTGCATAATAGGGATGAATGTATGAAGGGTTAATAATGTCGCCTATGTTACCAAACATAGGCTACAGGATCTTACGGCTTACTAGCCGTCACACCGCCTCCGTATTATCTTGTAACCCTCTCTCACCCCCGCTGTGTGACATTACGTTGCACCATTTTTATTTTTTTTAAAAAAAAAAAAAATCTTTAAAAATTTTTTATTTTTATCTTTATATTTCCTCGTTCTCTTATACTTGTCATACCGTTCGCGACCATTTATTTAGCACCGTTTCTGCCACGTGTTGGTTTCCTCGGTTGTTTTTGCTGATTGATTGTTTGATTGGTTGTCTGCTCGTGCGCTTGGTTGATTATTGGATAGTGTTTTCTACTTGTTTTCTACTTCTATATTTTATTATTGTATTCGCCTTTTATTCCTAGTTCCTAGCAATGGCTCCTCCTGATTCTCCAGAATCTTTCCTAAAGCTTCTGCATCAGTCTGACGATGCTGGTCAGATTAAATGAGTGACAGAGCTCTTCAAATCAGGGCAGAAGCTCGAAGTGAAGGTCACCGCACTTGACAAAGAAATCGCGCGTCTTCAACTCGAGAATCTAGAACTAAAAGCATCTTTCGATACTCTCCAGAACCAGATCCAAATTTGGAGAGACGAGAATGCCGGCCTCCAAAGGCAGCTGGCAGTGGCCCAGTATAAATTGGAGAACCAACCAAAGGACTTGGACCCTTCCACCTCTGCCGATACACAAAAACCCTCGGTAACGACAGAATGCTTCCATATCAGAGAAGTTTTTCTAGGAAATGATAAGACTAAATATGACAGGTTTAAGAAGCATATAAAAATAACCATCGCCCAAAACCCTGAACGTTTTCGCACTGTCCAGTCCCAAGTTGGTTTGGTTTACCAGAATCTAGGCCCTGAACCTCAATCATTCATGGATCAGCACTTGACGGAAGAAGGTCTATTTGGATTTCAAAAGGTAGAAGACGTCTGGCAAGTTCTGGACGTTTCATATCGTAATCCGAATGAGAAGAGCGAAGCTAGACGCGCTTTGGTTCATCTACGCTAGGGAGCTAGGCCATTTGGTGCTTATCTCGCAGAATTTCAACGCCTAAAAACGCTAGCTGGTATCTCTGATGATGGAACCCTGATTCACGCCATGCGCGACGGAGTCACTCAGGACTTAAGAACGAAAATCAGTGATCAACAAGTAATTGACCATGACTACACCTTTGACGAATTTGTCGCTCTTTGCAAAGACTGCCAACACCGACTTGACCTAGACAAAGACCAAACCAAAAAAACCTTACCCCTATGCGGGCGGAAGGCCTCAACAGTTTTCGCGACCTAACCCTCCTCCGCCGAACGCCTGCCTCTTGCCGAATTATAACTACCACCAACCTCCTAGCATGCCACCAAGACCCTCTTTTCCTTTGGCTTCGAATCCTCCCAATCCTCCACGAGGGGATCCAATGATACTAGACCGGGCTCAAATCCAGAGAATCGGGCCGGACGGCCGAATCACAGCGGAAGAACGGCAACGAAGATTTGATCTCAACTTGTGTATGCGCTGCGGAGAAGCAGGCCATACCAAATTTACTTGCGGTCCCTCGAGAACGATAACCGACCTGAGACAAATAGAGATGTCTTTGGATGATGAGGAAGATGGTGGAGCTCCTATACCGGCGGGGAGAGTCCAGCATTTAAAAGAATAGCCCATAACTGCAGTCACGGTTATGATGATATTGCGATACTAAATGAATTCAACTCTTCTCTCCTAATTTCTGATTTGTCACTAGGTAGTTCTGCTAAATTGAGTTCGTTAATTTTGCCTTGCAGCCTAACTTTTGGCAAATTCTCAATTGTGACGTCTGCCTTAGTTGATTCCGGAGGAAATGGTTTTGGATTCATTGATTCATCGTTCGTGCAAAAGTACCAACTGCCCATCCTTCCCCTCGACCAACCTCGTATTCTTCGTGTCGTCGACGGACGCAAATCATCAGCAGGTATGGTAACTCATCATGTAAGGACCGAACTGTCTATAAACCACCATCATGAACTAGCTCTATTCTACATCACAAAACTTAGCAATTTTCCGATAATCCTGGGCTACGGTTGGTTGTCTCAACACAACCCCTCAATTAATTGGTCCACCAGCGCTCTAAAATTTAACTCTGACTTTTGTTCGCAGTCGTGTTTCCGTGATACCCAGATCAAATATCCTAGAAGGATTCTCATCAAAGGTTTAGCATCAGACAAAGTGACTACTCGACTCACCACATCTCCAGTTCACCTACAACTCGACGTTATCAAAATATTTGACGCTGGTGAAACTACCGCCGAACTTACGACACTACAAAATAAACTTCCTGATTGGTTAAAGCATCAGGCTGCGGTTTTCTCGAAGTTTGACTCTGATATTCTACCGCCTCACCGTGCCATAGACCATAAAATAGTTTTAAAGGAGGGAACTCACCCTCCGTATGGTAAGCTTTACGCTATGTCCCACGACGAGTTAACAGCCCTTCGCGACTGGCTCAACGATAATCTTTCTAAAGGGTTCATCCGGCCAAGCTCTTCTCCTTGTGCTTCTCCAGTTATGTTCGTTAAGAAGCCCACTGGCAAGCTGCGCTTGTGCATGGATTATCGGGGTCTAAACGAAATCACGGTAAAAAATCGATACCCCATCCCCTTGATATCGGAAACCTTAGACAGATTGTCCAAAGCCCGATTCTTCACCAAATTAGACGTTATTTCCGCTTTCAACCGTATCCGCATCGCCAAGGGGGATGAATGGAAAACAGCGTTCCGTACGCGTTATGGACTATTCGAATCCCTAGTTATGCCTTTTGGACTAACTAATGCTCCCAGCACCTTTCAATCCTACATAAACACAACTCTTCAAGAGTTCCTTGACCTTTTCTGAACCGCGTACATCGACGATATCCTAATTTATAGCAATACCCAAGAAGATCACAGACGTCACGTTAGCCTTGTTCTTGACAAGTGCCGCGCAGCTGGATTACAGCCGGATATCAATAAGAGCGTATTTGAAGCTCCGGAAGTAAAATATTTAGGACTTATAATATCGCGCAAAGGTGTTGAAATAGATCCAGACAAAGTCGACTGTGTCAAATCCTGGAAAACTCCCTCCCGCGTAAAGGATGTTCAAGCATTTCTTGGTTTTGCAAATTTCTATCGGCGATTCATCAAGGGTTTTTCGTCCATTGCCAGACCATTAACTGAGCTTACTAAAAAGGGGGCCACTTGGACCTGGACCCATGATTGTGATAACGCTTTCAAATTATTGAAAACTAAATTTACCGAGTCACCCATACTGCGCCATTTCGATCCGGACCGCCGATGTATTGTGGAAGTAGATTCAAGTGATTGGGCGCACGGCGGAATTCTTTCGCAACACGATGATGCCCACCTTTTACACCCTGTGGCTTACTTCTCCGGTCGGCTAACGCCAGCCCAAATTAATTATGAAATCTATGACAAGGAACTACTCGCCGTGGTAACAGCTTTTGAGCATTGGAGACCGGAGCTACAAAGTACGAAGGAACCGGTCCAAGTCATCACAGACCACAAAAACCTAGAATGGTTCATGACTACGAAGACATTGAATCGTCGACAGGCCCGTTGGTCAGAATTCTTATCTCGGTTCAACTTTATAATCTCCTACCGGCCGGGTAAACAAGGGGGAAAGCCGGACTCGCTCACTCGACATTCAGAAGATCTACCTACAGGACTAAACGATGAGCGTTTAGTCCACCAAATGCAAACCGTTCTTAAACCTCAAAACTTGGACCCTGAAATCTCACAAAACCTAGACCTTAACCTTTAGCTCGCGCCTGTACACCTTGACCAATCATAGACGCCTCTCGCTACAAAAATCGACCAATTAATAACTAACGGATACCAACAAGACAAGTTTCTCCAGGAAATATTGAAAATCATGCGAGGTCCAGGCCCTTTCTGCTCTAAACATCTCGACTTATCTAGATGCAGTATTCGAAACGACCGTTTATTTTTCGACGACCTTATCTATGTTCCCGAAATACCTGAATTAAAGTTACTAATACTTGACCACTGCCACGATCATCCTAACGGCGGTCATCATGGCCGTAACAAGGTCTTCGCCAAAATCTCTAGATCCTACTGGTGGCCAAACATGATGCAAACAATCACTCAGTATACCAATAATTGTCACACATGTAAAAGAATTACACCATCTAGATTAAAGTATCAGGGTCTGCTCAAGCAACTCCCAGTTCCCGAACGGCGGTGGCGGGACTTATCTGTCGATTTTATAGGCCCACTACCAGTTTCCCAAGATTTTGATTGCATCATGGTCGTGTGCTGTCGGTTAACTAAGGCTCGACATTTCATACCGTGCCATACAACAATTAATGCCGAGGGAACCGCTAAATTGTTCTACCATCATGTCTGGAAGCACCATGGATTTCCAGACTCTGTAGTATCAGACAGGGTGCCGCAATTTGTGGCCAGTTTTTGGAAATCAGTATGCGACCGTACCAACACAAAGATCTTGCTTTCAACAGCCTGGCATCCCGAAACTGATGGCCAGACAGAACGCTTTAATGCCATCCTAGAGTGTTATCTGCGCGCGTACTGTAATTATCAACAAGACGACTGGGTAGACTGGCTTCCATCAGCAGAATTCAATGCCAACGATTCTGAATCCGAAACAACAAAAGTAACTCCATTCTTTGCCAACACCGCTCAACATCCTAGATCAGCCATAGACAAGTCTAGACCTAATACGGTAAACGCATCTGAGTACCGTGCCTCGCAACAAAATCTGGATAATAGCTTCATGGCTAAAATAGCCGAATTGAATGAATTCTTACGTGACAACATGAAAGCGGCGCAAGCATTTTATGAAAAGTTTGCCAATCGTAATCGCTCTCCCGCACCTGTCTATCGAGCAGGAGATAAAGTGTTCGTCAATGCGAAAAATATTAAGACTAAAAGGCCGAGTAAAAAACTCGACTGGAAAAACTTAGGACCTTTCGAAATCGAAAAACTTATCGGTAGTCATTGTTACCAACTGAGATTACCAGACAACCTCTGTTCAATACACCCAGTCTTCCATACTAGCCTTCTCCGACCTGACCCCAATAATCCCTTTCCAGGACAAATAAACGACCCTGACCCTTTTATTGAAATCGATGATGCGGGACAAAAAATCTACGAAGTTGATGCAATCGTAGGTTCCAGGAGAACTAAAAACCTAGGATTCCAGTATAAGGTGAAATATACAGGTCTCTATGAAACTTCTTGGCAACCACTCTCTGACATTGTCGGGGGCACTGCGACGCAAGCTGTAGAATTATTCCATTACAAAAACCCTCGCAGACCAAGACCCACCGAGCGAGAACTTGATGATGCAATTGCGGAAGCCCAATTGGACACAGCACTTGATCAGGAAAGAGAGGATTATTGGCCTGTTGATACAACAAACCTGAAAGGGGGGACGTAATGTAAGAGTATGGCTGGTGTTGCCTCGTTATTCATCCTTGTAGATTGTTGGACAGGCTACTGGGCTAGCCGTGAAGGCGCGGCCGCTCGAAGACTAGACCGCCTCAACGTTTTCTTTCATTTGTGGGACCTCGGTAGTATTTAGGTGGGGGCTAGTCCGGGGGGGGGGATAAACGGTTTCTATTTAATAGTTGCTGTCGACCTTACTAAAAGGGTCGTGCATCGTCTTGTTAATTATTATCCTGCTTTGACCACAATCTCAGATTAAACATTTATTCCCGACTTTCCCGCATAATCTTCTGAATACCGTCTCGGTATTATCTTGTAACCCTCTCTCACCCCCGCTGTGTGACAATGTAGCCCATTTAAGATAATCACCTAATTCTTCCTTCTTATTTTCTAGTTTTGCCGGGTATATTAGCAAATGAAGTGGTTCCGCATCTTTACATGTAGGAAGTTGCCGATAAGTTCATTGGAGCCGAGACATTAAAGCCTCTGGCTGCCGTGACGGCCTCGGTTTCTTCATGTATTTATGTTTTGTTGAGTTGGGACAAAGAGTTGCCCTACTCCGAAACGGGTGAAGATTGTATAAGCTCCTTAGACGTGCTGCGAGACGAAGACGATTTCCCTCCAAGAGAACTTATGCAGGAGGTATTAATGCTTTTCTGTGAAGTACCGAGTTAGGTGTTGTATTCCATGTCACGGATCAGCCCGGCTTGCCTCGAATTATTCCAATTGGGCGATTTGCTATGGCTGGAATATTATTTTTTGTTCTGAATTTGTCCGTGTTATCTTTTTGTATTTAAATGTCGATCATCGCCTAAAAATACTCCTGTTTATGTATTTTCTTGCCGATTGTTATCAATAACTTCAATTACGTATTTATTGTCGATTTTCTCTGCTGATCATTATTAAGGGCGTTGGGTTTTGTTTATTTCATTTTTCCTTAAGATTCTTTCGGATTTAATTGTGTGCCGTAGCATTTGATGGGACCTCGATATGCTAGGGTATTAGCTGGCGTTCGATGTCAAAGAGTATTTTTCGAGAATTCTAGGGAATCAGGTGGAAGAGTTACATATACAAGCATGGGTCAGGACTTCGCAGTGTAAGCACTTCAGTACCCAGTCATGTATTCTTTATCTCTAGTCAGGATCCAAGAAACTCGAATTCTAGCTGTCATACTCCAAGTACTCAAGATCTTTCATGTGTTCAAACTATCAGAAATATTCGTCCACATCAAGCTCAATGTGACGCCCTGACATTTTCAGTAGTCATGTGTATACATTTTTAATATTAGCCGATTTACCGACGACACTCTTACCTGCCCAATACAAATTATCGCTAGTTTCATACAACAGCGAGTCGAACATGCGACAAACGAGTCAAGAGAATCATCATCAAGGTTACAGCTTATTCTTGACCCTCAGGGCTTAAAGGATTGGGGCCAGATGTTTGTTACTTAATTCGCTGGTCAAGTAAATGGCTTTTCATGTACACATATACAGACATACAATCGTCTGGTGACTTCTCTCTTTAGTTTAGAATCTTATGATTTTGAGTCCACTTCAGCTTTTGACCATTCGCCAATTGTCTTTCGTCCCTCGAGGTGTCACACTCAAGTTAAGTCATGAAGTCCTAGCCCAAGCCTTAGTACCACGACATTCCAAATTAGAAGTGCGATCCTTAGTGCTACACGTATGGACTTGTCAATCAAGTCACATAAACAAGACGTGTGATGTTTTATTTTCCATGCCTCGATGGTCGTGATATCGCCGGCCACCAAAAATCTGCACCGTATGTCGCCACTGGAACAACATATGCCTTAACTGCAATCACTAATGACCCCGGGGCTGCCTCTCGCTTGACTTAGTTGAGTCTTCTCATGTGTTGAGTAATCTTTAGTGCTTTGCCGCACCAAGTGCTAACGTGATATTTAAACGATAAAATGGTATCAAAATAAACCCTAAGCCAAAGGATGACGCAATCATCACGTCTCCCCATTCCTATACAGCTTTCCTTCCAATTCGATTCCTCTAATTCGATACCTATCAAGTGCCCTTTAGATTGGTCATCACGCTCGTGATGGCTAAATCACAACAACCTCCCCCTTTGGCCCAGCGCGTCACTGAAGAGCTCGAGCTTGTCCAGCGCGTGGCTAAGGGTCGAGCTACTTGGGTTCAATCCTTCCACAACAAGTTTTGGTCAGCCGTTGAAGAGGCTGATCCGCTCATCCGGTCCTTTGTACGCGAGCAAATGGACGCTTTTCTCCTCGCGCTTGCCTCCGGGCTCCCCATGCGCAATGACTCCCCTAAACTGCACAAACCGGCGAGGCCTCCTCCTACACCTAGCCATAACGTTTTCTCTCGACCTCCCGTCACTGTGTCAAACCAATCTCGTAACTGGGCAACAACTGTCGCCAGCCCTCCCGCCTCTGTTCCCTCGGCTCCAGCTTGTCCCTCCGTCAATCGGCCGTCCCGCACAGCGGTGCAGACTCCAACAACTAACTCTAAGGGCCACAAGGCTATCTTTCGCCTGTCTGATGATGCCCCTCTCCTCAGAGCTGACGCAACTGCAGTCAAGTCTGCTCTCATTCAAATTGTCCCCGGCCTCAAGGACGGTATCACCTCTGTTAACCGCAACTCCAGCGGATTCAGCATCACGTTTGCGGCCGAAGAAGCTCTGAAACTGGCGACAGTGAATTCTGACACTATTAAGGCCTCTCTCTCTGGATCTTTACACCAAGTGGAGGATCGCATTGGGTATGTTGTCAAGCGCATACCACGTATTATTTGGAATCCGGTGTCCAATCTGGTCACTACAACGCTCGATGATGTCAGGAATATTGCTCAGGCACAGACTGGCGTCGCTCCATCTAACGCTCACTGGTCGCAGCATGAAGGTTCGCACGATCCTTTGCGCACGGCGGTCATCTTCTTTCCAAAAGAAGTTCCCATCTTTCGTATCGTTGACAGCGCCCCATCCAGGCGCTATATCCCCAACCCAAAGGTAACGCAGTGTGAAGCTTGTTTCGGGTTTCGCCAATCCTCACGCAGCGGAATGCAAGCTTTGTGCGCCCGCTGCGGCACTATACGTCACCAAGGAGAGTGCTCTCATCTTCGCCGGTGCATCAACTGCCTGGGCCCTCACCCGGCAGATGACCCTAACTGCCCTCTCCGCCCTCGCCCTCACAAGGGCAAACTTATCCAGCTCTCGGAGAAAGAGATTACAGAAATCCGTTCATGCAACCGTAGCAAGCTCCGCAAGACCCGTCGGGCTGAAGCTGCTACTGCCGCCGCTGCTTTTGCTGCCTCCCATCCTGATAACATAGAAAATTCGACCCCTTCCTCCGGAAACTCAAACCCCTCTACTCTCTCCCTGTCAGCCAACCAAAACAGGTTTACCGCCCTTGAGAACGCCTCGCTTGGATCTATGGAAGTTGATTCGGACGAGCTAGCACCTAATAATGCCCTAAGTCTCCATGAATAATAGAGCCCATTATAGGAGCCATCCCCCGCCTCGCCTTCGTTTCCTCCAGGCTAACGTCGGGCGTGGTGGATCTTCTCACCTCATACTTTTACAAGCTGCTTTCCAAGGCAAGTATGATGTGATCTTTGTCCAGGAGCCCTGGACAAAAACTATAAACCTCAAGAACGTAACCAAGTCCTACCCAGCCTACGTCATCTTCACTTCTCCCAATCGAGACTGGAAGCTCGCGCGCCCGCGCGTACTTATGTACATTCGGAAAGGATCAAACCTGCGCCCTATTCAGCTGGACACTGGATTGTCACCGGATATTGTCGCCCTCCTTCAGTGCTCCCCGTCGCTGGAGGTCATCAATGTCTACCGGCAACCGCAAGCCCCCATGCCAGAGAGTCTCAACGCACTCCTTAATTGGCCAGTGAAGCCCAACTCCATACTTGTGGGAGACTTTAATCTTCACCACGAATTATGGGAGCCCAACGTTTCTCGTTCGTCAGGAGCCGGCCGCTTCGTCGAACGGATAGACAACCATTCTTTAAGGTCGGCTTTACCATACGGAGTTCCTACTCATCGCGCTGGCCACGTCCTCGACCTTGTTCTAACAAAAATGGAGGGTCTTTTGGCTCGAGTGGATCCTATGGCTCACTCAACTTCTGATCATGAGACAATATCTGGCTTAGTGCATCTCTCTCCAGTCCAAAGGCGATTTCTGTCAACGAAGCTTCCCAAGTTTAATGTCGAAAGTACAGAGATATTCCGCCAAGCTCTCATAGCTACGGCTCCTCTTAGCCTACCTTTTGAAGAACCCACTTCCCAGCTCATAGATGCAGTGGCCTCCTCAGGGATGGCTGCGCTGTCAGCCATTCTACTTACAGCCAACCCCCCGCGACCTGCTTGTGTACCTTGTAAGAATTACTGGTACCAGGAATGCTCTGACCAACGCCAACGATATATTGACGCGCGCAACAGTGGTGATCCGCATCTTATTAGCGAGGCACACCAAACCTTCCGTAAAATTGTTAAGCGAGCCAAGCGTGAGCATAAACGCTTAAAGCTGGAGAGTGTGTCTTCGATTATGGAGGTCCATAGAGTGGTTGGATGGCGAAAGTTCTCCAGTCGCTTTGGCCCCCCTCTGATTCAATTTCAAGGTGTTACGTACAGTACCCCGACTGAGCGCGCTGATATCTTTTTCCGCACAAAGCTTGCCCGTGTAGGTAGGGAACCGGATGTGTCCATATACTCCCCTACATGTCCATCACGAGCAATCCCCGCACCTCTCTCCATAGACGAAGACGAAGTGCGACATTGTCTACTTAGTACATCATCCTCTACTCCAGGGCACGACAATCTCTCGGTTTCTGCTCTCCGCCTTATCTGGGATGTGACAGCATGGCTCACATGGATCTTACACTTATACAGTCTCTGCCTGGTATACAGTCATCATCCAAGTATTTTTCGCCGCGCTGAAGTCGTGGTTATACCTAAACCTCACAAGGATGATCTTACTAACCCTTTGAATTGGCGTTCAATTTCACTCCTCCCAGTTCTGGGAAAAGGGCTGGAACGCTTATTGGCAAGACGCTTCGCTTTCTGGGCTTTATCAAGCCGCATTTTATCCCCTACGCAACTTGGAGCTCTACCTGGAAGATCAGCCATGGACCTCTGTCAGAGTCCGTCCAACCACAAATTAATCCTGGATGATGTACCTTTGACTTGTTGTATTTGGATATCATGGCGTTTCGGATTGTAATTATCGGATGGAGGTGTGTCTTCTTGAGTGGAATACCGTGGCGTTTGGGATCATAAGGGTTGATGTGTCCCCTTGAGTGAATTTCCTTTACTATGCACTTTCCTTTCAATTGTTTGAGATTTCCTTGAGATGTATATAATAGTGCTCTAGGCCACTCACTAGACGTTCACGCTTTGTCTTCGGTCAATCAATTACCATTTGGTTCAATACCTCGTTCACTCATCTTCGTGCCCGCTAGCTTCCACTAGCACCCGCACTACCCGTGATCATTCCATCACCCCTACATCCCCGCGTCCCCACAGACTACGCCATTGATCAACTCTACAGACACAAACCACGAACCACGTTTCCAGCGATTATATTCACCCTACAAGCAATTGTGCTGGACACAATTGTAACAACCTCGTAGAGAGTCTTGTCCACGATGTCGAGAAGGCGTGGAACGCGAAGCAAGTATGCACTCTTGCTACTCTCGACGTAGAAAGCGCTTTCGACAGCATTCAGCCTGGTCGTCTCTCTGCCCGCTTGCGTGAACAGGGATGGCCTATTCCATACGTAAATTGGGCTGCTTTTTTTGCTTCAGGCAGGAAAGCTCGCCTCCGAGTAGACGATTTTGTTGGTGAATTCTTAGACATTCCACATGGCTTGCCCCAAGGATCCCCAGCTTCACCTATACTGTTCCTGCTGTTCCTCGAGCCTCTATTTAAACACCGCTTTCCTACATTTGGATACGTTGATGACGTGGCGATCCTCTTGGTGGCAAAAACTCTCGTCGAATCTTCTCGCCTGACTGCCGCCAGGGTTGAGACGGTCACCCAGTGGTGCAATCAGAATGGTCTCTCGTTGGCTGAAAACAAGATGGAGATCCTACATCTTCACAGATCTCGTCAGCTCCCTCCCACTCTGACAATTAAAGGCGTCTCAAGGGATGCTAGCTCATCCGTAAAGTGGCTTGGTGTCCTCCTTGACTCCAAGCTTTCCTTTAAAGAACACGTTCAAGAATGGTGTGCAAGGACACAACGAATCAGAGCCCATATACGTCAGCTTGGCAACACCCATCGTGGCGTACACATTGCCTTCCTCCGCACTGCTGCACTGGCTGCGGCGCTACCAGTTCTCTTTTACGGCGCAGAGGTCTGGTGGCGCCGTCACATATATCTCCGCCGAGGACGTCCAACTTCTACCCGATCTCAACACCTGGTAGACATGATCTCCCGAGCTCTAGTCACCCTGGCTCGAGCAATTCTACCGGTATACAAGACCACCCCTACGTCGGCAATTCTAAGAGAGGTGTGGCTCAAGCCTGCTCATATCCTGCTTGAGGAGATACGCCTCCGCTCTGCTCTCAGAATAGCGGCCGTGGACTGTTTTCATCCTTTGGCTAAAAGGTCTATCGTCTCCCGCGCACACAGTCGCCTAACCGAAAAAATAAAGCTCGTTCCTCCCATCCCTCGGCCTAAGCTTTTACCTCCTTACTACAAAACACCTCTTAATCAATCTCGAGCAGACTTCTCTGCCTAGGGATTTTAGGAGCGCATTAGGGAGCTGCCACCATGGGATATTCTTGTCTTCTCGGACGGCTCAAAACAGAAAGATGGTTCTGCTGGGGCAGGTGCCGTCGTTCTCCACAGAGATATCACGATAGATGAAGTGAAAGTGCCCTTAGGGCCCGACTTTGACGTCTATGACTCCGAGATCATAGGCGCCCTCGCAGGGCTTAGGGCTGCCACGGCAACAGCTTCAACACATCTTGCTACCAATATTCATGTAATCCTCGACAACCAAGAGGCTGCGCACCGTCTTCTCGATTCTTCGCCCTCCAAGTCCTCGCAAAAGGAAATTTTAGAGTTTCGGGACCTCGCATCTCGCTGGTCTACGAGAAGAATCCTACCTATCGCATCTCCTGGTAGAGTCCAAGTAATGTGGTCTCCAGGTCTCATGGGAATTTCAGGTAATGAGCGGGCCGACAAGCTGGCCGGGGAGGCTGCTCGCCAACCAGCTCCCCCTGCCGCATCCCTTGCCGGAGTCCGCGCAAAGATTCAAAGGCAAATATGGGGCTTGACCACAGCTTGGTGGCAGTCTCATGCTCCCTCTACTTATTGTGAGTTAGGGATGCCATTTCCCAAGAAGCCTCCCGAGGAACTACAACTCCCTCGCCGTTATCTCGGATATTTAATCCAGTGTCGCACTGGACACGGTGACTTTCGGGCCTATCACGAAAAGTTTCATCATAAAGATGCCCTTCTGACTTGTTCCTGCGGGGCTAGCAAGTCAATTACACACTTAGTATTCTGCCCCCTCGTGCGAGAGAGAATGGCTTTGGCTAGTCACCGACGAAGTCTGGGCTGACTTGATTTTCTCCTCGGCACCTCCCATGGAGCCAAACTTTTCGCTACCATATTGGAGAAGGCCAGTTTTCTGTCAGAAATCTGTCCAATTCGTTCCATTTAACATAGTCATGTGAGGAATCCGCTGCATAGCGCTCGCAGTATCTTTATGTCTTTTCATGGCCTCTATGCCAATGCACTTAATTATCAGTATTTTATATTGCAGTCACCATGTCCCCTCAGGGATGGGGCTTTAGTTGTAACTTGGGCCCGGTTGACCTTAAAAATAAATAAATAAATAAATAAATAAATAAATAAATAAATAAATAAATAAATAAATAAATAAATAAATAAATAAATAAATAAATAAATAAATAAATAAATAAATAAATAAATAAATAAATAAATAAATAAATAAATAAATAAATAAATAAATAAATAAATAAATAAATAAATAAATAAATAAATAAATAAATAAATAAATAAATAAATAAATAAATAAATAAATAAATAAATAAATAAATAAATAAATAAATAAATAAATAAATAAATAAATAAATAAATAAATAAATAAATAAATAAATAAATAAATAAATAAATAAATAAATAAATAAATAAATAAATAAATAAATAAATAAATAAATAAATAAATAGATAGATGGATAGATAGATAGATAGATGGAGTAGATAAATAGATAGATAGATAGATAGATAGATAGATGGATAGATAAATAGATGGTAGATAGATAGATGAATAGATAGATAGATAGATAGATAGATAGATAGATAGATGGATAGATAGATGAATAAATGAATAGATAGATGGATAGATGTAAATAAGATAGATAGATAGATAGATAAATAGATAGATGAATAAGATAGATAGATAGATAGATAAATAGATAGATAGAATGGATAAATAACAATAAATAAATAAATAAATAAATAAATAAATAAATAAATAAATAAATAAATAAATAAATAAATAAATAAATAAATAAATAAATAAATAAATAAATAAATAAATAAATAAATAAATAAATAAATAAATAAATAAATAAATAAATAAATAAATAAATAAATAAATAAATAAATAAATAAATAAATAAATAAATAAATAAATAAATAAATAAATAAATAAATAAATAACCAGAGCATTATAGCGATGCAGATAAAAAGCGAGCATATCGGGCTCAACGCTTAACTGTACAGAAGAAAAGTCCCTTGAGTAGAATTACCCAAGTGCCAATGTGGATATCCGTCTCAAATTGCCAAGCACATGGTCATGGTGTGTCTCCAATGGGCAAGGGGAAGAGGGGAGGTGCTGAGAAAGGCCAGAAATGGGTCTTTTAAGGCAATGATGAAAAGCCCAGAAAATGTTGCCAGAATCACGCAGTGGATTCTAACCTAAGGATGGATAGAACAGTTCCGGCTCACTAGAGAAGTCGAGGCAGTAATTGACGAAAGGGCCTAAGCGAGAGATATGATGAATTCCACGTTGGACGGTACAGAGAGAACGCACTTTCTAAAGGTGAGATTAAAATACTACTGAGTTAAACTGTAAATATTAGGGGGTTTTCACCGAAAAGTTTCCTCCTGTGTAAATAAGAAAGTTATAGTCACCTGCATGGACCCATTGGGTGCCTTACCGGGTTAATTGAAATCAAATCAAATGATTACCACCTCAAAGATTAATTAGGAAAATATTTGTCATTTTGTCAGTTTTTGAGAATTGAAAATTGAAATAATCGTACATTTACGCAGAAAAACCTTATTCAAACTACATTATTCCACTACTTCATTAAATATATCATTCGAGAGTCAGGAATAATCCTGTCGTAGTAATCTTACTTAAGTGATCTGTCTCTGTATAGCGAATTCAAGTGAGCTTCCTGCAACCCAACCGCTAAGCGAGGCCTTCAATTTGTGTGAGTTACTCGACAACCCAAAGTCCGTAACGTTAATTATGGGCTAAGCTAGGTTGTTCTTATTGGAAATGATAGATAGTTTAGCAGTGGAAATAAAGAGGTCTCATGTATTCAATTCTGTATATTGGTTACGCGTTGACTTGCATGTTTTGCGTTATCTATTTACATCTCAGATTTCTTATCTTATCTTAGTAATACAGTAATAACGCCAAGACAAAGAAAAGAGTGCACGTGATGTGCATTCACAACAGTTCTGCAGTATTGACATTGGGCCAAGACTTTTCTGACATTCTGTCACGACCTTCAATTCGTCCTGAGGCGCGAATCATGGGACGAGTTAGAAGGAGGCTAGGAAGGGAAAGAGTGGTACTCATAGGTATTCACAAGTCTGCTGCGCCCAGCTGGATGGCCTCTCCAAACGCTTCAGAAGGGTAACTGTTGGTACAACTCAATCACATGACATTGGTCACATGACCAGTTCCGAGTTATATCTAGATTTTTTTTTTTTTTTAAATCATATTGTATTCAGCCATCTAGCTATGACAAGAGATTTAAATACATTTTTAAAAAAAAAAAAAAAAAAAGAAAAAGGATCTTCCTAACACCCTTAACTGCCCTTGGCACCAGTCTATAAGCTCATAACTTAGGGTATATCTAGATAGCTAGCCACCTGTAATTAGAAGAGATATATTTTTTCCACGACAACATCTTATCATAGCTTTACTTACTCAAGTTTAGACGTGATATCACCCTGTAAGACCTACAGTAACTATGTCGTTGAATTTAATCCTCATGTTGGTATTAGGTGAGCCCCGCACCCAGTTGTTTTTGCTAGATTTTTCCCGGCAGCTACACACCCACAAATGGCCTCCACTTCGTAGGCTGGGGGGGGGAGATGATGTGATGGGCTAAGGGCTCCTCTAAGTTTGTGCTCGAATGAAGACTTGAGGTGGTTTTACTGTTTGAGTTAGGCCGTGGGGAAGGCATAGGAAAAGACTTACCACCTGAGGAATAGGAGGCTTTGGCCTGTAGGTAGAGAGGACCTCCATGTCTGTGCATGATCATAGACTTAAATGGGCAATAATTCAAAGAAAAAAAAAGTTAAGCGAGCGTTTTGTTTTCTTGTCCCTAGAATGAGAGATAATTGTATAAACTGAGATGAATCGGATTTCCCGTCCCAAACAACTCACGCAAATTATCAAAAATGATATTAATATCCAACTCAGATCTACGTTTCATGTTCCTCATACTTCATTTTAAGATGAGTGATATGATTTCCAACATCAGTAATTATTTTGATCCAATTCAAGCTACCCTAAATTCTGATGTATAATTAACGTAATACGAAACTAAGTATCCTCTTACTTGTCAATCTCAACGAACATCTCTACATCTAGTTCCTTTGTCGATGCGCTTCCTAGTTTATCGAACTTTATACTCCGCGTATAGGCACTCTCACGAGCTGTTCCAGCTCATATAGATCTCTGATAGCACCTGCAGCACTTCATCCTGTAGCTGTTGATTAAGCTCTGGACTGCCTTCACTTACGTCCCACTTCGACCTACTCTCAAGTGCTGTTTTTGGGAATGGGCAAAAAATGGAAGATGATGGATCCTCATCTTCTTGTACAATTGAAGGCGCCGCAGTACCTAATGAAAGCTTTCACGCTTCATATCCATACTCAGAAAATTCACGTTGAGTCGAAGATTTATCCTGAACCTTTGGCTTCGGTGGGGGCTTTATTGTGCTACATTTAGGTCGACCTTTCCTCTTTACAATTGTGGGCTTGAGGAAGATACGATGTTTAAGGTGAGGCTGCTCCCGTTCTCTTCGCTGATAGTGCCAATGATGATTGATATCAGTGAGTTTGATTGTACTATGATTGCTTTGTCTAGTACATATTTTATTGAATTATGGAAGCATAGAAGCCCTATGCCTTTCTCAATTGTGCCATAATAAAGTAATGGTACAGTATCTATGGGCTTTGTGGGCAGTTTTACTTCATGATCTAAAAATTTAACAAGGCGAAAGGATGAACAAAACCAATAACATCCCGGAAAAGCAGTATCTTGATGGCGTGACGGGGTTTCATCTTCTGCTGGGCGGTTTGTTACCAATTTTTGCGCTGTTGATCTTCCCAAAAACGATAAAGAGCATCAAAAATATATGCTTTATTAAAGATAAGAGGTTTAGTGTATGTCATACGCTTATAATGTGTCAAGGGAGAGATTGAATTATATGACGAGTCTTCTCAGACAGGTGCAAATAACCGGAAAGAATGGACTGGCGCGTGTAGGATAATTAGAATCCTAGACTCGTGTCGTAAGACAGTTGTTATAAATATGATCATTTCCAATTTACACTGCAAAGCTTTTGTTCCCTTCTTTGTCATACGGGTCAAAGAGGGTACTTGTTCAAACATGCTTTACCTTTGTCTGCCAATATATTTGAAGTTGTAGAGTAAAGTTGATTTCAATTGTAACTCTTTGTCGAATAAGCTGAGTGAAATTTTGTCAAAAAAATTAAATTCCAGATGGAATTTTGTATTTGATCACCAAAGTCACAGTTCATCTTTTGGACTTAATATCCGATGTGTTTCGTGCGTTAGTAAAAACTAAGAATTCAAAATCGCGTTGCTAAGGAAACAAGATACAGCCTATCATATGCAGCAAAAATATGATTTGGGAACGCAAGGCTGAGAAGTGCCGAGGATATCACATGCTCATCTAGATTTAGCAAAAAGTCACAAAGATTTAGTCAAACCCTAAATCAATCTAGCTTATGCAGCCTGAGGCCATAACATGAATGACTACGGAAGATATGTACATTTCACATAGCTACTCATTCTGACGCATGGAACAATCATATTCAGATTTCATTTGCTGATACGACTACGAGGATAACGCCTCACGGCATGTATCCACTTCCATGAATACTCACCACAGGGAAAAACGAGAAAAACCCATGGTTATCTAAGTATGCTTTCGTCATCCTGCGATTACAATATCACCCCGAGAGATGTGGCGTGAGGGTCTTGCTGGATTCGAACCAGCTTTCTCCTGTCTCAAGTAGGGCATGTGTTCACGCTACCCAGACTTTACCATGGAGAACGGCCCGGACGGTGTATCACTGTAATAACCGACCCGAGCTAATACATTGGCTGGTTAGTTGTAGATTAGCGTGCCAGTACACCCCTAAGGTCGAGACACGGTTGAGGCCGGGCGAGATCAGGTTATTTACCCTGCTTCGTATCACTCTAATGACCGGAACCAAGCTGGACAATATATATCTGTTGAACACGGTGACTCCAGCAGCCCAGAAAAAACAAGCAAAAAATATGAAAAGCTTTTCCTACGCCTCTACGTCTGCTCTCTACCACATCTCTCCCCGCACATTTCACCAACCTCGGCCACTACGCACCTGAGCTTATCCATTCCGATAGGTTTTGGCTAGTTCGTAATGGGCGTGTTCAGGTTATTTACGGATGGATTAACTGGATTTGGTTAGCCTTGCTGATAAAGCACTATATAAAGAGGTCTTACTCCCCATTTCGATTGGCAGAATATCCAAACCTTAATCATCCCTCACCTTCTTAATTGCTACTCATGTCTTCTACATTCTACGGCCTATCCCCATCATTATCCTTTTTCGCCTTCACGCCAGACTCAACAGGCCACACTATACTTCCTACTTATTGATTATCTTCAAGACTCCGAGTTAAGGCTCTATCGATTTTTAACAGTCGTATCCTTGGATTTTTAATGGAGCTTTTCAACAATAGATGTGCTGCAATAATTCTGTACATCATATTGATGTTAGTGAGAAAACTTCACTTGTCAATGGACCACAGTAATTCGTGTTCTCAACCTCCAGTCTTGACGCATTTAGATGCTGGTACTCCAACCTCAGACAAAGCTCTTGTTACTCTTCATCAATTCTTCAAAAATTCATCATTGTCTTATTTTCACAATGACTAAGTTGCCACCGATCAGTGCCTTTGGGGAGGATGCAAACCCCGAGGATGATTGGACGAAGCTTACCGACGGTGATGAACGACGAAGAGAGCAGAACAAATTGGCTCAGAGGAAGTACCGTAAGTATACATTTTTTTTCTCACTTATTGATCTGATGGCTTATCAGAATTAGGGAGAAAGAACAGGGAAGAGGGAAAAATCTCCAAGGGGAGGAGGGAGCACCATCGGCCTCTTTCTCACCCTCCTTCTCCACCGCCAACCTCTTCGTCTCATCTAATTTCTCTGCCGACCCCTCTGACTAGTCCTTCTCCCTTAAATTTTCATTTCTATCCCGCCTTTGCAACGTAAGTTTTTGACGAGTTTTTTCATTTTGTAATTAATTCAACTAATTTTTAAAGTGTCTTTGGGAACTTATACGATACCCTAGACAACGGTCAAGGTTTGGGAGAAACCCTCCAGGTTTGGCTTAAGAGAATGAGAACATGTCGTTGTATCTCCCGTATGACGACATGTTCAATTTCCAAGATCTGGAGGTTGATAAAACCATTCCTCTGGAGGACCTTGGCTTTCCAGCCGACTGGTACCTCTACCCACCAAATCCTTCTTAAGCAGACGAGGTACCGGTAACAAGCTCGGATCGGCAAGATATTATGCCGGGGGTGGGCTCAGGACTTTGAGGGAGGTCTAGGTATTTTTCAGTGATTCGCCATGACCGTTTAGTCGTGATAGGTTATGAGCCTGTCTATTCTCAATTGTCAAGTTTGAAGGGATAAGTTAGAAGGTATAAAAATTGATGAGGGGATCTAGCAATGTTCTGTTAAAACGCTTATAGAATTGAATTATGACATTCAAATTCTCTCAGAATGAATCGGAGTAGCCAAATATGCGCGGCAAGTCATTCCAGATAATTTTCAAGTTCCTGTGGACTCTTTTTGCTGAGCTGTTGATCTTGATAAAATTAAGTACTCATTTTGCCGCAATCATTTTCTCGATGAAGCCATCATGACGTGATATGCACCATATGATCTCTTCAATTCCCGAAACTTGAGGTAAATCTACCGATCTTATGTTAGCAGGGTTTTCAATGGCCTTAAATGATAATTCTTTGAATTTTTGTGATTGACTGTCTAAATCTGCCTCTATGATCCATCTGCTTAAATTTATTATAAAATTTGTTCTGGGGAGCTCCTTTTTCACCAATAATCACTGCTTACGGTATTAGTGCGCATGTTCAAATAGTTATGGCGGATAATACTACGAGTCTCGATCGATTTAGTAACGTTTCAAATTTCACTCTAATGGCAAAACTATCCGATGTTTTCAGTTTCTTATTAAACCTTTTTCCCTATCACTCTGGTCTTTGTGTTTAGGGTCGGAAGTTGCGGTGGTATACCGTCCGGGCCGTTCCTCCAAGCTTGCCATGGCAGCTTGAACATATGTGTAACAGTTATGAGGGAATAGTGCTATGTACTAACTTGTGAGCATAATACAGTTCACTCTTGCTATAACAATATGAGACAAGACGTAAAAAGGGCTCTCATTGGCCAATTCGATTAAATCCTCCAATGGGGAGCCTTGCTTAAATCTTGCCCCACATTTTTAAAGCGAGAGTAAATTGTCAATGATTCTGTGATATGAATATGGAACGTTAACAAGTAGAATGACTATAAGGTATTTTAGGGATGATTGTAAGACTACCTGTCTGTGGAAGTGTTATATCCTTACTTATATAAAGTGCGATCATCTTCTTGATACTCCGATTCTATCGATACACCATGCCGCTATCCATACTTAGAGTCGTAGGCTCGTTTTCATCATGATATTGCTAACGTTACGTCGCGCCAGCGCACAACACTAGACTACGAGAGCCGAGTGCTGGTTAGCTCAGTCGATGTAGCCTATCCAACACGCCAACACCCCCAATAGAGCCCAGCAAAGTAAGATAAGTGGCCCTGTCGCTGCCCAGCGTCTCAGAAAGGTTTGAGAATTGAGAAGGTATGGCTGCCTCTGCCATCCCTGAGGTGATAGCCTCTCAATCTGAAGCCCTCTATTGCAACTTCTTCTAAAGCTTCCATAGCCCAGCATATCTCCCATTCTCTGTCGAAAACTTTGTTCTCTTCGCCGGACAATAATTTCGAGTAACCCAAGACAAGTGTCCTCCGATAATTTTTCAAAAGTAGAGTTGAAAGAGAGGATGGTGTTACGGGCTGCGCCTTAGCCCCAATTGTTGATAGGTTTTGAATTACTAATCACATGTCATGTGATCTTAACTGCTGCTATAATCGGTTCGATGATGGTTACAAGAGCTACTCTGACTAAGTACACCTACCCCTAGTTTTAAAGATAATGACTCACGTCAATCTTCGAGTTGTACCCGTTACAGAACTTATCAGGAAAAAGAGCTGACGTTTGGGAAGTAAGTCGTGTGGTGTAGAATTACTTGTATATTATGGTTCTCCCTCTAGACTCATTTAGAAATCTATATAGAAAATAGACTGCATTACGGCCAGCTTACTTTATTACATTGTTTTGGTGATAGCCCATCACAGATGGCGGGTCATGTTGTTGTTTTTCGACATTGAATAGAGATGTATCAAAAGGTTGATTAGTGGATCGGAAAGGAGCGCGATATTCAGCGTAACCTAGTAGAGTCTTAAATAGTCATTTTTCTTTTCTTCGTGATTTTTGTGGTTGAGAAATCTCTGCCATGTGTTGTGATTGCCATTACCAGTATTAATCATGCCACCCTGTATGTACGGGGTAGTAGTGGTATTTATTTTACGTCTAGCTGCACAAGTGCGAAGCGCTTGCGATAACATTTCTTGACGGGACAAATGACGCCGAGGGGTAAGCCGCGGGACGCTGCGAAAAATGAATAGTTACAAGACTAGGACGCGTTGGCGTCGCTGCTTTTAGATGAAAAGGAAGAAAAGATAACGACTCCATGAATATGAAGGTTTAAAAGGATGACAGACAGCCAAACCACAGATCTCCTTGACCGTTATACGACTCCTCGACCGCCCTCGCGCGAACCAAACTTCAACGCCCCTCATCAAAAAATTCTAGAGGAAGATGTCTCATCTGATCCAGAACCCGCCCTCCTCATCCGTTTCCTTTCCTGCCACAATTTCCAGATGACAATACTTCTTCATCTCCGCTAAGAGTGAAAGATGGACCTACAGATACCTGTCGTAGATAGCTGGTTTTCTGTATCTTTTTCTTGCACCACTTGTCAAATGCTCATCTCACGTTGTTGCGCTCTTTGAATTTTCATTCCGGGGTCTACAGCTCCAAAGCCCGTTCCCTGCGCCGTCGGGATGTCCTTCGAAGGGCCGTTGGCTGCCACTGCTCTTTTGGGAACAGCCTTCACTTGGGCTACTGCAGTGTGCTCGCGCTGTGCAGACTTCCGGATCATGTCAAGCTATTCTATGGTTGCTGAGCCGGCCCTCCTGGGTCAAGTGAAACATATCCGACTCTCTGATCGATGTGGACTGCCACAATTTCGGCATCCTGTGGAGGCCTCGCACTCTCTTTCGGGGTACATCTTGGATGTACAATTCTAGCATGCTGGGGCTCGGGAGCAACCATGTGTGGCGCGGAACTCATAGTAGCGTTTACACCGCTCGATCGACATCAGAATATTATTTCTCTTCCAGAATTGAAGAAAAGCTTGAATCCGGTCCGGGGAGTGGATTCGCGTGGAAAGAGCGCTATCCAGTTCTGGTGTGGCGCCCGAAGACTCCGAACTGTTAGAATGGTATGCGCTTCAATGGAATGTTCTTAAAGCTTGTGATGCTTGTGTTCACAGATGATCAGACTATTGGGACAATTGGAGGCTGTAGGAGGGATCAGGTGGGAGTTGTTGATTACTCCCACTCCAAATTGTAACACCTTTTCTATATACCGAAACTATCTAATAAAACTAATTGGTAATTGTGTATCAATACGAACTAACGTATTAAAGGACATACAATAGGTATAGCGCAGAATGTTAATCGAGCTATGACGGCTCAACCGTTAGCATACCCTTGCAGACCCTACAAATAAGTAGAACTAATTTCAACAGGTGTCACAACTTGGGGACTAGCACTCCTTCCCTCACCCGTGAATACCCACTCAAAAGAGAATATATGTGTAAAAATCCATGAGCTGCTTCACCGTGCTTTATCACCAAACTGCATTTGCCCCGCGGAAAGGTCGTCCCACAATGTCCATGACTTATGTCGTAGTAGGTGTTCATGCAACATGACCCGGATGATGGACCACCACTTCATCCTTCGTTCGGTCCATTCTTGGTCCGCGCAAACCTCGCAATCGAAAATCTCCAGGTGAGTCCAGCATCTTTCTCCCTCTCTCCAGCACGCCTCTCCGACCTCCTCGCTGCCCGTACACTCTCTTAGCACGCGAGCCATTCCGAGAACATGCTTCCCAAACATCGTAATCCTCCGTGCAACTTTGTGTACCAGGTCTTCCATCCTCTATTGGGTATCCATAACAACGTGGGCGACTAGTTGGAACTGGTGGGCGTGGGCGTGGGGGTTTTCAGAGGATGAGTTTTTATGACTGGGGGAAGTCATGATCATTCAAGAGAGAGGCAGACTGGTGGATCGGTCAAAAAGGTAGATTTTAGAACAGCAGAAATCGGCCAAGTGGCAGGATCATCCTGACTTTGAGTAGGGCCTGATGGTGACCGCGACCTAAACGTGCTTTTCCTATTGAATTTCTCGGATATGCGGATTTACTGGGCGTTGACAGCCACCACTGCATGGAGGTGCGGAGTTCGACTTCGCCAGCCTGATGTGTGGTTTGTTACAGTAGCATTGCAAAAGGAGGGTACATCACGTAAGTTTAATCCTCGCATGAGTTTAGTTTAAAGGTAAAACCGATGACTAAAGTTATCCGAGATTTGATCAAATTATTACACCGGCACATGTAAATGTTTTGGGTCAGATGGTGCAGTGGTACACTGTCCGGGTCGCTCTCCCAAGTAGAGTCAGGGTAGCTCGAATATATGCCCCACTCGAAACAGGAGAAAGCTGGTTTGAATCCAGCAAGACCCGCACATCACTTCTTTCGCGATGATATTGTATTCGTGGGATAATGAAAGCATGCTCAGATAACCATAGGTTTTTCTCGCTTTTCCCTGTGTTGGGTATTCACGGAAGAGGGTACACGCTGTAAGGCGATATTCTCGTAGTGGTGTCTGCAAATGAAATCTATGTATGAGTGTTCCAAACGTTGAGCTAAGTCATTCTGCGAAATATACATGTCTTCCGCAATCATACGCGTCATAGCCTCAGGCTGCATGCGGTTAAATGATTTTTTAAAAAAAAGTATATATCTTACCTCGTCCCATACAACTTTGTATGCTTGTGCTATTGTATTGTGGAGTGGGCCCATCTCACGAACCCAACGGGACGGCTCGTTCATCCTCCGTGGCCACGCGGTGCGTACCGGCGTCAGTACGACTTGCCCGCCCGGTTTGACTCTCGTAGACTGGGGGTCCCATGTCATATAAGACCTGGTCGTTTACGTGTTGCCCCCTCATGCTACACTTGCACCTCTAGGCTTTTTTGGTGGATGGCTTTCCCTCATAGAGTAACAAGTTCTATGAAAATGTTCAATCCAACTCAGGATGAACTCCTTTCATCCTTTATTCTAACAGCTTACATCTACTTCACCGTTATCTTTGAGTCATATAAATCTTTGTGTGTCCCAATGGCGAAACTTCAGATGCTTGGAGATGCTTTAAAGATATCTGAGATGCCCGGGAAAAGCTCAATTATGCGTATTCCTGGTGGACAAAGCTACCGTGAATTGAGTGAAGCTCTTACAATTAACCACTCAACCGTACGAGCTATGCGACAATCTGGATTCTTTACTCGAAAAAAGCAAAGGAAAAGCGCCTGTAAACTGGTCCGCCATGCGTAAATTTATCGTACTAGGCTAGCTGTATCGTTTTTGTGTTCATTTATTTTTCTATCTACCATTTCTTGTGACGTCCGTCTGCAGAAATTACAGCTTTACATCGCTCTTTCATGTAACTGGTATACTTTACGATATCAAAGGCAGTATTCTCCCTCCATTCTTCTTCGATAGATTTCCTAACATCCTTTTCTATCTTTGGGTGCCTTTTTGTTATAGTGATGAGGTTGCGAGAGGAATCAGATTGATCGATACCTTGGAGAGTAATGATCATGATGAGATGGATGAGTATAGTATAGAAGTATCTCAATCAATTAGTTCTATTAATTGAATATGTAGAATAACGCCTCCGTATCTAGAGGTCTACTACCTTATTACATACATCTTTCCAGAACCCTTAGCCGTCCTCTACTATTCTACTAGAAGGTTCTGCTCTGAAGTCATATCACTACAACGGATACAATATTCTCCCTTCAATTGTACCAGTGTTGCTCCATGCTCTTCCAATGTACTCCATGATGTTCTCGATTTGCTTAACTGAATGTTGGGGAAACTCTATTTACAATAGAGTTTAATACTAGCTAAACTCTAGTTAAGCGAGTGTGTACAAGCATCAACCATGTTAATTCAAATCATTCAATTATCCTTATTCGGCGCCTAAAGGTCCACGTAGTCATTTTCGGATACGTAATATTTTTTTGTAGATCCACTCATTTTGACGTTAAAGACATTCATACTCGAATCTCGTTCGAAGATTCCATTACGAGAATAACGCCTTACGACATGTACTCTCTTCCGTGAATACTCAACCACGGGTTGGAAAGCGAGAAAAACCCAGGTGTTAGATACAAAGAATAATCAGAAAAAACGTGTTCAGTAATACTATATTAGAAACCCTTATGCCCTATTTTCCATTACACACCGTAATACTTATAGTAGAACAGATTTTATAACTAATGCATAACTACATGCCCAAAAACATCTTTCGAGCAGCGAGTTTCGGGAAACGTTGTTTCAAGCTATGTCGGGAACAAAAGAAAAACCGAATTATACAGGTGAAACCTGAACATCAAACTCTTGTGTTTTCCAACACCAGGGTTATCTGAGTATGCTTTCGTCATCCTATGATACACTATCACCGCGAGAGATATGGCATGAGGGTCTTACTGGGCTCGAACAAGCTTTCTCCTGTCTCAAGTGGGGCATGCGTCCAAGCTACCAAGACTCTACTTGAGAGAACGGCCCGGACAGTGTACCACTGCACTATCCAACCCCGCCGTGCTGATCATGGATGTAATTATCAGATTTGATTTCAATTGACCTGACAAGGCACCTAATGAGTCCATGCAGATGGCTATCAACTAAAATATATAGTTGAAAGGGATACCGTTCTGGTGAAAACTCTCTCCATCTTCACAATTCAAATCTTTGGTTCTTCTATTTCCTACAGGAAGTGCAAAACACTGTTCATTTTCAATTTAAACTTCAACCTTGTTTTGTACTTTTGCTTGTTAGACGTTTTCCTATCATCTCATTGATGCCTCATCCTCTATCGATCGTCCAGAGTCTTCCGGGGTCTTCCGGGCCACCTTGGTTTCATGGGCTTTTCAGTAGTTTCCGCAGTTTTTGTCGCTGCTGAAGTTGTTTTCTCTGTACCACCAACGATATGCCAGTCGTTGGTGTGCTCTCTTGACCTTCCCTCTGGCGCCAGGTATCTGCCGGAGTCATGTATCCGGTTTGCCACTGTTTTGGCCTGTTCTGATATTCGGATGGGGCAGCTCCTCTCCCATGCCCGATGTTTTCGGCTGCATTGCATCATCGTTCTCTGGGGTTGCCGGTACACTGCCGGGTGTTGTGCTGCCTTGCAAAGTTGCCACACTTGACGGCTGCTGTACAATTCCTGGCGATGTGGCCATACCTTTGGCAATTGAAACAATATATAGCCGGAATCCCGACTTATAAATTTTTGCTGCTTTCAGCTCAAATTTCCACATCACCCCCTTCGAAATTGCTGTGTCTGCTTGTTAAGCCGTATCAAACCAGAGAATGATAGAGCCGGACGTTTTTCCCAGTACTCGGTGTCTTTTCAACCAACCTACCTTTTGTATTGTAATACCCTGTAAATATTCCCTATTCGTTTGCATCAGCTCCTTTAGATGCTCGGGATTCTCGGAGTCGAAAGAGAAAGGTACGTCGTAGACAAGGACTTGGTAGCTTGACATTTCGACATGAGCCGTGGAAGAGAGATTCTGCGCCCACTCCCTTAGCACCATCATCTTCTGTTGGGTCTCCTCTCCTGTGAAGTATACTTTCACTTGCCCGTTTCCCATCTGCCTTGCCCCTATAATCTCCTCTCCTCCTATCCTTTTCACTAACTGTTCACTGGATAGTTCTGCTATCTCATGCTTTTCCATCTCGTCTTCGATTCGGTTTTTTTCCCCGAGATTTCTTTCCCTGCAGCTTTTGCTAACGTTGGAACTGGGATGCTTTTCAGACTCTAAATTTTGGCAACTGTTGCCTTGATCTCCTTGATTTCCTGCTATAAAACCTTCATGTTTGGTGATTGTGAGAATATACTTTCATCCTTGTCAACAATACGCCGAAAAAGACTAACCCTCGGCACAGGTGGTAACTCACACCTCAACTATTGCTGAACAAACGTTACAGCACGGCACAGTACAGCCTGGCATGGCAAAATGGCAAAGTTACGAAGTGGCAAAAGTGATAGTTACAAAGCGGCAAGTTAGTTAAGTGGCAAAGTGAACGATCCTTATTCTGATAATTGCCACTGAAGCTTATGTATATAAACTCTTTCCTATGCAGAGTTAAAGAACAATCTGGATTCTACAAGAAAATTTACTCTCAGTCTATTATCTTGAAATACATCTATTTCATCTTATCATATCTTTGACCACCTTCTGAATCGTGAGTAGACATCCCCAAAGTTCTGACAGTGATTCTTCTGTTAGACTGATTTTGGGAAGTTTGGAGGGTTCGACTATGAGTTTCCGCAGGCCTTCGATTGCGCCGGCCGCCTCCATAAACATGTCTAGGAATTTTTCTAGGGAGGGCAGAAGATATGTAGTAGTGCTGTAAAATCTTAACATCTGTAAAGTCTCCTCGACGCCTGTGAGACAAACTTTTCTTGCTTCCTCACTCTCACCAGGACTGCCCACGTCCGTGTCTTCGCGATTGCATCTTTCCACTGCTTTTGCTTTCGAATTCTGGACTGGATCCATAGTCTGATTCTATCAATACTAGTATTGATAGCAATGCAACAGAGTGGATTTTCGGCGTTTGATTTATTATTATTTCGCATAATAATTATTGTTAATGTTATTAATAATGAGCCGAGAGCGAAACCTAGCAACATCATCTTATCCAGGAAAATAAAAAAACCACTTGACAACTTCAACCGAGTCATACAACATCTTGGAAGAAGATTTAATTATGCTTGCAATTAGCTACTCCATGAACGACTAATCTAAGCTCCATTAAGAATTAATAGAAGGTAATGATGGCAATGGAGATAGAAGGAGATTAGGGAAGGAATCAGAAGTTTGGACAAGGAGATTTTATTTCATTCGACTTGTTCATCAAGAGAAAAAAGATTCTCAAAATGTAGATAAATAATAGAGAAACTTCTTAGATTACTTTCCTCTTTACTCTAAGATATTCTTGTATATAGCTCTGAGTATAGTTTGAATAAAACCCTACTTTAAGACCCTCACAAGCTTAACTCGTTCCAACCAAGACATAACTCAGTACTCTGGTTAATATTTTATTTTCAGGAAAAAAATCATTCAAGGAGTAGATAAAATAATTCTCACCGAATCGAGCCGGTTTCTCTATTTTATATCGATGTCTGGCCGGAACTATCTCTCGCTGGTGAACATCACCGATTATTTTTCCCCAAATTTTCTCAGAAATTACAAGAGAGCCTCTAGAATTTTTCGAGAGAGTCCTCCAAATCATTCATGGAGAACACTCTCGCAATTTGGGTATACAGCAAGCCAACTGTATTTCTTCGGACCTTCTAGTGACATAAACTTGGCCACAAAATCCAGTACATCTTGATCACTCATCTGTCTAAACAACGCGCATACAATGAGTCTCCATTCGAAGAACGTGAGTCTGAGCCCATATAAGGCAAGCCTCGTTTGGGCATTAGAGAGGAGCGGCTTCTCAGTGGCTACTCACCGTTAGTAAAGCTCTTTTTCGAACGCAGCCGGCAAAGTATGCCGGCAAGCTTGAATCCCTTCGAGTTTTGTAACCCATTCGTAAGACGCCTGTGATATGCGCCAAGAGTTGCTCTCTTAGTAAGGCGGCGAAGGAAAGGTGTGTCAAGTTTATAGACGCTTTCCCTCTGCCTTTTTCGAGTTAAGAATCAAGATTGTAGCACAGCTCGTACGGTTGAGCGGTTGATTTTAAGAGCTTCACTCATTTCACTGTAGATTTTTCCACCGGGAATACGCACAACTAAGCTTTTCTCGGGCATTTCAGATATTTTTAAAGCATCTCCAAGTATCTGAATTCTTGCCATTGAGACATAAAAAGATTTATGCGACTCAAAGATAGTGGTGAAGTTGTTGTGCTGACTCAGCTATGACTCAACGACATTTGGGGTTTAAAGCTTATGGATAATGTGCGAAGTGACAGAGTTGCTGAATCTAATGAGTCATGTATATCATCTTCTTTAATACAATAATAGAACTTGCATTATCGTTTCAGAGTTGGCGTCGGGTATTGATATTGGAGGAAAGATGTATATAGATACTACCATGGTCAGAGCAGCAAGTTTATTGGTCTCTATCGTGACCATCAAGGCGATATTCCATCCACTATCCGCATTCAGTATAACCATTTATCTCGTACTTACCAGCTATTCACACCATTGACTATTCCATCGGACAGTACCATCATTAGACAAGTCGCCAAAAACTCCGCATCCCCCATCAACCCGTAACAGAAGTAGATGTAAACTATTATAATAAGGGATGTAAGCAGTTCATCTTGATTTGGATTGAACATTTTCATAGAACTTGTTACTCTATGAGGGAAAGTCACCTGCCAAATAAGGTTAGAGTTGTTGAAATTAGTTCTTATTTGTAGGGTCTGCAAGGGTATGCTAACGGTTGAGCCGTCATAGCTCGATTAACATTCTGCGCTATACCTATTGTATGTCCTTTAATACGTTAGTTCGTATTGATACACAATTACCAATTAGTTTTATTAGATAGTTTCGGTATATAGAAAAGGTGTTACAATTTGGAGTGGGAGTAATCAACAACTCCCACCTGATCCCTCCTACAGCCTCCAATTGTCCCAATAGTCTGATCATCTGTGAACACAAGCATCACAAGCTTTAAGAACATTCCATTGAAGCGCATATCATTATAACGAGAGCCGCTAATATAGCATGGGAGGGAAGCTGTACAATAATAGGACTTGGTGCAAATTGATGTTCATTCGTAAGTCGGTTCCATTGAATGCAAGTACAGGGGGACAAAGGTAAGTTAACTAAGGCTAGGCAGTAACTTCTGTTTATTCTGATAGTATAAACATATAAATATAGTGCACATAACTTATTCTCTAACCTTTGTTAACTTACCCTTGTTCCCCTATATACACCGTAGAAAATCAATTTCAACTACCGACTGGCTCGACCCGTGCGTGAAAGTACCCGAGCCCGAACGTGTACGCTCGGTATCGCGAGGATCTCGACACGCTAGTGTTATTGTCGCCGTCGCTCTGATAAAACAATGACTTAGTCTTGCCAGAGCTAAAGACCGATGCGATGCGCTGATCGTGTGGAGTGATAAAAATCTCTCGAACCTCCAAGAATTTTCAGTCATCACGTGAGTCGTGTGTTTTACTCGGGACAAGGTAGAAGGAATATACTGTTGCAGGTGATTGTGTAGAAAAGAAATAGGTGTCATGATGGCTACAATGTTGTGGACCTCAGCCTGTTTCTACATCATTATTGTCTATGCGAGGACACAGCAAACAATAACTGTCATGATTACTGAGTCGCGCTTAACTAGCTCCACCTCCAACCCCAAAGCTCAAGATCTACGAAGGGCCTGCTGCCCGATTCGTGGCCTGGGCGCAATAGCTAAAGCACGAATCCACTCATACTTCTATACCGGATCGATCATGATTTCCATTGCTGAGAAGAATAAAGTGAACGTCAGAGACTTTTGTTGCAGGTCGATAAATCCATATTAGATGTGACCCTCTTGAATGAACATCATGATATCGCGAATCAGATCCACTGAGGTCAATTTCCGTATGTGCATAGATATTCACACTTCGGTCGATGTACAGTCTGCCCTCGAGAAGTCATACCAAGATCCATTTACTTTCCCAAACCGCTCTCTCTGCTCTTGGTGCCGACAAGGTATCACCCTACTTTTCAGCACTTCACGGTCGTCTCAGTGGTCTGTTCTCCTCTTGCTGTCCCTGACAAGAACATAGATTATAAATCTCTGGTCACAGTGATACCCAGGGGACTTTCTCATTCAATGTTTATGACAAATAGACCTACTCTGCATCACTGCCTTAACCTGTTTATTTATTGGCAAGCAATAATATCGGAATGATGGACGCATCATTCTAGTGAAATCAAATTAGCGTACTACCAGCACCGAATTTGGATTGCATTATTAACCTAAGATTTGGTGGGCCTTTGCTTCATTAGTTGTTACGTTTATAAGCATACGGTCGAAGATAGATCTGGACATACCAATAATTGATAACCTTCACGTATCTGTATACAAAAGGTCCCTGCTGTTGGTTTAGTAATCTTTTATAATTATTAAATTTACCTGATTCACCGCCTGATAGATCCACGCATGCATTTTCGGAAGATATATATGTTTCGCAGAATCACTTAGTTTGACATTTGGAATACTCTTACTCAGATTTCATTTGCAGATACCACTATGAGAATAGCGCCTTACGACATGTACCCTCTTCTGTGAATACCCACCACAGGGAAAAGCGAGAAAAACCTGTGGTTATCTGAGCATGCATTTGTCATCCCACGAAAACAATATCACCGCGAGAGATGTGGCGCGAGGGTCTTGCTGGATTCGCACCAGCTTTCTCTTGTCTTAAATGAGGCATATGTCCAAGCTAACCAGAATCTACTCGATAGAACGTCCTGGATGTCGTAAAATTGGACCAATTGGTCCTTATTACACTACACACTTGTATTTTGTTAGAAGAGCATTTCACTCTCAAATACCGATGTTCTGTTTTCGAGAGATAAAAAAAATACATAATTTACGAAAAGTTTTTAAGCCTTCAACTGCATCAAGTATTTAATGTGCAGCAGCTTCCGTGCCGATATTAAGTATAATAGCCTGATAGGTATACCACAGCGGCAATCGACCTTCAAATTGGCAATTACAAAAATAGCGAGCAAGATTTGATGAGTAAAACATTAATTCTAATTCTTCAAATTTTGAAAAGGCTTTGACCATTTCAAATCTATTAAAATCATTAAATTGTAAGCCGAAATTTCATGGAGTGACGTGCATCTACCGAAAACGGAGATTGTATGTGAAAAAGAAATACAAAATGAGCATCTTAAAAAAATAATCTGAGCAGTTTAATTAAAAGAAGTTTATCAAAAAGTCGCTATCTAATATTCAATGATTTGACATATAATATTGTTACAAAACTAGGAAAATACAATCGTCCCTCTCTAACTCAATAGTGGGTCCCGGTATAAGTGTTGAAGATATTCATTGTGACTTGGACTTTTATATTTGGAACACTTACCCTTACAGGTCATTTTGGGTGCAGGGGTAAGTATTGTAAATGTAAATGGTTAAATTTCAATGAATATTATCAACACTTATACCGGGACCAGTTATCGAGTTAGAGAGGGACAACTGTATCTACAAAAATAAGATCAGCGCCTTTCCTTAGCGACCTTGACAGATGATGTGGTCGACGAGATTTTTCAAACATAATGATTTCGTCGAGAATACGAATCGAAACAAAATGAGAATATAAATCTATCATGATTAACACCTCGGCAAGTAAAATCTTCTTGTCATAGCTATGAGGTTGAATACATTATAATTAAAAAAAAATAGTGAAATTTTTACAAACATCAAAATTGTCCAAAGAGACTTATCACGAATATTTATCTACTCAAATTTCAAATTCAACATTTTTTTTATCAAAATTGAATTCCATTAGCATCTTGGTAAAATATTGCTATATCCGCTCATAAATATGTATACTCTCAGGCCTGACCCTTCGAACTTGACACCTGAGAATGAACAGGCTCATAACCTATTACGTCTCACCCGTCATGCCAAATTATCGGAAAATACTCAGACTTCCCTCGAAGTCCTGAGCCCACCCCCCCGGTATTATATCTTGACGACCCAAGCTTATCACCGGCACCTCTTCTGTTGAGAAATTATTTGCTGGATAGAGGTACAAGTCATTCGTCAAGTGAGGGCCGTTAGGAGGGATGGCGTTGTCCACCTCCAGGTCTTGGGAATTGAACAACTCAGGGATGTCAAGCCGGGTCATACTCCCAGGCTCCGGATCCAAAAAGAGGGGGTTTTCCGAAATCTCTGGCTCGTTGCCTGGAGCGTGATATGCCTCACCAAAGACACTTTGAAAATTAGTTAAATCGATAACAAAATAACCAAAATCGGCGTAGACTTACGATGCAAAGGCAGGATCGAAATCAAAATATAAATGGGGTGAATTTGTTGAAGTAGTCGGCAGAGGTCTTGGCCGAGACGAAAGAGGAAAAAGAGGAGAGGGGAGAGAAGAGGGGAGAGAAGAGGGGAGAGGGGAGGGAAGTTGAGGGTAAGGAAGTGGTCGATGACTCTTCTTCCTTTCCTTGGAGATTTTTCCCTCTTCCTTCTTCTTTCTCCCTAATTTTTGATAAGCCATCATATCAATAAGTGAGAACAAAAAATGTATACTTACGGTACTTCCTCTGGGCCAACTTGTTCTGTTCCCTCCGCCGTTCATCACCGACGGGAAGCTTCGTCCAATCGTCCTCTGGATTTGCATCCTCCCCAAAGGCACTTATCGGCTGTGTTTTTTTCATCTTGAAATAAAATCAATAGAGAATTTTTGGAGAATTTTTGGAGAATTGATGAAGAATAACGAGAGCTTTTTTTGAGGGTGCAGTACCAGTATTTATACACGTTGAGAGGACTAGAGGAAGAAACTCCATAAATTTGGACCATTGGAAAATCAAAGAATTGTCATTAGCATCGACTCGATGTGGAGACTGAGAGGAGCAACGCAACTACTGAAATGCTCCATCAAAAGAGTAAGATGACGACGATATAAAAACAACAATGCAATTGACTTGATTAAGACGCCGATCTATGGGATAGCTCAATCAGAGAAAAATATTTTCGGAATAAAAATGCCGAGATCATGAAAGTCGCTTGGGAATATATATTCTTTCATTCAATGAATGAAATCGCCATTGATCGCGCCAGACATTGAGTTTTTGATTCGGAGTCCTTCAACACCGATAACTGGGAATGATTCGAATCTCAAATGATGAGTTGAAGCTCTTTAAAAGCTCTGAATGATTGGTCCAACTCGAAACATTCAATTGGTGATGATAGATTATTGAAAATAATTTATAACACCAAATGCATGTGATGATGTCAGACGCCAACAGACCACTATGAAAATTTTATCGTTAGCTTTCAAGCTTAACCAAACCTCCACAGTTAAAGATCACTACCTTGATGAGATGAAGTTACTACGCCAACAAGTATCTAAAATATGGAAAGCGCCAATGAGCTTCCATTGATCGTGGATTATTTCAAACAACACATGTCATCTCGGAATTAGAGTGCCGTTTTGGAATACCCGGAGAGGATTCAATAATTAAGAAAGGTAAGAGCGATGGAGCTCTCGTGAAAAAATTTTTCTTCGGAAAATTTGGGCCAGTTACTTATCTAATAGTTATATACTAGGATAATAATTTTTATTTCGATTCAGTTTCAATTGATTGAATTTGACTACAAAATAAATGGTAGAAAAGTAATAAGGAAATTGCTTCTGATATCAGGCGACAAACTTTGAAATCAGCACGATCTGAATTTGAATTTATTCAACGGACACTAGAAGGAATTAACAATGATGTTATTCTTACCCCTAAACTTTTATCCACCTAGAAAAAAGTTTTCAGGAGTTTTGATAGCCTTAAAGATCCAAGACGATGAAGTCTTCGCTCAAGACTCAACCAGAAGCCGAGACGTTCAGCATACTCTTCTGTTCATATCGATGTTAAAGTAATTAAATTTCTCTTAAGTTACAAATTATTGTTACTACTTGATTTGTTCTGGTAGATCTGTGAAGAAATTTACTTGTGTGAAGAATTTCAAAACTGCTGATCATTTTCAATGGCTTTTTACACGGCAAAATTAAATCCAAATTAATCGGAACTCACGAAGCAAGAATAAGTTATAGTTAAAATGAACGAGCCAAAATATTACTATCTCTAGCTGCCCCAATTTGACATCTAACGCTATAATGATCTCGAAGCAAGCCAGCCAATTTGCTCAATAACAGTCTAAGGGATTGAGATTAGGTAGCTTTATCATGCATTGCGTTTGTCTAATAGTTTTAATGCAAAGTGGTTACTTGTTCAGTTGAATCAATCATTAGAATAACCTTTATTTACATTGATCTTCCAATTCGCCCATATATTTGACAAATCATCAAAAGAATTACTCTAGAGTAAGCTTAAAAATTCTCAGGCAAATGCACCAATCAAGCATATATTGAAAATTCTATAAGTATTCATCTCTAAACACTAGGAGAATCTTATTTTCAGGGAAAATATAAATAAAAATTCAACTAATATAGCCCGAAAATGTTGTCTTATCAGCACTATCCAGGAAACACAACTATGCAAATAATCAATCTTATTACTATAGATACTGTAAACGTCTTTTTAACATGTATCTATTTCACCTAACTAGCTAATTGAATGGAGTGTGATTGTGCGTAACTATCACCTGTTTGGAAGAAGATCTTTTACCATAAAGAATAAACCACCTATCCTCGGGTTTTCGGTACACCAGTTTGTCGGAAGTTGGCACATCATCTCGAGAACAGGATGAAGGGGTTTGCTATTTAATGTAATCAAACAAATATGAGCGATAGAATAGATTGAATTAAAGACCTGATAATCGATTATTTTCCAACCAAGGTCAAGTAATACACTTAAGGATACAGCCATTAATTGTTGTAGTGTCAGTCTTTCTATTGTGTAAACGGCATGTGTTGTCGATCATCGCGTGAACGCGTCTGTCATGTAAATAACCTCTAGTTGTATTCTTGAATGAGATATGTACAATACACATCAATAACTTATGCCCATTGATTTAAGATCTCTATATTATCTACATTCTTGCGAATAGGCTGTTGCATGGCAATGGTTTATCATGAGACAGGGCTGTTTAGTCGCTAAGTTGTGATAGATAGACCAGGAGTTATATTGGGGAGTCATCGATTGGCGTTGGAGATAATGGTACTAGGGATACCCTGTAACTTTACATTGTCATTGTTTAGAGACTTGTACGTATAGGACCACTTGCTTGAGAGAAAGTCTATGACTTCTGCGAGTGGGTGAAGTACCTTTTCTAGTTAAGTTGAATATACAGAAGTTGAACTCCTGCGTTTTATTGAGACTCTATCAAGTGATCATTACACGAGATAGGGGTATAAATCCAGTATACATTAATTTAACATCTTACTAGTCAATTTAGTGGATTTTATCGACAAAATTTTACAGCAACATATCACAAAACTGTCTAAATCTTCTGAAATTCTAATTGCGTATTCTGATCAGCTAAAAAATGTTGAAAACTTGCTTGTCTCTCAAGTAGGCAATAAATCGGTGCTCTGTGAGTCTTTTATTATGCTGTGAATATTCGATATCACAACTCAAGATTGAGTAAATGTGATTCTAAGTAATGTAGTATTTATCAATAATAGTAAGCATCATAAATAGACTGTAATGATATTCATTATCGCTGAACCATCTTCTTTCATCAAGAGTTTAAATTAATTTTCGATAAATGTCTTCAAGGAATAGTAGCTAAATCTTATGAAATGACTTTTGGGATATAATTGTCGATTTTTTTGAATATTTAATAGCCATGGGACGGAACCCAAGCTTCTGTAGATTTATTTTTTCTATTTGTGGGAAGTAAAATCATTTCAAAATCTTATGGGGCCTAATCTTGGTTCCTTTTATATTTCTTTTTTGTCACTGATGAATAATAATCGCATTTGCTCTTACTCGATAATTCATCGCAGTAGCAGATTGCTCCAGCTATTCATAGAAAGCTTTTTATTCGTATTCGAATTAACCCAATGCTCAAAATTGGGTTGACTTTTCTTATGAATTTAACGATGTGAATATTAGCGCTTAAACATTAACCGTGCTATTGGCGTCGAAAATTTTGGGAAATAGAATGGTTAATTTCTTTAGGTACCTGCGTTATCAAACTGAAGTTGTCAACCGTATTATTTCTATGTTTCATTACAGATCAGTACATACATCTGTAATGATTTTTTAATTATTGTAATGATTTTAACTGTTAGAAGACGCTGGGTCTAAATTTGACTATTAGTTTTTTTTTGCTGTTTACCACAAAGTTTCGCTGTCAAAAATCCAGAGGAAATTTTCTGATGATCATGATTTTCACGAGAACTCCATCGCTCTTTCCTTTCTTAATTATTGAATCCTCTCCGGGTATTCCAAAACGGCACTCTAATTCCGAGATGACATGTGTTGTTTGAAATAATCCACGATCAATGGAAGCTCATTGGCGCTTTCCATATTTTAGATACTTGTTGGCGTAGTAACTTCATCTCATCAAGGTAGTGATCTTTAACTGTGGAGGTTTGGTTAAGCTTGAAAGCTAACGATAAAATTTTCATAGTGATCTGTTGGCGTCTGACATCATCACATGCATTTGGTGTTATAAATTATTTTCAATAATCTATCATCACCAATTGAATGTTTCGAGTTGGACCAATCATTCAGAGCTTTTAAAGAGCTTCAACTCATCATTTGAGATTCGAATCATTCCCAGTTATCGGTGTTGAAGGACTCCGAATCAAAAACTCAATGTCTGGCGCGATCAATGGCGATTTCATTCATTGAATGAAAGAATATATATTCCCAAGCGACTTTCATGATCTCGGCATTTTTATTCCGAAAATATTTTTCTCTGATTGAGCTATCCCATAGATCGGCGTCTTAATCAAGTCAATTGCATTGTTGTTTTTGTATCGTCGTCATCTTACTCTTTTGATGGAGCATTTCAGTAGTTGCGTTGCTCCTCTCAGTCTCCACATCGAGTCGATGCTAATGACAATTCTTTGATTTTCCAATGGTCCAAATTTATGGAGTTTCTTCCTCTAGTCCTCTCAACGTGTATAAATACTGGTACTGCACCCTCAAAAAAAGCTCTCGTTATTCTTCATCAATTCTCCAAAAATTCTCCAAAAATTCTCTATTGATTTTATTTCAAGATGAAAAAAACACAGCCGATAAGTGCCTTTGGGGAGGATGCAAATCCAGAGGACGATTGGACGAAGCTTCCCGTCGGTGATGAACGGCGGAGGGAACAGAACAAGTTGGCCCAGAGGAAGTACCGTAAGTATACATTTTTTGTTCTCACTTATTGATATGATGGCTTATCAAAAATTAGGGAGAAAGAAGAAGGAAGAGGGAAAAATCTCCAAGGAAAGGAAGAAGAGTCATCGACCACTTCCTTACCCTCAACTTCCCTCCCCTCTCCCCTCTTCTCTCCCCTCTTCTCTCCCCTCTCCTCTTTTTCCTCTTTCGTCTCGGCCAAGACCTCTGCTGACTACTTCAACAAATTCACCCCATTTATATTTTCATTTCGATCCTGCCTTTGCATCGTAAGTCTACGCCGATTTTGGTTATTTTGTTATCGATTTAACTAATTTTCAAAGTGTCTTTGGTGAGGCATATCACGCTCCAGGCAACGAGCCAGAGATTTCGGAAAACCCCCTCTTTTTGGATCCGGAGCCTGGGAGTATGACCCGGCTTGACATCCCTGAGTTGTTCAATTCCCAAGACCTGGAGGTGGACAACGCCATCCCTCCTAACGGCCCTCACTTGACAAATGACTGGTACCTCTATCCAGCAAATAATTTCTCAACAGAAGAGGTGCCGGTGATAAGCTTGGGTCGTCAAGATATAATACCGGGGGGGTGGGCTCAGGACTTCGAGGGAAGTCTGAGTATTTTCCGATAATTTGGCATGACGGGTGAGACGTAATAGGTTATGAGCCTGTTCATTCTCAGGTGTCAAGTTCGAAGGGTCAGGCCTGAGAGTATACATATTTATGAGCGGATATAGCAATATTTGACCAAGATGCTAATGGAATTCAATTTTGATAAAATAAATCGTGGAATTTGAAATTTGAGTAGATAAATATTCGTGATAAGTCTCTTTGGACAATTTTGATGTTTGTGAAGATTCCACTTGCCGAGGTGTTTATCGTGATAGATTTAAATTCTCATTTTATTTCGAGTCATATTCTCGACGAAATCATTGTGTTTTGAATAATCTCGAAGACCACATCATCTGCCAAGGTCGTTATAATTTCTTTTTAATATTAACTAGTCAGGTATATATAGTTGTATTTCATTTCTTTGCGGTAAAGATCTGATCATGATACGGCTTGTTGTAAAAGTTACCTCGTTATCTGAAAGGTTTTCCATATTCTAAACTTTGGTTAAAGTCCAGATTTTTGACCCTTTACTCGTCCAGGATTACGTGTTCCAGTAACAAGTATAATTTAGTTGCATTCATGATTTGCGAGTTCAAATCAATATTGAAACTTCTTATGCATTATATTTGATAAAACAATAGAATTTAATAATAGAAGCGGTAGGTAACTCATTTCAATTTTTGATTTTGAGTTGACGAATTCAAATCGACTTTAGCTTAGAAATCGCGCTCTCCTTCGCATAAAGATATTCGTATCCTTTGTTCAGGTAATTCAATTTGCTGGCAAAATAAAAGGATGTGTCAGGAATGCCTCTGTTATATAATATATATGTGTAGATAGCTCTGGCGTAGAGCTCTATGATTTTGGTTTGGTCTTCTAGCCAAATAGTAATGCATCTAACTCGAGGACCATATAGCACAGCATCCATAGCCAGGCATCACGGGTTTTGTCTTGTTCTTATTCTTATCCGCTGTCTAGACGCCGCTTATGCTAAGACTTTCATTTTTGAATTTTTACTTTTTGCACTTAATTGCTGCTCAATCATACTATTTGACTGCCAATATATTCCTATCGACATGATACTTGAGGTCTAGGTCGTGAAGTCATCCATAATAGATACTCACTCGAAAGAAAGTGTTAAAATTTCGTTAACGAATAAGTTGTTCGTACTCTTTAGCTACTCTCACCCATCAGTTACTATAGAATTGAAATTTATTTTCTGATATGTATGTGTGAAAAAATCTCGGTCATATTATACTTATGTCAAGACAGAAGATTGTTTCAGAGTCAATATTTCTGGTTTTCAAAATATCTGTGAATTTTACGAGAGCCTTTTCTCCTCGGCTAGATATTCTTTGGCACAGTCTTGTATTTTGGAATCAATTGAGACCGAGATTTTTTTGAGGATTTGTCGAGATCTGGGTTTCAATCTATACATTTCTTCTGGAGAAAGGTAATTTTCTCATGACAGATGAGCCTATCCAAGGTGTTTTTGCTCAATTAAAGTTGTAGGGAAACATTTATACGACGTTTTTTGTTCAGGTTTAATATTTGATTCATGGTAAGCTTTCGCCACAAACGTGGTATTATTTCAAAATCCAATGCTGGAAATGCTGAAAGTTTCTTTTTAGTCTGACACAGCTAGACTTGGATGAAGGTACTTTATCCATGCAAATAGTCTGATGAATTGATATTAGATCGCAGATTTTGCCCAGACTCTCCAGTAAGCTCTATCTTTAGTTCGTATATGTAACGGCTTTCAAGTCGAGTGTCTCCTGTAGCATACGTTATCCAATACATACACCATCTATAAATAAATAATCCTTGATGGAATTAGTATTAGCAAGCAAGAATGGCCGCAGAGCACGGGCCGCAGAATAAAGGTGTTTTGAAAACTCCTTACAAATAACCAGTTCAATACACCATACATTGATATCAAGATGACTCCGGGAGAGTATTGGAATAGAACATCATGATGGAGCGAGGAGACAATTACATCCTGAATGATGGGGTATTACTTGGGCTGCCATGATGTATTAGAAGATGTATTAACTTCATGTTTTTCTTTTTCCATAGTCAAAATATAAAATACCATCACTTACTTGAATACCCAGAACTTTTTCGTACTTGATCCGTCACAATATGAAATCAAATCTTCCTTAAATAGGTCCATATTTCCTCATGTTGAAACGAGAAATAAAATCATACTTGTTTCTTTGTAAGATTCAAGTCAGGTTAAGGCTACTTCATAATATAAACTCGGATGTCTGGAATCTTAGTCATCTAAAAATTTTATGCGGAGAATTGATCAAGAAACATTTTCTTTCTCACTGAATACTAATCGGAGTGAGTTTAAAAAAGATCGAAATGTCTTGCAACGCAACGTTTTGTGAGTCCATTTAGCTGATGTTTCCGTAGCTAACATGACATTTGCATTTCAGCTCCGTATTCTCTTCAATACTCTCCCAATTCTATCCCTTAGCAGACCGCCTCGGCCCCTGTTTTCTGGTGGATGTTTGTTTGTTTGTTTATTAATTATCGTCATGCCCGCGTGCAATACGTAGCTCAGAGTCTCGGATCGGTTGGCTCAGTCTATGTAAAACTACCTGACGCGCCGGCGACCATATGAGCCCAGCATTTACCAAATTGACCTTGGCCTCACTTCCCAGCGTCCCAAACTACGTATGAATCAAAAGCGCCCTTCCTCTGGACCTTTTATTGTCAAACAAGAAGAATTGATTATAAAAAATAAAAATCTTTGAACGAACGAAAGGAAATAAATGATAATCGGTGCTTATATAGCGGAGTTATCTATATACACTATGCAAAATGAAGTTCGCTTGTTCAGCCAACTTTTTACTCAAAAGCTCGTAGATTCAGAACCACTCGATAGAATGAGTTAAAGACTTACATAGATGTAATTAAGTGTCTAATGAAGCATATTCTAAGTTTTGAATCACGACTTGATCTATACACAAAATGGTGGCTGGGAGAAACTGACTAAGGGAGGCGAACTTCATTTTGCAGGCTATTTTAGTACCTAGAATTACGGCCCTTTGCAGCCACCAGGGCTTCGATTCGTCTCGGCATAGATTCAATGAGATTCTGACAGCTGCTTAAAGGTATTTTTGACCATTCATTTTTAATACGCTCCCATAATTCCCCTACTCCCTTGGGATATTCGTCGTACCTACCCAATCTTCTCTTTAACTCACCCCAGAGATGCTCTATGGGATTCAGATCTGGAGATTAGGCGGGCCAATCCAAGCAGGTGATCTTCTTCGATCTTAAGAGGGCCTTTGTAGCTCGCGCAGTGTGTTTGGGATCGTTATCTTGTTGAAAGATTAGTTGGTCGACAGGAGGCATATCTGTGAGGGGCTGTCACTAAAACAGTGTAGACAAAGTAAGCTGGCCGAAATACTGTCTACTTCTAAACATATGAGGAAGAGTATTTAGTTACATTAGAGGAGCTGCTTTACCAACATAAGTCCAAGTTGTCATAGCAACTATTTTTATTTACGTGACCAGTTCCCAACTCGCTTTCGCCTCTATCGCTACTTCTATCGCTACTAGTACAAACTAGTGACAAAGTAAGGCCCAGCCTGTAACAATATCTCTCAAGAGGCACGTTGCCTCCATACTACAGATCAAATTTCCGTCTAAAATATTGATGTGCTGTTGTGTGTCCATCCTTCCCATTACCTGAACCATGGCACCTGGCCCTGACCAGGTCGTACAAGCCCAAATCATCACGTTCCCCCCTCCAAATTTGACGGTCTGGATTGTATTACTATCGTTGGGCAGTTGTTTATCTTTCTGCCAGGTATAATTGATTCCGTCGCTGCTAATTCGATAGATCTCTATTTCGTCAGACCAAACCACTTTCTTCCAGTCTTCTATCGTCCACTCCTTGTGTCTTAGGGCGAAATCCAGACGAGCTTTCCTGTGCCGAGCCGCCAAGGCTGGTTTTTTGAGCTTCTTTTTGGCCTTCAAGCTCGACTCTCGAAGGACATTTCTGACGGTTTGTGGGCTGACACTAATACCCATAGACGCCTGTAGACTTGCTGCCGCTTATTTTAGTGTCTTAACAATCCCGTTGGCTATATTGTTGACAATTCTTCGCTTGTCCCGAGGGGTCAGCTTGCTTATACCCCCCTTTTTCTGGCACTACTTTCTTCAGGAAGAGTTTTCAGAAGCTTCGAAACCGTAGATTTAGAGCACTTGAGCTCACTCGTGATAGAACTGAATGACTTTCCCTCTTTGAGGCGCTGGATGATTTGGTCTCGAGTTGTCATGTTTAATCTAGGCATATCGCTTTGTTGTACACTCAATTACAATTAAAATTTAGCCCAACACGTTGCGATTGACCATGTACTCTCATGATAGGGTATTGTTCGTTGATCCGCTTCTTATAGGGTACAGGGGTTAAAGCGGGGATAAAGTGGAGATAAAGTGGTGATATTCCAGGTTACCTCACGATAGATCCACAGTATCCCTGTTAGCTTCAAATTTTAAAATCTTATGGCCTAAGGCATAAGAGATATGCATCTGTATATGAAGTCCAACGCCCACCTTCATGCCTGCACCTTTCTTCACTCGCGCACACCTGAGGTCGTTTCGTTTAAATCATTGTCAGCTATTTACTATTATTTTGCTCAACGGCATACTTTTATTTCATTCATCTATCTAATTTTTACTTCATGTGAGTGCATCTGAACCTTAAGTCAACTACTTTAGAAGATTTTAATTTACTGTACTAGATTGCCGCAAAGATGGATTCACCTCAACAACCTTCTCCATCATCAGCATCTCCTACTTATGCAAAACGCCTAACACAAACTCAACGTATTCAAGTAAGTCTGAAATCTACAAATTGATAAGGTTAAGAGAGTAACATGTGCAGGTTAGAACCTTGGCCAGTGAGGGACACAGTTACGTCAAAATCTCTCAACGCCTTGGGATTACATGGCGACAGGTACAATACACCATGAGCGTTGAAAATACCGAGCCTCAGTACTCCAGTGGTAGGCCACCTATTCTAAGTAGTTCCCAGGTCGATGAAATAGAATTTTTCGTCTGTTTATCATCGGAAAATCGTCGGATGTCATTTTTCCAACTTGCACATTTTATATTTCGGCACTTTGGTGTGAGCGAGAATGTGATCCGACGTGAACTGGCAAAGAGGGGATATGCACGCAGGATTGCACGATTAAAACCTCCTATCTCTTCAGTCAACAAACTGAAGAGATATGAGTTTGCCAGAATACATCTCCACTGGCGGAAGGAACATTGGATGAGAGTCCTCTGGTCCGACGAGACTTGGGCTATGAATGGTCGGCAAAGTGATCGTTGGGTCACAAGAAAGGTCAGTAGTCCCTTAAAGGCTCCTAAGATTTAGAGTTCCCTTGAGCTAAGTTTAAGTCAAAGATTGGGGAAGAGTACGAAGATACCTGTGTCCTAGCCAAGACGCGGAGGAGAGTTGGGTGGATGTTCTGGGGATCTTTCTTTGGACGACAGAAGGGGCCTTGCCTGATTTGGGAGAAGGAGTGGGGCCATATCACTGCGGCCAGTTACTGCGAGAGGATAGTGCCTCTCATAGAGAGTGCGGTCTTTCGGGAACCAGGACTAGATGTGATGCAGGACAACGCCCCTCCTCACAAGTCGAGGCAAACTATGCGTGAGTTTGAAAGGAGGAATATTTCTCTAATGGAGTGGCCGCCATATTCTCCTGATTTAAATCCGATAGAAACTTTGTGGAGTTATATGAAAGCGTACATGGAGCGTCTTTATCCAGCGTTGGATCAAGGGGGGCAGCGGAGTCAAGGGCATCTTCGTCAAATAGAGAACGAGGCGTGGGATCTGGGGTTTAATGGGGATGACTTGGAGAAACTGATAGATTCGATGCCCCGAAGAATCAGAGCCGTTTACGAAGCTGAAGGCGGATATGTAAATTATTAGCTAGATAGAAGTATAATTTATTTATGAAATGTATTAATGAATTAAAAAGTGAATAGAGGGCTATAATGGACCAAAAAAGCAAAACCAACGAATATTTCGTTGTGAAATTTTTGCCATACAAATTTAAAGTTTAGGTGGGGAGATCTACTTATCGTCATGCTAATTCAAGTTAGTAAAAGCCTATATACCCTGTAAAAGTCGAATTTTAGCGCCTATACACGATTAATACCGTAGTATCAGAGTAGAGCACTTACAAATAGTTATCTGAGTTTAGTTCCATGAATTGAGACCGTCGTGGATGCAGAGGGCGGTAATTCTAGGTACTAAAATAGCTTGCAAAATGAAGTTCGCCTCACTTAGTCAGTTTCTCCCAGCCACCATTTTCTGTACAGATTAAGTCGTGATTCAAAATTTAGAACATGCTTCATTAGACACTTAATTACATCTATGTAGGTTTTTAACTTAATCTATCTGGAGGTTCTGAAGCTACGAGCTTTTGAGTAAAAAGTTGGCTGAAGGAGCGAACTTCATATTGTATAGTGTATGAGGGGATAAATTTACGTCATAGCTTTTAATTAGCGTAGTGTCGTCTTTGGGACAGGAAGTATAGTTAAAGGCATGCTAGTTAATGTTAAAATATATGGAAGTCTAGCGATTAGAGGTATCAATCTCTAGAGTAATAAATCACAAGTATAATATTGGAGCATGAGAATAGTTTGACTGTCAGAAAGTGTGTTATATTATTAGTAGTACATCTCAGCGGTACTTATGCGCTGAGTTCCCTTACTACGCTATTACTAAGCAGGCACATCTCATTTATCTTGAGTTCCCTGATCGAACACTGAGTCATAGTGAAACCGTATGCAAGGTTTCCGGAGACCTCGACTTCTAGCGTGCGTCGAGTTACTTCCGAGCATGCCCGCCACCAGATTTCATCCTTGGTGGATGGCACTAAAGATCCTTACTAATACCAATGTGGTATTGAAGATGGCATGCTAGCTACTGGCTACAGCCTAGTAATTGATTGACTCGTGTCACACTTTCTAACGGTTAATAGCGACGCTGCATATACTTGAAGAATGAAGTAGCAAGAAGCCACTTGCTAAATGCAGCCGTGCCGTCTGTTGAGTCCAAAGCCCGACGGACTCCAGAGGTTGGGTGCCGAGGTGCGCTGCAGAGGCGTGCTCTATGACGGCCAATTCGACAGAAGAGGAAATGATCAGGGGTCTTTCCCTGGCCACAAATACAGGTAAGCAGAGCATTTTGATGTTGAAAGAGCCGATGATAGTATGCAAAGTCGCCGTGACCAGACCGGGCGGCGAGAAGTAGACCAAGAGATTGCCGGTCCAGGCTGCTAACTTGCAGAGAGCTGCCAGCATTAGCCTTGATTCCAAGTTGTTTATATCTTTCCGGTGCGTTTTGAGTCCAATAAGTACTCACAGAGGCAATGTAACGTTCCTTAATTTTTCTCTTTGCTCGAGAGATAGACGGTGCCTGCGTGGGAGCGGGGATGGTGCAAGCTTGTTTAGCTAGAGGATCAGCGATTTCGTTGCCAGCAATACCGACATACCCAGGTCATCATCGTATTTTGACACTCGGGCTCAACGAAATTGCCGCGTTCTCGTTCCGTCCAGCTCGCCGCAAATTCTCTACAGCGAATGATGCGCGAAGAGCTACTCGGGGTTGGGATGTCTGAGAGCAACCGAAGGGCGGCCTCTTGGTGGTCAAGACATATATTGGTGTTAGTGGCGTAGCGAGCCATGGGGTTGCGGAGAGCAGAGGCGAGGCCTTTGGTTGCTCCGGCTACTTCTGCGTCATAGACCTCGGCTGCGGTACCGAGGGGCAGGAGTGAGGTTATTTGCGGTATAAAGAATATTCTGATAGAGATTATAAAAGATGAGTTAGTTCATTTAAAGAAATGGTAAACTTCAAATGGTTAAATGAAGTCGTTAGATCTACGCTATATTCTAGATATAATGAAACCCGTGGTGACTTCCTCCTAATCTTCGGGATACACAGACATTATAATCACAACTCATTCAACCAACGCCATCTAACTCCAGCTCCAATCATGTTCGTATTTCTTGTTGTGTATTGGTTTAATCTTTTGATCAGACCAGAGAGGGCACAGTTCTCGAGACCTGCGCTTTTATGGTGATACGAATTCCAAATATGTTACGTCAGATTGTTAACGCTAAGCATAGACGTTTTAACTATAATTATCTTCGTAAGACTCACGTATTCGGAGTCTCAGGAGGCCCTGCCCTATATTGTTTGTGGTACCTCGGTAGACTGCGTATCCAGCGCCGGCACAGTTTTCGATGAGGGCTCAGTCGGAGAAAACGAAGACATCTAAGGGGGGCTGTGAGTTTAACTATTTTGCGAATTCCTGGCTTCCCATACTTGTACCTGTAGCTCCTATATCTTGAAGAAGCATCTTACGGTTTGGGTTCCAGGGAGGTGGGTTGTGTCGGTAGACAGTTCAGGAGATACTCTTTGGCGAATCCAACACATGTGATGAGAATTTCAGCGCCGTCGTGGGTGATATAAGGGGTCTACTGAAGCAACTCGAACTGCATATCGATCATTTTTTCGTTCGAGCCAAGCGCGTGCTGAGCCCTACCCTGACTCTCGGAGGAGTGTGGGGATCAGGCTTGTACGGTAAAGAGGGAGGGTGGCTCGTGCAGCATCATTGATTCTGCGCTGGAGGCGCAAAACTGTGTCGTTTGAGGTAGCTTGGAATTACCAAGTCTCAGCCTCGAAGAATAGGGTGGTGAAGGCTGCCTCTTCTAGGATCTGTTTGAGAAGGGGTGGGTCAATGCCACGAGTAGTGCAGGAGAGTCGTTTCAAGTGACTGGTGATGGCTAAAGATTTTCTGAAAGACTCATTAATCTGTGTTCGAAAGCGTGTTGCTTGGTCAAACAACACCCCAAGCCAGCGGGTGTGGTCATTGGGTCTGATGTCTAAGCCATCAATACGAAGACTTGGTTCTTCCGGTTCTCGAAGTTTCCGGTGGAAGTACTGGAGTTCCGTTTTAGACATCTCGAAAGAGGTACCATTGTTGCGTCTCCATGCAAACGTCTGGTCGAGTTTTTCCTGGAGAAAACTCCCGCAATTGGCGAGGGAGGATACAGATGCAAAGTGAGCGATATTGTCGACATATCCGAAGCGGCCGCGCGAAAATCTGAGTACGCCTTCAGTGGCCAAAAGAAAGAGAATTGGAAAGATAGCAGAGCCTTGAAGGAGACAGCATTCGATTTGAGATAAGGTTGATTGGGAAATATCCAGAGAGATATGTGAGAATTTCAAGTCCGACTCGCGCATACTCGAGGAAAAGTGTACGATATAACTGTCATCGGCTAAATGCATAACTGCGACATCTATGATGTCACGGGCTATTGAAGAAGGTTATGTCATGGGCTGTGATTGATAAGGTTGATATAACTGGCCCGAGCTTTAAGCGAGCGAATTTGGGTATAAATGTAAGGTTTTCTGCCGCACATTGTAGATCATTACCAGATATTACCACATCTTACTATTCTATCTTATCAGATCAATTCATCAATCATCTTGTAAGAATATAGAATAATATTAGCCGAAAATCATTATAAGCGGAGCTACAATAAGAATAACACTCAAGAATATAAATCAACATAAAATACGATAATCACTGTTGTACTATAAAGTATACATATACACAAATAATACATAAATTATGAATATACACAAATAACACAAATATAGAATATATACACAAATTATACAATTAAATAAATTGGGTATAAATAAATAAATTACTACCACAAGGGTTAACAGGACTAAGATCGGCAAACTTATAATGCAGATCAATAATATTAAAATTAATAGTACAAGAAGTACTAGCACTAGTCTGTGCATAGGTTCTAGATTAATACAGCACAGACCATCTCAATATTTTTAAGACTATACTCAGATGTGCACAGACACAACAACTCAGACAATTACAACAACCCTTGGATATTTAGATCCTAGGTCATAGCTGAAAGACTATTACAATTTTAAGATCTACCTAACTTTGCTCTCCAGGGATATTAATATCAATGCTTTGACATTTAAAGATTATTAGAAATAATTTATCCCCTACAAGTGTTAATGGCTTCATGTATAAATAGAGGAAGTTTTCCTTCGACTAAAATAACAACGAAATACAACCCAAATATATTCTAAGGCAAGATATAAAAGAGCGCTGAAAGTAGCTGCGTACCAGGAATGGGAACACTCCTGGGCGAATCAAACTAGAAACCCTAACATCAGAGATCGAGCGTCGGCAGACCCGGAAACTTGGAAAGCAGCTAACATCTACACTCAGAGGAATACTAACCAAAAGCGCCTAAACTTCAATGACACGCCAAGCGAACTTCACCGACACCTCACAAGGGCCCAGAGTAGCATAGCCTCACAGATAAGAAGCGAACATATTGGGTTCAATTCTTATCTTCACCGAAGAAAAGTCCCTGGAGTAGACGTCCCAAGTTGCCCATGTGGATATGCCTCTCAAAATGTGAAGCATATGATCATGGCTTGCCCGCGATGGTCAAGAGGAAGGGGCGAAGTATGGAGGAAAGCAAAAGATAGATCCTTCCAGGCGATGATGAACAGCCCGAAAGAAATTGCCAGAATAACGCAATGGATTCTCAAAGAAAGATGGCTCGAACAATTCCGCCTCGTGGCAGACGTTGAAGCCACCATAGAAGCAAGGAAAACGAGGCCGGAAAGAAGAGAAGGTTCAAGAGAGTGGGATAGGGGTCCACATGCGACTATACAGCATTCACCGCGCTTCCTGAAGGTAAGTCTTTGACTAATCAAAAATAAAGAAATAAGACAGGCAGGAGTAGGGGGTTTTCACCGAAAGGTTTCCTCCTTTGTACATACAATAGTTGATAGATTCCTGCATGGGCCATCACAGGCACTATATAAGGTTAATGAAATCAAATCAAAAAACCCAAATATATATCTTACCCAATCCACAAAATTATTCAACCACAATATTTCTTGGTTAGAAAATTATACACTTTTAAACAAAAGTTATTTCTCCCAGTAAGTGTATACGCTTCCACCATATCTAATTAAATCTTGAATCTGCTACTTGATTTTTTATACATCTACATTAAGATCCATATCAAACTCTAAATACTTAATTCTAATCTCCTCTAAGCAACCTTCTCTGCCATACTCGCAAGTCAGGCAAAACTCCTACCAAATAATCCAACAAGATAATATATTCCCTCTGTTTCATAAAAGAAATTATCCATAGCACAACGTCCGGAGGCCATCCTTGAATACGAAGGCGATGAGCGAGAATCCCCTCCTGAATTCAGTCGAAGGCGCCTTTTACGTCTACGGTAATAGTCCTCGCAACTGTCTTTTCAGCCCAGGCTTTTCGCATGTCGCAAACATGGGCGGTCGTTAGATCTATGGCTGAGCCACGGGGGTCAGCACTACACTAGTGTTTAGCTAGAGCGCGATGCTTTAGGGCAAATCAGCACATCCTCCGAGCTATTAACCGCGAAAATCCTTTTGCGAGGCAGGATAGAAGAGCAATTGGTCGGTAGGAGTCGGGGAGGGAGAAGATGCGATTAGCATGCTTTGGTAGTATAATCAAGTTAGCTTTCTTGAACGTACTTGTGGAAAAGTGCTGTGATTCGGCTGCCCATGAAAAGCCAAGCTTTACGCAGGGCTTCAGTGGTAATTTCGTCGGGCCCAGGGGTAGTGGAGGCGACTTGGCAGCACGAGCGAAATATTTCGTCGTCATTATACGGCGGCCAGGGGATGTTATCCTGGGCTACAGTGGAGGTATCCAAAGAAATGTCTTTGTGTTCCAGATGCCGGTTAAAAAGCGTGTCTCTTAAAAGCTGAGATTTATCAGAAGGTGTCACCGCAGGACCACCTAGTCCGTCGAGAGAGGGGTCGGGAATGTTACACGTAAGGTGCCAAAATGATAAACATAAGGTCCTAAATTGTTAAACGTAAGGCACCTTCCAGATAGGGATCAGATCTACATTGATCAGCAACGGTTGCTGCCTGAGAGGGCTAGCAACCGATCCACGGCCCCGTTTGTGTCTGTATCCATACATGTACAGTCATCCCTCTGATAACTTAAATGAACGGTCGCAGGGAATTTGTTAATTTAGCAGAGGTTTTAATTTATTGGAGGTGCATACAAAATGGTCAGTTCTCCGATCTCGATAACTTTGTCGTCCTCTGTTGCTTCCACGCCGCACCAAGGCGGTTGGTTATGTCGACCGAGGCTTGCACGTCGATGATTAACATGTCGTACTATTACACTGGAAGTTAGCCTAATACTTGGAAGTTGAATAAAGGTCAACGCACTGTTAGACTGGTGTTCATGAATCTTATCACCGGCTACTTCAACATATCTTGCCTACTGCTGCTATTTTTCTCTTTTTGGAAGAACTAGGTCATTTGTCACTACGTCAACTTCTGGTGCTGCAGGCGTTTTACTGTGTTCTCTGGATTCGAAATTCATCATGTTATCACATGATCCCTTTCCATTATGACAGCAGTTACTGCATGGTTTTCCCCTTTTCCGGCAGCATCAATCTCGTTTTTTCAAGGAAATTTTTATATTTTGCAGGAATATATTTTGGGTTCTTAAAACAGACAGACAAATTTGTTAACGGTGGTGTTTATCAACCATGGATGTGAGTTTGACGTTGAGCGAATCCAAGGTATAAGAGTACTGTGGTTATTTGTTTATTTACATATATGGATACGAAGACAAACGGCACCGCGCTAGCCCTCCCGGGCAGCAACTGTTACCGATCAATGTAGATCTGATTCCTATCTGGAAGGCATCTTACGTGTAATATTCCCGAGGGGAGTTGTTTTTATTTTTTTAAATCATTTAAGCATTTGCAGCCGGAGGCTATGACGCGAATGATTACGGAAGATATGTATGTGACGCAGAATGACTCATTTGACGCTTGCTCTGCTGGTACTGACGTCATAGCACGAGACGAAGGATATCGGAGTAGAACAATGTGTAGGATAAATAGAGATAGATTTCCTCTTTGTAGTTTCTCTCGTTACAGAAATAAATGTTAAATATCGTTTCCATAATTTAAGCTTCAGCTAGATTCTTTGCAAACCGTGACACATGACAACTATAACAACACCTTTTTGAAGCAAATAGATGGTTATGAAGTGGCTATATGATTTCTGGATATTAGTACCTACGGCAAGCGCGTCTCATAGTGGATCCTGCGGATGGATGGTCCTGCCTCTCGTGGATTTTCTTCATCGAATCAACTAAGTTGTGATACTCCAAGACTTCTGGTAAAACAGCTGTTCTATGTTGCTTGGGAAGGTTGGCGAGGTCTTCTTCTGGATTTATCTTTCTCCGATACAGTTTAGAGTCGAAAATTGCAAAATTGTGCATATCCATTTGTGATCGAGGTTTTGTGGTAGTTCGTGTTGAAGAGTGAGGAGCTCGAAAATACACTGGATGTCGATGCTATTCAATTGATCGGGATGTGTCGCCACTTGCAATTCCGGCGTTTCAACACGGCGTGAATCGTCTACATGAGTTCGTCTATCTGTGTTAGAATCCATAGTTTATGAATCACTTCCTGGTAGCGGGGAAGAAAATTCATCGGGCCGCGAAAAAAAATCTGCTAGAATGTTTGCCTTGTCTTGACGATATAGAATGCGGGTGCTGTAATTTTGGATGATATCGAAGAATCTTAAAATTCTTAAGGGTTGGTCGCTCTTGTTTCGGATCGTGCGAAAAGATTGATGGTCTGTTATGAATGTCACTTCACCGCCCTCTACCCAGTATTTGCAATGGCGTAATGCACAAGCGATCCTCAAAAGTTCCCTTTCCTGTGAATGGTAAAGTTGTTGAGTGGGACTTAGCTTTTGAGAAAAATATGCAATGAGATGGAGCGTCAATCTGCTTTCGTTCTTCAGTAGACGCATGTGTGGATGCAATACCACGTCTCCTAGAAATTTTTGGAAGACGTCGTTTTCGAATGTAACCGGGAGCCGCTAGTCAAACTTTCATACAGCAGGTGCTGAGTTTATTGCTTCGCGTATCTCGAGCTAGGATTTTTTTCGCTTCGTCCGTAAGTGTTATTGCAGCATTCTTGGGTCCAATAGATAAATCCATCAAAGGTCCAGCCAACTTGGAAAAATTTTTAGTAAGGCACCTGAAGTATCCGGCGGTGCTCACAAAATTTCGATCCTCGGAGATTGTTTTCGGCATCGGACGGTTGCGAATGGCGGAGAGTTTTGATGGGTCGACCGCTGCACCCTCTTCTGAATTTAGGAAACCTAAGAAAACATTTTTCTGGACAAATAAGCAACATTTAGAAACATTGATGATTAAGATGTAGTCAAAATCTAGAAAATATATAGGAGAGTCGTGAGCGTAGATGTGACAGCTTCCTAGCCGATAGTTCCCTGTAGCCTACGTTAGCTAGCGCAGGGTAGACACGAGAAACACGAAGTAGCCAATGCTAAGTCCAAGCGCCAGCTATGGGGAGGGAGAGAATTTTTTAGATTCGTTTTAATGGCCGAATCATTAGCATGGACTGGAGATTATTTGTAGGGAGCCCTCAACGAAAATGAGGCGTTGAGTAGCACAGATTGTGAGCTATGAATAAATAGATGTGAAACTGAAGGAGATCTTTTAGATCATACGTGAAGAGAGCCAGAGAGGTTCAGATGTGGAATCTCGAACCAAAAAAGTTTTGCATTATTTAGGATGATCTTTAGTATGAGTATTAGACTAGGCACCATCTAAGTTTCTCTCAATAGTCGAATAATTGATTCCCTCCATATTCTACGAATGCTCATTACTTTGGCATCCTGAGCCGTGACAGTAGTTCATCTTTAGTGCATTCCCATACACCAACATCTCCAAGGAGACCCATCACAAAAGGTTGAAAGGGTTCCAAAACTTCTCGCATAAAGCTTTGAAATTTAGATGGCGCATTGTAGATACTAAATAGCGTCACTAGCCATTCATGAATACCGAATGAAGTTACAAAAGTCGTTTTTTGACATTGCCATGATGTAATTTTATGTGCTAGAATCCACTCTCTCGGTCAAAAAATGCGTTGAACCTATGGCAAGCCGCTCATTGTATTTCGTCTCGTACAAATTGTAGGGGATGGGCGTGTTTTTTTGTTATTTTAAGCTCGCGATAATCTACACAGACCCTCCAAATTGTTCTGTCGGTTTGGGCAGTTGTTTTCTTCCGAGTAAGTATTCTTGGTTATGCCCACGGGCTTTCACTCTCGCTAATCAAAGCTCTATCATGTGTTTTACGAACTCCTGTCTAGCTTCTTGTTGAACTAAGCTATCTAGTCGTGGTGGGAGTTTTATTGGGAAATAGTCTCCAGTGTCGATCTTATGCCTCATCATAGTCAGTATTTCTGTACATCATAGCGACTTGTCAAATAGTTCGGGTAAACTATTTAGATATTTCCATGTAGATTCGTTGACTTTTGAGGGTGTAATGGGATTGATCACGTTAGCTATTCGCACAGGTGAATCCAAATATAAAGTTTATATTCTGTATAACGAAAAAATAAGATGACCTCTACCCGATCAAGTTTACATTGAAAGTTACGTAAGTCACTCTAACATGACCGGACGTGCTAAACGGACAGTCCCAAATGCTCGCTGGACGTCCCTGCAAGTAGATTGCGCTTCCACGCTAACCAAATCTGCATTGATCAGCGATCTCGTCGAATATTTTTTGCGCTACTCCAAATTTGGTCACTATCGTTACAAGTATAGTAGTTACCATGACAACTTAGAGCCCGTGTTTAACAAACATAACATAAAGATACCATTTAGAAATATTGGTCCTGGAATTGCCTTAATAACTTTTCCAAATCGTCCAATTCTATATTCCAATTTCATCTTCCTCACCTCTAAAAGAACACCTCCGGTAACCATTCCTGGAGAAATCAGCCAATATGTATTTTAGTAGAAAGAATGGGAAAAATACCTCTTTCATTAGTATCTTGAGAGATGTTGATTGATGCTGATAGCGCATTAAAGTTCAGTTCATCCATTGTAATTTGGAGTTCAATAAGTGAGGCGAAGTTGGAGGTGAGGAAGATGAAATTGGAATATAGAATTGGACGATTTGGAAAAGTTATTAAGGCAATTCCAGGACCAATATTTCTAAATGGTATCTTTATGTTATGTTTGTTAAACACGGGCTCTAAGTTGTCATGGTAACTACTATACTTGTAACGATAGTGACCAAATTTGGAGTAGCGCAAAAAATATTCGACGAGATCGCTGATCAATGCAGATTTGGTTAGCGTGGAAGCGCAATCTACTTGCAGGGACGTCCAGCGAGCATTTGGGACTGTCCGTTTAGCACGTCCGTTACAAACAGAATCGGATAATTCCGATACTAACCACACAAAGCAGAAGCCCGTAACATTACTTCCCCTCCCCAATTGACAGTTCGGGCTAGTGAAGTTGCCTAAGTTACTTGATTAATTGTTGATCGAGCTAGCAATGTAAGTCTATCACCCTAGATTCCGCCACCCTTCACCCAAGTGAAACCATAATTCAATCCACAATTAACTCCCCACCCATACTTACCATCATGAAATCTTCAGAGATCCGAATTCAAATTGCATTGGACGGCCTAAAAACCGGAAAATATAGCAATTTTAGTGAGGCCGCGAGAGCAGAAGATGTGCCCAGAACAGCTCTTAGAGAAAGGTATAACGGTGGAGTTTCCCATGTATTAAGTGCGGAAATCCAACAAAATTTGAGTGACGAGCAGGAGAATTTGTTGGTGCAGTGGATAATGGATCTGGATCTGGCAGGACATGCCCCCTCATTCGCTAGCGTTAAAGCAATGACCTCCGTAATTCGATGTGGAAATTCTACAGATGCTTTACCTGGAAAGAATTGGATGACCAGGTTCATAAAACGACATTCTAGTATCAAATCAAAGATCGGGATAAAGCTAGAAAGACAGAGAGCAAATTCTGTGACCGAAGAGGGAATTTTAGAATGGTTTCACCGACTAAAAGCCGTGATTGACAAACATTCAATCAAGTCGGATGATGTGTGGAATGCTGATGAGCATGGTTTCGCTTTAGGCATTGGATCTAATGACAGAATTTTTGGATCTTCATCTTCAAGAACTACTGTGGTCAAGCAGTCTGGAAATAGGGAGTGGGTGACAGTTCTAGAGGGAATATCAGCCGCTGGACAGAGGATGAATCCTCTTGTGATATTTAAGGGGAAAAATCTCAGTTCTGGCTGGTTTCCGGCCACATCTAATCTAGACTGGGCTTATTGCTCTTCTCCAAATGCTTGGACGTCGAATGATATAGCACTCAAGTGGCTAGAGCAGGTTTTCATCCCATCAACGCCAACTGAAGGATATCGACTCCTCTTACTAGATGGGCATAAATCTCATGACACACACGAGTTCATGTGGAAATGTTACACCAAAGAGATTGCAACATTCTACTTGATACCCCATTCAAGTCATATACTTCAGCCACTTGATTTGACGTGTTTCTCATCGGTTAAAGCCAAGTACAGAGCAAAAATCGCTGAGCTCAGCAGATTTGACGATGCTGGCGATATAAAGAAGCAAACATCTATCAAACTATATTCTAGAGTTAGCTACGAAAGTCTAGATAGTGCTCGTATAAAAAATGGATGGATGGCTGCAGGAATTCAGCCCTGGAATCCCATTAAAGCGGCTCAATCCCGATTTGTCCTTGAGACGCCAAGTTCTGTACAAATTCAACCCCCGACACCCCCAAACAGAAAGCGCCAACTATTAGAGACTGAACTTATAACCACGCCATGTATCCCACGCCAATTTAGTGACCTTTTTAGAACCGCTCAGAATTGTGGGAGCTCTTCGCGTACACAGCGCTTACTGTTCCAAAAAGCTTACAAGGGAATTGAAAAGATCTCGTTCCAACTTCAACTTGAGAAGGAGAAAAATGATTTTAAAGATATACAGCTTGAGCAGCTGAAGCGAAAGGGCCATAGAGGAGTAAGAATTGATGCAAATCAGACATTTGCGAGACTCGAACAGGTTCACCTGCAGAAAGAGCCAGAATTGCTCATTTTGAAGCCAATCCTCCTGTAGCAAGTAGTGTAGGTTCCTCTCCACAAATTGTTCGAGTTCAGGCTCTTCACGAATGTTATGTTGCCTATCTTCGCGGGTGTTAGTCACAACTGGTACAGGCTGAGCTTCGTCAATAATTTGTAATGGTAACGGATCTTTGGAGGCTAGTTGTCAATCGGAAAGATTTCAGTCAATGTTTTTTATTTCAGAAGTGCGGTCCTTTCTTTCTGGATCTATCTAGCCTTTTATGTAGACATTAAAATTTGCCAATTCTTTTTTCCTTCTCCTTTTCTTCGTTCTAGAACAACTCTGCTATCAGTACTTCGGTGAAGCCGACTACATCTCAAGAGTCAGTGACGTCAAGCTTCTAACCTCGGTATTCCCGATGCTTGCTCGAACTTCGGTTATTCCGACCCCCTTTCCTAACTGCTCGGTGAGCCCGATACCGAGCTTACGCGAAAGCCGCTTAACCGACACTTAGAAAAGGAGCTAAATATAGTACATATATGCATAAAATATTTAGACTTTTAAGGAGTAGCATTTAACCAATTAAACAAAAGGAAATCATGATCAACACACCCCCCCAGTTTTGATGATAAAGACACAAAACTGAACTGTACTCAGATAATGTTATCCAAAAAAGTGTGAAATTATTCGCCACCCGAATCTGAGTCCGTTATCGCACAGTGTTTATTATATTTAGTAATTTCCACATCAACCAAATTCATTTGTTTGACAAAGATTTGGTGTTTCTGAGCTGGGAGTATTTTCGTAAAACCATCAGCAATCATTTTGTTGGATTCGATCCATTCGACGTTTATTCTACCTTCCTGTACCTCTTGTCTGAGCCCACATTGATGGATGTCGACATGCTTTAAGCGAGTTGCTAGCTTCGGAGCTTCTTTTTTCAGCAATCTGGCTGATCCCTTCAAACTTGACATTCGGGAATTGATAGACTCATGACTTATCACTCCTCAACCGTCATGGAAAATTAATGAAAAATGCTCATGCTTCCCTCGGAGTCCTGAGCCCATCCCCCCGGTATGATGTCTTGATGACCCGAGCTTGTTACTGGTGCCTTGTCTACTTGATATGAGTTTGGCGGGTAGAGGTACCAGTCCGCTGGAAAGCCAAGGTCGTCCAGAGGAATGGTATTATCAACCTCTAGGTCTTGGGGATTGAACATGTCGTCGTATAGGGAAAACAACGACATGATCTGATTCGCTTGAGCCATATCTAGAGGATCTCCCACAAGCTCTTGACTGTTGTCGAGGGATTCGAATGAGTTCCCGAAGAAACTTTCAAAAAAATTAAAAAGATGACAAAATAATCAAACTGGCGAAAGACTTACGGTGCGGAGATGAGATCATCATTTATACCGATGGCTGGTGGAGCATAAGTTCCATCCGAAGGAGCTGGCGCGAGGTCGTGCAGAGGCATAACAGCCGGTAGATGACCGAATGGAGGAAAAGGAGCCGGCTGAAGACCGAACACCGGCACAGGATTCGGCAGTAGTCCAGTCGAAGGCGGCGAAGGAGGAGAGGGAAGAGTTAGACGGCGCTCTTTCCTTTTCTTGGTGACTTTCCCCTCCACCTTCTTTCTCCCTATTTCAGATTAGCCATCACCTTAACAAGTCAGAGTAAACAATGACAACTTACGATGTTTCTTCTGTGCCAATTTATTTTGCGATTACCGTCTCTTATCACCGAGAGGAAGCTTTGTCGAATCGTCCTCAGGATTGGCATCTTCGCCAAAGGCACTGATCGGTGGTAACTTTGTCATTCTGAAAATAAGATAATGATGATTGTTTGAAGAATTGGTGAAGAATGATGAGAACTTCATCGAGGGGTATAATTCGAGTATTAATACACGTTGAAGAGACTAGTGAAATAGACTACATCATATTATGGACCATTGGGAAGTCAAAAAATTTGAATTGGTATCAGTATCATATGAAGGCTCAGCAGAGCTACTCTGTTGCTGAAGAGCTTTGTTAGAGGAGTAAGATGACGACGATACTAAAATAAAGATCAGATTAGTTCCGGGTAAGACACGGATCAATGTGCTAGCTCAATCAGAGCAAAATATTTCCAGGAAAAAAATGCCGACATCATGAGAGTCACCAGGGAATATGTTGTCTTTCATTCAGTCCATGAATCAGCCATTGATCACGCTAGTTATCGAGTTTATGATTCGGAGTCCTTTAACACCAATAACTTGGAATGATTCGAATCTCAATCGATAAGTTGAAGCTGGTTAAGAGCTCTACATCATTGCACCAATGCAAGTCATCAAATTGGCGATAGGAAATGTTTGAAAGTGATTTCCAACAAGAAGTGCTAATAGCTAGGTCTGACGGGAGTGGATCATGAAAACTTTAGCGTTACTTTTCAAACTAATTCACACCTCTGTAGTTGAAAATCATTACTTGAAAGAGATGAAGTTGCTATATCAATAAGCATCTAGACTGCAGAAAGCGCCAATGAGCTTCAATTGATTTCGAAGCTTGACGGCAACCACATCATATTGTGGATCCAATGTAACTTATTGAACATTCTGGAGAATATCTAATATTTGAAGGAAGGGGCGATGGAGTTCTCGCGAAATTTCGTGTATCAGAAAATAATTTTTGAACGATTCTCGAGTGACATCATCCTGAGATAATGATATTCTATTCTACTCGGCTTCAATGATTCGGTATGAACGCAAACTCAAAATGGGAAAACAAACAGAAAAATCCTCGCGAAATCAGACCAGATATTAGAGAATAAGCCAGAAGATATCTCGAATCAAGTTAAAGGGTTCAAGTACGAATGATCAATCACACAATTCTTGCCCCTGAATTTCGACTAATAACCGAGACAATTTGACGAGAAATTTCGCAGAAACTAGGATCGAAGACAAACAATTTTTCGCCTACGATTCGATAGTAAGCCACTGCATTTTTACTACCCTTTTATCCATATTGATGACACTATGTCTGATTTTTCTGACAGGCAAACTATGATGACTATAGGGTATCCTCCAATCTATATTTGAATTAATCCATTTGTATATTGATTTTCAAATTGATTGACACCAATCAATGGCTTTTGAAGCCAGAAAAAATCAGTTCTCATTCAGTTGAAATGCATAACTTTATCGTTAATTATGGTGTGACGGGTTAAGTATGAAGTCTACATCATCTAGCTTCTACAACTCGATATCCGATGTTTGAATGTATCTGGGGCTAGTTTGCTAATTCGCTAGTGTGTAGGTAGATAAATGCAAGATGGATAGGCTTTTGTCACGGCCAAGAGCGCAGTGGCAGCTAATGGTCGACGGTAGTAAATATTGAATCTATGGGAAATGAACTAATCTATCTACTATGTTGGGCATTTAAGAAACACAGTCCCATTCTAGAAGCTTCCTCCTTACTCTGATGTCCTCGGACATTTCCTGTAGATTCTATTGTCCAGAATACTCCAGGAACTTCTTGAAGGTCCAAGCACCAACAAGGAATCCCTACCCCTGTATACCACCTATTTATGCAGACTAATAATATATATTATATGCAAACTTATGCACGCCTATTCATACAATAGGCTACAGGCATAACCAGCTTATCAGCTGTTACAGCTTTAATATGTACGCTCTGCCTAGATTTTATCTGAATCTCAAGGACCATTTTTTAATGGAACACCTATTATTCATCTGAATGAGTCAACATATGCCATTCTTCCATATTGATTCCAGTATCTAACAGATATTTACAAGCAATTAATTAGTGATGTCATCATTGAGAGAAAAACAAAAAGTTGACAAGTATCGATATGATTTCTTGTGCAAAATAGCCGTTACCATCAGAATTTTTGCTGTTCAATACCCACAAGACAGTTTCAGGAATTGCGGAATTTGAATCAGAACTCCATCGCTCTTTCTTTTCTTAAGTATTAGAACTTCTCCAGGTATTTAAATACGTCATTTTGTTTCCGAGATAAAATGTGTTTGTTATAATAATCCACGATCAATGGAAGCTCATTGGCGCTTTCCATATTTTAGATACTTGTTGGCGTAGTAACTTCATCTCATCAAGGTAGTGATCTTTAACTGTGGAGGTTTGGTTAAGCTTGAAAGCTAACGATAAAATTTTCATAGTGATCTGTTGGCGTCTGACATCATCACATGCATTTGGTGTTATAAATTATTTTCAATAATCTATCATCACCAATTGAATGTTTCGAGTTGGACCAATCATTCAGAGCTTTTAAAGAGCTTCAACTCATCATTTGAGATTCGAATCATTCCCAGTTATCGGTGTTGAAGGACTCCGAATCAAAAACTCAATGTCTGGCGCGATCAATGGCGATTTCATTCATTGAATGAAAGAATATATATTCCCAAGCGACTTTCATGATCTCGGCATTTTTATTCCGAAAATATTTTTCTCTGATTGAGCTATCCCATAGATCGGCGTCTTAATCAAGTCAATTGCATTGTTGTTTTTATATCGTCGTCATCTTACTCTTTTGATGGAGCATTTCAGTAGTTGCGTTGCTCCTCTCAGTCTCCACATCGAGTCGATGCTAATGACAATTCTTTGATTTTCCAATGGTCCAAATTTATGGAGTTTCTTCCTCTAGTCCTCTCAACGTGTATAAATACTGGTACTGCACCCTCAAAAAAAGCTCTCGTTATTCTTCATCAATTCTCCAAAAATTCTCCAAAAATTCTCTATTGATTTTATTTCAAGATGAAAAAAACACAGCCGATAAGTGCCTTTGGGGAGGATGCAAATCCGGAGGACGATTGGACGAAGCTTCCCGTCGGTGATGAACGGCGGAGGGAACAGAACAAGTTGGCCCAGAGGAAGTACCGCAAGTATACATTTTTTGTTCTCGCGTATTGATATGATGCCTAATCTGAATTAGGGAGAAAGAAGAAGGAAGAGGGAAAAGTCTCCAAGAAAAGGAAAGAGCGTCATCGGCCTCTTTCTCCTCCTCCTCCCTCGCAAAGTTGTCTGGCGGCTCCTTCACCTAGTTCTCCGCCACCATTTTATTTTTATTTCGATCCCGCCTTTGCAGCGTAAGTTATTGACGATTTTGGTCATTTTTTAATCAATTAAACTAATTTTTAAAGTGTCTTTAGTCCATCTTATTACGCGCCAGGCAACGAGCCAGACATTTCGGAAAATCCTTTATTTTTGGATCCGGAGCCTGGGGCTATGACCCTGGATGTCACCCCCGAGCTCTTTAATTTTGAGGACCTGCAGGCGGAAAATGTCGTTCCAAACAGTGGCCCGAGCTTGCCTACCGACTGGTACCTTTCTTCATCAAATACTTTGCCAGTAGAAGAGGTACCGGTGATAAGCTCGGATTGGCAAAATTCCCATTTGGATTGGTGGCCTTCGGGCTCTGAGGAGATGCATACTCTCCACAACAACTTGGCATGACGGGTAAGACCTGTTAGGTTATGAGCCTATCCAATCGTAATTGACAAGCTGAAGGGTCAAGCCAGAGGGATTATAGAGTGATAAGGGGATCATGCACTGTTTTGTTTAGACGCTAATGAGTGTGAGAGAGCGGGTATCTGTTGGAATTTCGCATCATTGTTACTAATTTAGGAGATGGACCAGCCGGACCGGTTAGCACATCATCACATGCGTGTAACTACCATTGATACTACATATAGTATCTACACGAATCTTATTGATGATATTCCGATCTGATCAGAGTGGCAAACGATTACTGAGATTTGTATTTGCCACCTCGTATTCAAACGAAAATAGGATACAGGCTAAATTTCTGTTCAGTTACTTAAAATGTCAAATAATAAAATTAACATACAGCTATATAGTAAGTTGGAGTAGGTTTGCAGATAGATACAATATAATCTTTTTATTTGAAAGTTTTATTTATTTAATTGGCCTATATTCTCTAAGGATTGTCCTTTGAAGAACCAATACCAATTTCCAACAGTATCCAACAACGATTATCAACGGCATACCGCCCGGAGACCGACGGTGCTACGGAACGAATGAATCAAGAAGTCCTCGCTTATATGAGAGCTTTCATATCTTTTGCACAAACAGATTGGTCAAAAATGTTACCTTCAGCCCAACTAGCAATCAACAATAGAGATAATTCGAATA